>JAJGRW010001303.1:622604-769019 GCA_025461045.1 Carex parvula | reverse complement strand
GCAAATTAACAATCTATTTCATACTAAACCCCCTTTGATGCAATGGGATGAATGAGTAGTGATGCAGATTCAAGTTACCAACGGAATCGGCCAAACTACAACGTTCCCAACTCTACTCTATGAGTAGTTCGAAGGGGTATAGTATTTAGCTCACCTAATTATTAATTTAAGCAATAATATATGCATACTAATGCTTATCAAGGCAATTAGCAATGAGGAGCAACAAACAATAACCAATCAAAACTAATATAAATTGATGTTAGACCTATCTGGTGCAATGAGACTTAAGAAGAAAAAAGAAGTTTACCTCCAGAAAGATTGATAAAGAGATGTGCTAGCATAGACTAGGAAGAAACCAAGTGCACCTCTCGAAAGGGCAAGGTACCCTTTCAATTGTACCGGTCAAAATGTCATACACATAAGGTTTATCTTCAAAGGGATTGATGAAGTAAATACAGCCCTCTCTGAATCCAGTAGAAGGCCTAGCAGTCATGGAGAAACCAGTACTCTCTTCTAAAAACAGAATTTGGTTCCCTATGTTGTCAACTCTGATCCAGCAAAGCTGCCCATCTAATCCATCAAACTCAAGCCTGTAGATGTGAAAGATAGAATCCTCCACAATTTCATTTTGCCCGATATCATAAACCCAAGACACTCTCAAAATTATTCCTAACAACTCGACAAGGTAAGATTTTCTTTGTGAATGAGCGAGGTCGCCCTTGAAAAACCAATTATTTTGGCTCACCTCATCCTCCGGTGGCGGTATATTGAGCAACAACTTTTTCGAGGAAGCATCAAAGACCTCGGTTTCCCCTGTCACATATGTTGAGAAGAACATCCCTTGCCAATAACAACAATCACCATAGATTCCCTCTTGTTCAACCCACTTATTGCTGTGTGGGTCATAGCAGGCCCATCCGTTCATTTCAACAAGAACAATGCTCCGATTACAAATGGCATCTGTGCCGGTCCAGACCATCCGTGGGAGATAAGGACCTGAATGAGGCCAAGGAAGCGAAAACTGATCTTGAGTGAGGGGATTGAAGAAAGACAATTTGTCTTCACAGTCAACGAAAGGAAGGTAATGGCTGAAGACTCCCCTGACGGTCTGCCACTCAAAACTCTTGGATGTTGGTAATCGGATCGTAAGGGTTTGACAGGAGGAAACAGAGTAAAATCGTTGTCTTTCACAAATGCAGTCGTATTTTTCCTCCGGTAACTCGAGAAGCCAAGGGAGTTGCGGCGGAGGGTCGGAGGAGGAGCGCCAGGTCTTGCACGCGGCGCGGAAACGAATGAAATCGAGGAGGTCGGGAAGTTTGTTGGAGATGATTCGGATCAGCTCTGGTGGGAGCGCCGTCCAATCCGTTTCTTGTGCTAACATTGAGTGAGAGACGGAGAGAAGGGAAGCCGCCGCTGTGAGGAGGCGGGTAGGTTTTTGTTTAGAATTTTTTTTTAGGGGCAATCTGTGGTATACCCGTCAAAACTTTTGAAATTGGATATATATCCATATCCTATTCAAATTTGAGGTAATTTTTGAATGAAATATGAGTATATATCCAAATTCAAAAATTTTGATGGGTATACCACCGATTATGTCTTTTTTTTAAGACGAGATTCTCTTTTGTAATAACTAGTGCAATTTATATTTGATTCTTTAATCTTTAGAAAATAAAATGGCCAATATTTGTAGAAAGCACGTCAATCAATTTTATAATCCCTCTATCGTTCTTTGGGCTAAAATTAAATTAAATTTTATAATTATTTTGCGTAGAGGGCTGTACAAATGCAATTGCTTTGAGGGCTTCAGTGAAACCCAACTGAGAATTTGACAACGCAAAAGAATTATAAAATCTAATTTGCCATCGTGCATTTGTAGTTTGGATTTTTTTTTAAAAACGTAATTAAAATAATTAATTTTAAAAAAACAACTTGATTACTTCTTTTTTTACAAAAATCATAAGAACCGAACTGCCAACTCGGTCTGATGGATTTTTTTTTTCCAGACCGAGTTGGCAATTCGGTCCAGCTGTTTTTCACCGGGTTGTAGAAAGAACGCCACAGAAAATAAAAAAACAGGCCAGACCGAGTTGGCAGTTCGGTCCACTTTTTTTTTTTTTGCCTAGACCGAGTTGCCAACTCGGTCTACATTTTTTTTTTTTTAGAGACACTATGAAGAGCAAGATAATGAAATCTAACACTGAAAATTTGAATTTTTTTGTTTAAATTATTTGATAGATTACTTCTTTTGATATATAATTAGCATATTTATACTAAAATATGCTAAATTACTTGAAATTATGTTGAATTACACTATATTAAGTTAAATTACACAAAATTACATTACATTACGCTAAAATACGGTAAATTACGCTAAATTACATATGAATAGGGACGATATCTTCACTGAAAAGGCGAAAAACGACGGCGAAACTTCAAACGGTCATAAAACAGCGCTCGAGTGTCCGATTTTAGCAAATGACCACTTTTTGGAAAGCTTGCGAAAATGCGCATGCGTCCATGCCCACTACGCCAGATTTCAAAATTCAGAATTACCAAAAAACTAAGGGAAGAAGCTCAAAACTTGAGTTGAAGTTTCCGATTAAGATTTTCATTTCTATTATTCAATCTAAGTAGCTCAGTAAATTAGTTACATAATGAACTTGTAGAATACCAATTTTTACTATTTTACAAATTTTTTACTATTTTTTATGATTCATGAAAGATGGCACAAAATCAGTCATTAGCGTAATTTACCGTATTTCAGCATAATTAGCGAAGTTATTGTAATTTAGCGTAATTTAGTGTAATTCAACATAATTTATTGTAATATAGTGTAATTCAACATAATTTCAAGTAATTTAGTGTATTTTAGTATAAATATGCTAATTATAAATCAAAAGAAGTAATCTAACAAATAATTTAAACAAAAAATTCAAATTTTCAGTGTTAGATTTCTTTATTTTGCTCTTCTTAGTGTCTCTAAAAAAAAAAGCCTCTGGACCGAATTGCCAATTCGGTCCAGAGTGAATTACACACAAGTCTACACAGAAAGATACGGGAACTGTGAAAAAAGGCCAGACCGAATTGCCAATTCGGTATAGAAAAAAAATCCTTCAGACTGAATTGGCAGTTCGGTTTTTATGGTTTTTGTAAAAAAAAAAGTAATCAAGTTGTTTTTTTTAAATTAATTATTTTAATTACGTTTTTTAAAAAAATTCTTGGTAGTTCTGTAGGTTTTCTGTACCAAGATGTAATTGATTAAATTTAGAATAATTATTTTGGTACCCACAGTATCGTACCCGCATCGTACCCGCGCTTACTCCGTCCCGAATAACTTCCATAACCGTAAGCGGGTACAGAAACTACCGATTAACTTCCAGTTTGAATTTCAAACTTTCCTTTCTCTCCGTTTATTCCTTTTTCGAAGCTTCGGCGATTTTGAGGCGATTTTAGGTCGGTTTCGAGGCGATTTCAAGGCGATTTGGAGTCGATTTGTATGCGATTTGGAGGCGATTTGGAGGCAATTTGGAGGCGATCGTCTGGCTTTCGAAACTGGAAGCGATTTCGGTGATTTTTCAAAGGTGATCAGCTAGGTTAATATTGTTTCTGTTCTATTTCGGTGATTTTATTTTTGTTCTGGCGATTTCGGTGATTTCGTTTCTATTTCATATACACAATCTGGATTTCGGTGAGTATAGACTAGGGTCAAACCATCTCTATGAATACTTCAGTTGGCAGGCCTTATAATATTGTGTTTATAGATGTTAACCTAGCCAGACGCTCTTGATAGAAATCGGTTGATATTTCTTGTTATGAGTTCTGTATGTGTATAATAAGTATGGGAATAAATATGTTTGTTATGTGTAAACTTATAATATTGTGTTTATAGATGTTAATACTTCATTACATCTCTATGAATACTTCAGTTGGCAGGCCTTATAACATATAGAGTAGAATCTACATTTTGCTATTACAGGTATTAATACTTGGATACCAAGATGTCAATACTTCTCATTATGAATATAAATACTTGAGAGTGTAGTCATATACATTTTGCTATTACAGTTATTAATACTTGGATACCTTGTCGTCAATACTTCTCATGTTAAGTATTAATACTTGACATATTAGCCATATACATTTTGCTATTATAGTTATTAATACTTGGATACCTTGATGTCAATACTTCTCATGCTTAGTATTAATACTTGAGAGTGTAGTCATATACATTTTGCTATTACAGTTATTAATACTTGGATACCTTGTCGTCAATACTTCTCATGTTTAGTATTAATACTTGACATATTAGCCATATACATTTTGCTATTATAGTTATTAATACTTTGATGTCAATACTTCTCATGCTTAGTATTAATACTTTACATGTAGCCATATACAGTTTGATTTTACAGTTATTAATACTTTGCATTTTATTGTTGAATATTAGGATGGATATTGATCTCAATGAGTTTTTTGGAGATGAATTATGCATACAATATAATGGTGATGAAGTGGATGAGGTGAATCTGTATCGTTTCTATGAAGATTTGCATCGTGAAAATGATGTAATAAGTGATGATGTGGGCATTAGAGAGTTTGACTGGGATCTGAACACCATATTGGATGTTTCACAACCTGAAACAGACAATTTTCAAGGTGAAAAATCTAATGTAAATGGAAATGCAAGAGTGGAGGTTGATGTTGTTGGCATCAGAGATTTTGACTTGAATCTAAACATGGAATCTGTCAACAATGAGTTGGATGAAGAAGTTGAGGTTCAAGGTGAAAGATTTGTAGAAGAAGTTGAAGCAGTTGTAGAAGATGAATTAGATGATATGGAAGATGAAGATCATGAATTATTGCCACCAGCTGTTGGTGATGTATTTGATTCGATTGATGAAGCACGCCAATATTATGAGCTATATGCGAAAAAAATTGGATTTGCTGTTGTCAAAAGGTCAATCCATAAGAAGAGGGGTACTGCCTTCGTCAACCATGTAACATTTGCCTGTGGCAAATGCAAAGAGCCAATACGTCTTGAGGATGGACCTGTCCCACAGAGGAATAAGGGTTATATAGGGACAGGTTGTAAGGCATGTGTTAAATTGGGAGATTCTGATTTGAGTGGGAATTGGGTAGTAAAGAAAGTGATTTTAGGGCACAATCATGATTTGGTACCTGAAACAGCATTCCTTATTGCAGGATTCCGATATATCCCAAACCAATACCAGAGATTATTGGAGTTTAATGAAGACCAAGGTCTTGTGGTATCAGTTAATATCAATCTTGTAATAAAAACTGCTGGAGGTTATATGCGGTGTCCTTTTACTCGTAGAGATGCGCGGAATCATATTGACAAATACAAGAGGTTGAAATTACAGTCTATTGGTGGGAATGATGCTCAACTACTCTTTGATTACTTTGGAGTGAAGGAAAAAATCGATAGAGATTTTTTTTATAGATACGAATATACAACTGATGGGCGTTTATGGAGCGTATTTTGGGCTGATGGCCGTAGTCGAGCATCTTACAAGTATTTCCACGATGTTATTGTTATGGATGCAACATACTTGACCAATAGGTAATAATTCATTTTTTTTTCAGATTAAATGTCAGTATTTTTTTTAGTAGAATATGTCAGAATATGTAAAAATAGTAAGATATATAAAGACATGTGTAGATATATAATACTTAGTGTATTCAGATATAAATACTTGTTGTTTCAGATATAAACACTTGGTGTGTTCAGATATAAATACTTTCTATTTTAAGAGTGAATACATGTATCAGTTGAAATTAATACAACAATATATATGTATATTTAGTAATTTGTCTTTTTTGATGTGTCTCAGGTACGATATGCCTCTTGTGTTATTTGTTGGTGTTAACCACCATGGTCAGACTATTATCTTCGGTTGTGCTTTGCTCGGTAGAGAAAGTGTGGAAGACTACAAATGGTGCATTGCCAGGTAAAAATACTTGATGTGTTTAGGGTAAATACTTAGATATTTAGATATAAATACTTTAGATTCTGTAGATATAAATACTTTAATGGTTTAGATATAAATACTCTAATGATTTAGATATAAATACTCTAATGGTTTAGATATAAATACTTGAGGTGTTAGGTATAAATACTAAACTACTTTAGATAAAAATACTTGAGGTGTTAGGTATAAATACTTGAGCTGTTTAGGTATAAATA
Source organism: Carex parvula (assembly GCA_025461045.1). NCBI lineage: Eukaryota > Viridiplantae > Streptophyta > Magnoliopsida > Poales > Cyperaceae > Carex > Carex parvula. The sequence goes on along the minus strand of JAJGRW010001303.1, from coordinate 762,814 downwards.
CTTGAGCTGTTAGGTATAAATACTTGGTAGTTTTTTAGTTGGCTGTTAATACTTTTTCATTGTCTAGGTTTTTGGAATGCATGGATGGTGTGAAACCGGGAGGTATTCTTACTGATCAGTGCGCAAGCATTGAATCTGGTATACGACATGTATTGGGACCTCAAACAGTACATAGATATTGTTCTTGGCATATTTTGCACAAGCTCCCTAGCAAATGGGGATTTGTGTCTGATAATGTTAAGTCCAATAAAGTTCAGGAGAAAAAAACTGCAAAGTCCGATAAGGTCAAGGAGGTTGTATACAAGTCGAAAACGAAAGAAGATTTTGAAGAAAAGTGGTTGAAATTAATGGATGAACTCGGAAAGGAAAATGATTCCTGGTTTAGAGGGATATTTGAATTAAGAGAGAAATGGGTACCAGTATTTTTAGATGGGCAATTTTGGGCTGGAATGACTAGTACCCAAAGGGTAGAAAGTATGAACCATTTCTTGAATTCTTATCTGACAAAGAGAGAGAGTCTTAAAGATTTTGTTGAGAATTTTGAAGCTGCTCTGAAAAGTATTTGGCAAAATGAGAATGATGCTGATCACAAATCGAAATATAGAATTCCTATGCTGCATTATGGATTGCCGATGGAGGCTCAGTTTCAGCGTAGTTATACAAATGATATTTTTTACAAATGTCAACAACAATTCAGAAAATGTGTTAATTTGTCATGCAAATTAATCGAAGAAAAAGACGAAGAAGCAGTTTATGAAGTTAGTGATTGTTGGAGCAAAATGTTTGTTGTTATTTATAGGAGAGCATTAAGGGAAGTGCATTGTATATGTAGAAAGTTTGAGACAATGGGTATTCTATGTGCACATTCCATCCAAGTTTTAAAGCAAGAGAAGATATTTGCTGTTGAAGATAAATATATTGTGGAGCGGTGGAGGAAGGATGTCTGTCGTTACAATTTGTGCATAGTTGACCCACATTTGCCAACTATACCTGAACAAAGCAGGTAAAATAACTGATTAATATTTTATAATATATATTTTATGTCACAGGTATATACATAAGCTGATATAATTAAATACTTGATATTATTGTTCTTACATTTTTCTTTAGGCTCTATCAATTGACAATGGCTACAAATCCAATAATTCAAGAGTTGCTTCATCTTGGCAGTCTTAACGAAAATTTGCATAGTGCAGTTTTCAATGGTTTTCAGGAATTGAGAAACATAATATTAGGTTTGTTATTTTGTTTCATTTAATTTCTTTAATTATGTTTATATTTGAAATAATTTTTTTATTGATATTTGGAATTCAAACTTGTATGAAACTAGCAAATGTCAATGGTGAACAAAGTTGTGCAAAAGTAACTTCTCAAGTTGTGGGGAGACCAGCTAGAGGTAGAAACAATAAAAAAATTTCAGCAGTTACAAGGACAGGTATAAATACGTACTGTTTCTGATATCAATACTTTATGATTTTGATATTAATAGTTGATGTATTCAGGTATAAATACTTATTGTCTTCACGTATAAATACTTTCTGCTTCCAGATATAAATACTTGATGTGTTCAATTTTTTATAGGTGAAGTAATTAATGATGAAGTGAACGTTCAGGCGGTAGTTACTGGTTCAGGAACAGGTATTGGGGAAGAAACTATTTATATTTTTCAACATAACTCATAGTATAGTTACATATAGTTCTTATAATTGGTATTAATACTTGTTTATATTTTAAGGTGATACAATGCAAGAAGAAAATGTTGAGAATGTGCTTAGTGGAACACGATCTGCATCATCTGATCAACAGACTAGTACTGTAGTGAATTATCAACCATCTACAAGTTTACTACCACCTGCTAAATCTAAAAAAAGAGGACGGCCCCCAAAAAGTACAATTAAGAGTAAACTTGATATTGCCATTGGCAAAATGATTACAAAGGAAAAAAAGGAGAAGGAAAAAAAGGGGAAGGGAAAAAAAGATAAAGGAATAAAAGAAGGAAAAGGAGAAAATATTAATACTTCAATTTAATTGTATAGATATAGATAGAAAAAAATGATAATATAGATGTTCATAGAAATACATTTCATATAGTATATTTTTGTTGATTTTTTTTACATTAATAGAGGCAGAGGAACTACGAGAAGCAATATATTGTACAAATTTTTTTTCATCCATAGTTGATATAGTGTACTAATTCATTATGTTTTCTTTTTTATTTGTTTCATAGTAATAAATACTTGATTTGTGCAGATATAAATACTACAGTTATTAAGTACTTTCCACATTCAAAAAAAATTATAAGACATTTATGTTATTATAAATACTTCATTGTATAAGAAAAATAATATATATTAAATGAAATTTAAAGTTCATTTTTATAAATGTAGAAATACTAGATGTGTTCAGACATAAATACCTGATGTGTCCAGATAAATACTTGGTGGTTGAGATATAAATACTTGTTGTTTCAGATATAAATATTGGATTCTTTGGGTATGAATACTTACTATTTTAGCTAATCAATACTTGGTATCATCAGCAATCATATTTTATTAAAGAAGAATTGACCGTAGGTCCGATGGGTTTAACCACCGTCGATTTGCTTTAAGATCGTGTGGAATGCTTTAAACTTCGTGCGAGTTTGTCTCACTTGTCGTGCGCAAAATATCTTAAACTAGATCTGACGGTCATCTTACTAGTTGAACCTAAAATTAGGTCCGATGGGCATCGGACCTACTGTTTAAAGAAATGCTTGGAGATGATTGTTATAATTTACGAAATGGAGACGGTCCTCGCATTAAATGGTCCCCACACATTCATATTTGAAATTATATTCATATTGGTTGCGCCATTTCGTATGATTGAACCTTCTCATATGCGCCATTTCATATGATAAAGTATTTATATTTGTACCACTTCGTATCTACCTCGAAACGGTGCGACTTTTGAACCGTGTTCAACTAATGTCATCAACTTTTGTCCTTCGATCACATCACCGAACAGACCACTGTACCACTAAGTGAGCAAGCAACCTGCTGTCCTTCGATCACATAACCGACTAAGCAATCTCTCCGTCTTTCGCTCTTTCGCTCTTTCTCTCTATCTAGGGTTTCTCCGATCAAAGCATCGATCAAAGCTCCGATCAAAGCACCGATCGAAGCACCGAGCAAAGCACATTGTTCAGAAGACATTGTCTATCCACACCGTCGCAATGGTGATTCTACACCAGATAAGCACCGATAGAAGCGAAGGAAATCCTTCCGAGCAAGTGAACAACGACGAAACTGTCAGTCTTACTTCCGAGCAAGTGAGCAACGCTAACAAGCAGATCGTGCCATTTCAAAGTGTGAAACCCACAGAAAAGGCTGATGAAGGTACAATCTGTTATTTCTGAGAAATTTTCAACAATTTTCGAGTATTAAATGTAATTTTAGGTATAAATACCTTAGGTTTTAGTTGTAAATGATGTCTGATTTTTCAATTAGGAACAGAGAGAGTAATTTCTGGTTCTGAGAAATCACCACAAGTTACAATCGCCTCGATGAATCCCGAAGAAGTTACAATCTGTTAATTTTTTGAAATTTTGAACAATTTTGGAGTAATAGATGTAAATTTAGGTATAATTTTTGAGTAATTTATTCCTCATATTTTAGGAGTACATGAAATTTTAGTTATAACTACCTTAATCATTAGTTAATAGCTGTGCATAAATACTTGTCAGCTATAAATACTTGAAATGTTCATATATAAAAACTTGACTTGTTCTGATATAAATACTTGATGTGTTGAGATATATAATACTTGATGTGTTTAGTGTGTAGTGTTTAGGAGTAATACCTTATATTGTCAGATATAAATACTTGACCTGTTCTGATATAATACTTGATGTGTTGAGATATAAATACTTGATGTGTTTAGGGTTTAGGGTTTAGGGTTTAGGAGTAATACCTTATATTGTCAGATATAAATACTTGATGTGACTTGTTCAGATATAAATACTTGATTTGTAATAGATATAAATACTTGATGTGTTCTGATATAAATACTTTATGTGTTGAGATATAAATGCTTGATGTTTCAGATATAAACCCTTGTTAGATTCATAATAATACCTGATATGATCCAGCATGCACACTCAAATGTTTAATATACATATATGTAATTTTAGGTATAAATACCTTAGGTTTTATTTGTAATTGATGTCTGACTTTTCAATTAGGAACAGAGAGAGTAATTTCTGGTTCTGAGAAATCACCACAAGTTACAATTGCCTCGATGAATCCCGAAGAAGGTACAATCTATGTAAATTTAGGTATAATTTTTGACTAATTTATTCCTCATATTTAGGTATAATTTTAAGGTGTTTAGTTAATAGCTGTGCATAAATACTTGTCAGCTATAAATACTTGATATGTGCAGATATAAATACTTGACTTGTTCTGATATAAATACTTGATGTGTTTAGTGTGTAGGGTTTAGGAGTAATACCTCATATTGTCAGATATAAATAATTGATGTGTTGAGATATAAATACTTGATTAGTTCAGGTATTAATACTTGATGTGTTGAGATATAAATACTTGATTAGTTTAGGTATTAATAGATGTGTTCAGATATAAATGCTTGTTAGATTCATAATACTATCTGATATGATCCAGGATGCACACTCAAATATTTAATATAAATATTGGACTCTTTATATATGAATACTTGTTACTTATTTATGACTTTTCAATCAGGAAAACTACATGTTGCGGAATTAGTACAAGTTGCTAAACGTGGTCGTGGACGCCCACGAGGTTATAGGAAAGGTAATTGTTAAATACCTATTTTAATTGTTGGACATTAATACCTTATAGTGTTGCTATCTGTACATTTTTACATGTGTATAATTACTATATTAAATATTAGTAATTATACATACTTGGTATGTTCAGCTATGTTCAGATATAAATACTTGGTATGTTCAGCTATAAATACTTGGTATGTTCAGCTATGTTCAGCTAAAATATGTATTTTAATTGTTTGACATTAATACCTGATATGTTTAGATATAAATACTTGGTATGTTCAGCTATAAATACTTCATATGTTCAGATGAATACTTGATGTGTTCATATATTAATTGATATTTTTATATTTAAATGCTTGGTTTGTTTAATAATACCTGATATATTAAGATATAAATATTTGATGTGTTCAGATATAAATACTTCATATGTTGAGATATAAATACTTGATGTGTTCAAATATAAATACTTGATGTGTTGAGATATAAATACTTGATGTGTTCAGATATAAATACTTGATGTTGTCAGATATAAATACTTGAAGCAGTCAGATATAAATACTTGATGTTTTATATGCAGGTACAATCTGTTAATTTAAAATTAGTATTTAATAATTACCTTATATTAAATATTTGTTATGTTGTTTATTCTTCATAGGTGATGCACCAATAAAACCACGACGGGTTTCAGATTCTTGTATAAAGAACAAATGCTGTGTTGACACAGCTATGAGGTTCTTTCATTTGAGAGTTTTAAAGAAACTAAATGAGCATCACATAAGGTTATTAGCAAAAACTCCTTTCCTCCACTTTTTTGGATTTCCTAAAGGAACTGAAGTGAACAATGCCATATTACATCAAATTCTGTTGATGTGGGATGGTAAAGGATCTTTCATTTTCAAGACTGGAAGTGGTGCAAGCACTACTGCCCACTCCCTGAAATTTACTGCAGATGAAGTGGCTTTAGTGATGGGTCTTTCCACAGAAGGGAAACCGGTACAGTACAAGAGGGAATGTGTTACTGTATACGGTCTCCGGACGAGACATTTCGGGAGAGGTACTGGTGAGATCACTCGCAGAGAGCTTGAAGACGCAATTGTGAAAGCAGTTGATGATACGTCATTGTGTTCAGAAATTAACAATAAAGTTGCTGATGTTGTACGGTTGCTGGTGCTGTATTTGTTTACAACTATATTGTTCCCGCAATCTACTGGGAATGTACCAATTCACATGTTCGACGTCGCTGAAAATCTGAAAAAACTCAAGTTTCTGAACTGGTCTGAGTCAGTGCACCAAATGTTGATGGACAACATTCCTCATAATGCTGCATGGTGTAAGTTGAAAAAAGATGGAGAGGAAGTTGTTGTAGAAAGTTCTCAAGAAGAAGTTTCTAAGAAAAAGAAGAAGCCGAAAAAGGCTTCAGGTACAATGCCAGGGTGTGCTTTGGCTCTGATTGTAAGTCATAGGAACTTTTATTTCTAACCTAATAATTATTTTATCTGTTAATCATCAAATGAAATATATGGGTAAATACTTGGCATGTTTGTTCTAAATACTTTTATGTTTAGATATAAATACTTGATATGTTCAGCTATAAATACTTGATGGGTTCAGATATGAATACTTGATGTGTTGATATAAATACTTGATGGGTTCAGATATAAATACTTGATGTGTTCAGATATAAATACTTGTTTAATTGAGATTAACCACTAAACCTTCTTTGTTTTATCTTATATGCAGGCATGGTTCTATGAGCATGTAAAGATCAGAGGTGTTTACAATTGTGCTGGCCGCATCCCGAGATACCTCAATTGGAAGTTGAATATTACATGGAAGAGGGCAACTTTAGAACCTCACTTGAGGGATGTGAAAGTTTCAGATGTGAACAGCAATCCACTGAAAAGGGGCAGAGGCGAGAAACTGATTTTTCAAGGGTTTACTGCACATAAATTCTTGCATCTTATTAGAAGGTATGCACCTCTTCAGAGTGTGTCGAACCAGAAGCTTCTTCACTTGTTGAAAGAAATGACTCCAATTTTCTGGCTTTTTGCCATGGAACCTTGCCAAGAACTTATTGATCTAAATGAAAAAGAGAGGTTTGACGATCTGTCATTTGAAGAAGGTGAACACCCACAACTTCCAGAAATGTCACCGAAATCTGCAAGCAAATTGGTTGAATTTGTTACTGCTATTGAATGGCGCAACCACATAAGCAAGAGGTTGATGGAATCACGTAAGTTTTTTTTATTAATTTTATAAGAGTAAATATTTGGATGCACCATTGTTTAAGCTTTAAAATATTTAAGTATTAATATTTGAAAGTGTCATTATGCACATTTTTAATTAAATGTTTTATGTTTCTTTGTAGCTCGTAAAGAGATCAAGCAAGAGGAGATCAAGCAAGAGGAGAAGAAGAAAGAGATTGATATCTCTTCTAAGAAATCAAGTAAGTTTTTTTCAGTATAAATACTTGATGTGTTCAGATATAAATACTTGATCTGTTCAGATATAAATACTTGGTTAGTTCAGATATAAATACTTGTTGTTTTCAGGTATTAATACTTGTTGTGTTCAGGTATTAATACTTGACTTGTTCAGATATAAATACTTGACTTGATGAGATATAAATACTTGATGTGTTCAGGTATTAATACTTGACTTGATGAGGTATAAATACTTGATGTGTTCAGCAATAAATACTTGATAAGTTCAGATATAAATACTTGATTTGTTCAGGTATTAATACTTGACTTGTTCAGGTATTAATATTTGTTGTGTTCAGATATAAATACTTTTTAGGTTAGATATAAATACTTGATGTGTTCTGATATAAATACTTGATTAGTTCAGGTATTAATACTTGACTTGTTCAGGTATTAATATTTGATGTGTTCAGATATAAATACTTGGTAGTTTCATAATAGTACCTGATATTTCTCATCAGCATTGATTTGTTTTTTCTAACAGCTCCTGCACATGGTAAACGTAAGCTTTCTGAAGTGAAGAACAGCAGTGGTAAATCTGATAAAGAAGGAACAAATCCATCTCAAGTGAGGAAAACACCTCCTAGCGGGAAACCCAAGAGGAAATTGGACTACAATGTAACCCCTACACCTCCAGTTGGGAAAGATGCACCAAAGAAGCCTTCAAAAAGAGAAGTAGATCTAATGAAAGCTGAAGAAATAAGAAACCAGAAAAGGAGGAGGAGTCCTAGAATACTAGAAGCTGAAGAACAAAAGAAAAGGGTAATGCAAGGAGGTGAGAAAGAAACGCAAAGAAGGGATGACATTGGTGAACATAAAGAGATGAGAAAGAAGAGAAGAGAAGAGAAAGAAACAAAAACAAAAGAAGAGAAGAGAAGAGAAGAGGATGTTGTAGTAGAAGATGTTGATTATGGAACAGCAGGGGAGGAGGACAAGAGCAGTGGAGGGGAGGAGGTGGCAAGTAGTCAATTCTGTGATCTGAACCAACTTGTAGAAACTATAGTTGCTTCAGTGGATAAACCAAATGAAGAGGGAGGAAACAATGTGAATTCTGAAGTGGGGATGCAACAAAAAGAAATTGCAATCCCCATTGTAGTGCAAGAAGCTGTGGTGAAAGAAGTTGTGAAAGAAGCTGGGGTGGAAGAAGTTGTGAAAGAACCACCAGTCGGGCAAGAAGCTGGGCAAGAAGTGGTTGGGCAAGAAGTGGTCGGGGAAGAAGCTGGGCAAGATGCTGTAGTGAAAGATGCTCTATTGGAAGAAGTAGTGAAAGAACAAGTGGTCGGGCAAGAAGGTGGGCAAGAGGCTGTATTGGAAGTTTCACAAAAATCGGCGATTGATCTTTCTCAAATGGATCATCCAACTTTCAGCCTTGGATTTACCCCGCCCGGCCCAAAAGTGCAAACAGAAGTTGTGAAAGAATCTGGGGTGGAAGAAGTTGTGAAAGAACCAGCGGTCGGGCAAGAAGTAAAAGGGCAAGATGCTGTATTGGAAGCAGTTGTGAAAGAACAAGTGCTCGGGCAAGAAGCTGGGCAAGAAGTGGTCGGGCAAGAAGCTGGGCAAGAAGTGGTTGGGCAAGAAGTGGTCGGGGAAGAAGCTGGGCAAGATGCTGTAGTGAAAGATGCTCTATTGGAAGAAGTAGTGAAAGAACAAGTGGTCGGGCAAGAAGGTGGGCAAGAGGCTGTATTGGAAGTTTCACAAAAATCGGCGATTGATCTTTCTCAAATGGATCATCCAACTTTCAGCCTTGGATTTACCCCGCCCGGCCCAAAAGTGCAAACAGAAGTTGTGAAAGAATCTGGGGTGGAAGAAGTTGTGAAAGAACCAGCGGTCGGGCAAGAAGTAAAAGGGAAAGAACCAAACCCCAAGGATATTACATATCAGAGAAAACTGAAGGCAAAAACACGTGAACCAGTTAAACGTAGGGGTTACAAAGCTAGGAAAGCCAAGAAACAAATAAGAAAGGTAGAAAGTACTCCTGAGATGGAGATAGTGGCAGCAGAGGACGAAATAGAAGATTTGCCTTATATTGCCGATTTACCTCCATTAGACATTCCCTTTGATGATTGGCTTGAGTCTGCTGTTATTGAAACAGAGGTAAAAATTGAAACAGTGCCTATCAAATCTGCCGAATTTTATAAAGACTGGAGTTATGGTAGAGATAGCCTGTTTGCTGACAATGGTAGCTTGCCATTAACTGAACCGATGGAAATGCCCGATAAAAAATGGGATTATGGATTTAGAAATATCATCAGTGAGCAACAATGCAGACTTCTTGACGATTGGGCTATTAAGTATTTTCAACTTGAGCTGAATCAAACAGATTATGCATTCAAGAACTCAGAGTTGAACATTTTTGCCACTGTTGCACAATTTTATGATTTGCTGTTCAGTGAGCGCTTCATTGGTTCAGAGGTAAACAATTTAAAATTTACTTTGTTAATAAATTGATGTGTTTTGCTGTGTTCAGATATAAATACTTGGTACATCAGATATAAATATTTGATGTGTGCAGATATAAATACTTGATATGTTCAAATATAAATACTTGGTGTGTTCACATATAAATACTTGGTGTGTTTCACATATAAATACTTGATGTGTTCAGATATAAATACTTGATGTGTTCAGATATAAATACTTGATTTGTTCAGATATAAATACTTGATGTGTTCAGATATAAATACTGATGTGTTCAGATATAAATACTTGTTGATATGTTGATTCTTTGCAGATGGTTGAAATTGCATGCCAACTAATGCAAATTGAAGTACCAGTTGTTGAGGAATGGTTCTTTTTGACATCTTATGTTTCAGTAAGTTTTACTCTTTTATTTGTTAATAATCAACTGAAATTGTATACCACTTTTTTCTTTTATTTGTTAATGATTCTTGATTTTTTTTTTTAATTTGTTATTCTGTAGAGACTAGCACCAAAAAGACAATATTTACAGCTTTTGAGAGATGCACCACAGTTGTTCGGCCCTCAATTTTCAACTGCAAGATGGCTTTTTATTCCCCTGTGTGATCGTGATCATTGGATACTTGCTGCGGCTGATTTGCATAACCGAGAAATTCACATGTACAACTCTTGTCTGGATAAATCGAATGACTACTATTTTGAGCCGCACATAGAAACAATTAGATGGATGAAAACATTTCTGGCTTGGAGACTTGGTGAGTTTAATATTATTTATTTTTCTTCTTACATTTTGTAAATACTTAGATGGATGAAAACATTTCTGGAATCATCAGTCATAAATACTTGAAGTGTGCAGATATAAATACTTGATGTGTGCAGATATAAATACTTTATGTGTGCAGATATGAATACTTGCTGTGTTCAGATATAAATACTTGATGTGTTCAGATATATATACTTGCTGGTGCAGATATTAATACTTCATGTGTTCAGATATAAATACTTGATGTGTGCAGATATAAATACTTGCTGTGTTCAGATATAAATACTTGATGTGTTCAGATATATATACTTGCTGTGTTCATATATAAATACTTCATGTGTACAGATATAAATACTTGATGTGTGCAGATATAAATACTTGATGTATTCAGATATAAATACTTGCTGTGTTCAGATATAAATACTTTGTTGATGTGTTCAGATATAATTCTTTTTTTAGGTGATGAACAATGGCAAGATGTTGAAATTACCTGGAAGAAATGTCCAAAGCAAAAGGCATCAGTCGATTGCGCAATATTTGTTATTCGTAACATTGATTGCTTAATAAGGAATGTTCAAATGGACTTTGATCAGGTATATTTTTTTTTTAGTAATGCTCCTATGGACTTACTGTATTTTATTTCATTTAAGTTTGATTTATTTTATGAACTAATGTTATTTTTTTGTATTGTAGGATCTTATCAGCAAGGAGCGTCATAGCTTAGCTTATAATCTTCTTATCCATGATAAGAATGATTGCAAATTTGGTGCATAACAGAAATGAATTGTCTTAGTTTGTGAATGAAACTGTTTGTCTTAATTTGGTTTAGGAACTGTGATAACTGATATGTTTGTGAATAACTGATATGTTTGTGAATAACTGATATCTTTTATGTAGTAACTGATATTTTGATATGTTGCTAATTGATATGCTTTTTGGTAATTGATTTGAATTTTTCTTAGAAAATTTATATGTGAAGTTTGTTGTTTGTTATAACTCTGTAGATATAAATATACTCTATTCAGATTCTTATTCATCCAACGTAATATAGATATAAATACTTGATACGTTCAGATTTTATACTTGATAAGTTAGATATAAATACTTGATGCGTTCAGATTAAATACTTAATGTGTTCATATATAAATACTTGATTTGTAGATATAAATACTTGATTGTTGGTCAACATTTTTTTGTAGACAATTTTAGTGGTCCCCACGTCGTTTATTACACACACGTAAGCTCAGTCACATGCCGTTTGATGGTCCCCACGTTTTTTTTTGACAATTTTAGTGGTCCCCACATGCCGTTTGATGGTCCCCAAAATGCGGGTACGAAGAGATGAATTTTGAAGAAAAGGTGCGGGTACGGTTATTTTAGGAAATCATATATCACAATATGTTGTTCATTGTATAGATATAAATACTTGTCCTTGTTAGATATAAATACTTTACAACGGTAGTATTAATACTTGTAAAACAAAATTGCAGTTTTGTAAACGGTTTGGTCCCCACAAGCAGTTATGGCAGTTTTAGGTGCGGGTACAGAGGGGGTACTCAACTGCGGGTACTCATATCAGCTTCCTAAAATCATTGCCTCATAAATACAACTTGATTTTTATATGAAAGAGTTTAATCGGCTAAACGCTTCTTAAATGCTATTTAACAGTGATGTATCTTTAAGGATTTTAATGCTAGGTGGTACATAAAATGGTTAAGTAGTTCAATGGCAAGTTCTCGAGCGTACGCGCCACGAGGGAAAAAGCGGGATGTAAAATTATGGAGGTATGAACAACTTCTACGTAAATTGAGAATGTTTGTACTGTAATTACTTCAACGGAATAAGGACTAAAATCGTTCCACAAACATCCTTACACCAATTAGACAACTCCTTAATTATATTTCTGCTCGCATTTATTGATCTTCAAATAAATATGAAAGACAGCAATGAAAATTGAAATTCCGACTGATTGAAGATGCAAAGTTCATGTTTCCACAAAAGTTCAAACCGACAAGCACCAATCTATCACATGCTACACTTTTCCAAATTGAAAAAAATGAAATACCCATTTAACATAAAACTTGTAATATTAATCAGATAACAAATTACAAATAGTTACATAGGTATATTTTAAAAAGACCAGACAATTGAGTAAAAAGAATTAAATACAAGGGAGAATTGCTGGTATACCCATTGAATATTCTAAATTGCCTCTTTCCCCATCATAACACTCAGAACTTTTTTTTAGATAGGTACAAAATCACTGTCGCTGCTCTCAAAGCATAGCATAGAACAAGGAAGATTTGGAATGTTGTTCAAATTCCATCCAGACTGGACAAACTGTGAACTTCCAAATGAAGCCGTGTCCAGGTCAGCCCCATACAAAACCTACAAAAACATAGACCAAGAAGCAAGACTCAAAAGAAGGGACTATCTATCTAAGTGATAGCCAATTTTATCATATTTTAATCTCGTTATATTCTGTTTTTCTTAAAGAATTACCTCAATCATTTCAGTTGGCTTCTCAACAATTAGCCAAAATTTGCCTTCAATTTCATCGAGATAATAGACTCCAGCCCGAAAGTACAATTCATGGCAGTCTGCATATTTCTTATACGACTGCAGAGTAAAGTCTGGGCCAGAATGGAACCCAAAGCATTCAACAACTCGCTGTTGTTTCCTTGTGTGTTCTCCTTTTTTCTTACCAAGGTATCCCCAGTTTCACGGTTTTGGAGCCTGTCAATCTGCTGAACTCGAGTGTTTACAGCCTTCCATAATCAGACAAAGAAAACAAAAACAGTTAATACAAAGGAAAGAGAGGCTAAGAAACTTAAAGGAGCAGGTAAATTTATGCTGATATAAGAATCGACAAGCCATCCTTGTATCCCCAGTTTCATGGTATTGTTTGGCATGCATATAAAATGCCAATGTCAAATGGGATACTACTATTTTTCCTTCCTAAGGCACATCATTTCATTATTTATGATACATATTAGGAAATAAGCATACAAAATTAATTTATCTAATAAAATCAATTTAAGTTTATCAGATAAAAGTAACTTTTCAAGGTAGCTTATTTAGGGAAGTAACGCACTAATCTAGTTACATTACTGCCAACCTTGAGCTGTATTCATACCTTTTCCTAGACCACTCATGCTAAATTGAAGCAAACCAATTCTTCCTGTAGTTACTCTTGAAAAGTTTTCATTCTCTTATATCTGAACAAATAGTCAAAAAAGAATAGCATTAGTAACTTAAACAGGGACAGATCAATCATTCATCAATTTAGAAGAAGAAAATACTGGGTATGGTAATGATATTTGGTCATTGATTAAATTTACGATCTTAATTGATGAGCAAACAGCGAAGATAATGAACACCACATGCTTGCACTAAAGTTGCACCATCAAAGTTAATTCACACTTTTGAACAGTAAGGCATCCAATAGAAAATAAACAAGCAACAAACTGCTACAAACATGACAAACTATTTTACTTGATTGCTTTTTCAACTAGCAAAGCCCTATGAATAGATAATTGAGATCATATCTGCAAGTACTTAACCCAAAGGCTAAATATGAATAATTCCAGACTCAGGTTGTGGCATGGGTTGGTCTAAAATTTTGTAAATTAGTAAATTAATTATTTATCTTTAAAACAGCTCAATTAAGTCAGCTTCAAAATTACGCACTACATCAACGAAAATACTTGGATTCACCACTTTATCCCATTTGGCATGCAGAGAACAGAACTATGGAGTACAACAAATCACCAATATCGTTTGTGAAAGGATACAGTTCTACAGCTAATTGCAAATAAAGTTTGCGAAAGGATACAATTATTAATACCTGACAAACTATCCAAGTATGTTGGTATAAAGATCAAACACTTGGAGGAAGGCATGGAAGTATGTGCATGCGATATTTTCACTTTCTTAATATAGATTGTAGATTCAAAGGCACATATAAAATTTGTCTTATAAAGCTACAATTGTACAATAAAATAAAATAAAAAATATTTAAGCAAGACCTCATCTCAATTACATTATAATTTACGACAATTCTGGTGTTCTAAATTGAAAAAAAACGGATACTTCTGTCATGAAAATGTGAAAATATTTTTCACTGAGATTCTAATAAATCTATGGTCATAATTTCTGATTTGCGACGAGAATCTATTGTGAAATTAAAAAAAAAAATAGAGCAGTGAAACTGGACAAGTAGGGCTAGGATTTCCCTTTAATAATTAATGGAGAAATGAATAATTACCTTTAAAGGTGAAATGAATAATTATCTTTAATAATTACCTTGAAATGAATAGTAAAAATGGTTTATAAAAAAATCTATGGATAAACTATCTCACTATTCATTTCACTATTTATTTTACCTTTAATAATTATACCTTGGACTGTCCTACTATTCATCTCACCTTTAATAATTACACCTCACTATTTATTCTTCTCACCTTTAATAATTACAGCTCATGATATTAGGAACTGCTCGGCTTACAACTGGAATTGGGAACGGGCTTGGGATATGGGCCAATTTAAACTGTTCGATTCCATAGAAGGAAATATGAATTTTTTATATTCCATGGAAGGAACATATGAATTTTTTCGATTCCATAGAAGGAACATAAGAATTTTTCGATTCTATAGAAGGAACATATGAATTTTTCAATTTCATAGTAGATGAAGTAGATTAAATACAAGTCATTCCATAATAGAAGTTGCACAAATTTCAAATTTTATTTATTATAAAAATTTTCCCGTATCAATAGATATAAGTTGAATATATTTTGCTATTCAACCAGTAAGGTACGCCTATCAGTAGCGAAATCATTACCTTTTTTTTCCCGTGTTACCTTTTCCTTTTATTTTATCAGAGGGGCATTGAAGAGGTCGAGTGATGGCTAAGCAAGGCTCATCCACTCATTCTTAGATTCGGTGGAATTATTCATTCCGCGACTTAAAGATTTGGTGGAATTATTCTCTCGCACCTTGCCTGGAATTATTCGGTAGGAGATTGAATTTGCATGTGTAGGTCGGTTGAATCCATATCCTCGACGGTACCGTAAAAGATTCCCTTTTACAATTAGCTATTTATGGTTTGAGATTAACTCTCAGCCGGTTTAGGATTCGGGCTGACTGAGGGGGCAGTATTATTGGGCTTTTCGATTCGTGCCAAGTTAAAAGAACGGCCCAGATCAGGTAATTGTAAAAGATTCTCTTTTACGGTACCGTCGGTGATATGAATTCAGATCGGTTGGCGAAGAGAGGGAATGTACCTAGTCTAATTGGTAATTAGTCAAAGAAAGTGCATCTTTTGGTTATTTATTTATTATCCCAATTAAATTTGCCGAAATTTTTATTAATACCCAAAAAAAAAAATCAAATTATCAAACTGCCCTAACCCCAAAATTAGTTTCAAATCTATCCTAACCGCCTAGCCATTGGGCGGTCCAGATCCATAGCAGACCGTCCAGTGGCTGGGCGGTCCACTATTTTATTTTTTTAAGAGATAATATGAATATCAAAATGCTGAATTCTAATGCTAAAAATTTCGGATTTTAAAAAAAAAAATTAGTTAGATTACTTCTTTTAAGTATATTTATACTAAAATACGCTAAATTACTTGGAATTATGTTAAATTACGTTCACTTAATTACTTTAAATTACGCTAAATAACAATAACTTCGCTAATTATGCTAAAATACGGTAAATTACGCTAAACTACGCAAAGTTACGCTAAAGTAGACTGATTATGTGTCATCTTTCATGAATCATAAAAAATAGTAAAAAAATTCCAAAAATAGTAAAAATTGGTATTCTACAAGTTCATTATGTAACTAATTTACTGAGCTACTTGGATTGAATAATAGAAATGAAAATTTTAATCGGAAACTTTAACTCAAGTTTTGAGGCTCTTCCCTTAGTTTTTTTGTGATTCTGAATTTTGGAATTCGGCATCGTGGGCATGGACGCATGCGTATTTTTGCAAGCTTTTCGAAAAGTGATCATTTGTTGAAATCGGACACTCGAGCGCTGTTTTATGACTGTTTGAAGTTTCGCTGTCGTTTTTCGCTTTTTCAGTAAAGATATCGTCTCTATTCATATGTAATTTAGCGTAATTTACCATATTTTAGCGTAATTTAATGTACTTTAGCGTAGTTTAGCGTAATTAAAATAATTTACGGTAACTCAACATAATTTAACATAATTCCAAGTAATTTAGCGTATTTTAGTATAAATATGCTTAAAAGAAGTAATATTTAAAACAAAATTCGAATTTTTAGCGTTAGAATTCAGCATCTTGATATTCATATTGTCTTTAAAAAATAAAAATAGTGGACCCCCTCTCTGGGCGGTCAGCTATGGGTAGTGGACCGCCCACCCAAAAAATAAAAAAATAAAATAAATATTGGACCGCCCACCCAAAAAATAAAAAAATAAAATAAATAGTGGACCGCCCAGTGGCTGGGCGGTCAGCTATGGGTAGTGGACCGCCCAGTGGCTGGGCGGTCTGCTATGGATCTGGACCGCCCAGAGGCTGGGCGGTTAGGATAGATTTGAAAATAATTTTGGGGTGAGGGCAGATTTGATAATTTGTTTTTTTTTGGGGTATTAATAAAAATTTCAGTTAAATTTGTATTGCATCTCTATGAAGATAAAAGAATGACAAAATTATAATCCGTGATTTACTTACAAAAAAAAGGCTTAGGTTGAGGCAGGGTGTTTTATTTGCTTGCTCTAATTTACTTTTACATTTTATTTGGTAATTATAAACAAACTGAATCTTCTCTCTCATGTAAGGTACGCCTATTAGTAGCATGAGGCTTAGGTTGAGGCAGGGTGTTTTATTTGTTTGCTCTAATTTATTTTTGTTGAGATATGGGGTGGGGGGGGGGGGGGGGGGGGGGGGAGTGGGCTTTTGCTATTCAACCAGTAAGGTACGCCTATCAGTAGCGAAATCATTACTTTTTTTTTCCTGTGTCCTTTTTCTTTTATTTTATCAGAGGGGTATTGAAGAGGTCTAGTGATAGCTAAGCAAGGCTCATCCGCTCATTCTTAGATTCGGTGGAATTATTCATTCCGCGACTTAAAGATTTGATGGAATTATTCTCTCGCACATCGTCTGGAATTATTCGGTAGGAGATTGAATTTTCATGTGTAGGTCGGTTGAATCCATATCCTCGACGGTACCGTAAAAGATTCCCTTTTACAATTAGCTATTTACGGTTTGGGCAGTTAGTTGCATAGTTTTTAACAAACACTGAAACCTCATCTTATCATGCACTTCTAAATAATTCAAAAGCTCAGCATTTTGCAATTGTCAAACTGCTCGATTTTTCTAATCAGCTGTTCTGATTTTGTTGCATAAAATATGCTTGCTGGTACACGACTTTGAACAACAGTAATTACCATTCTTGATCTCCACGTATTTGTTAAAGTTTACTGGTGTCAAAAGAATCTCAACTTGCAAGGTATAAACAAAAAAAACAAAAATTAGAGACCAATGGGATGATCAATTATAGCAGAAAATATCACAAGTCATTTTACATTTCTCTTATTTAAAACAACTTAAACTCCTGGAGAGAAAAAGAAAAAGAAAAATATAAACAAAAAACCAAACACAAAAATAATGAAATCTTTGATGAAGAAAAGAAAATTAACTCTTTTACTTGAAAAACACATAAAAATTCCGCAAAATTCGAAAGGCCAATCAATACTTGTAATCCTTGACATAATCAGCGTAACCAGCAAAGTCCTGAGGGTTGCCTCCGAAATAGCCTTGCACCTTGCAAGAAGTGCCGCACGTGCCTTGTCCACATTGTCCTCCTTACGGGCCCATGCCTTGAGCGTGAGACAATAAGAGACTCCACGGCTTCTTTCCCTGCAACTTGTTCATAGCATTCAAATTCAAGGTTGCTTCCTCGCTTTGATCGCCAGAGAGGAAAACCATAGCCGGTACAACCAGTGGGACCGTCCTGAGTAGAGCCCGCACAGTGTACTCGGCAATCACCTCGTGGCCATGGGCCACCTTGGGTGTGACCATGTCGGGTTTCAAAAGAGTTCCTTCTAGAAGGACGTGGTGATTATTGAGAGCTTTGTAGCATACAGCAAGAACAATTTGGTGACGTAAGCACAACGGTCGATGTCGTGGGACCCACCGACCAGGATCTCAGGCTCCACAATTGGGACGAGGCCGTTCTCTAGGCAGATGATGGCGTAGCAAGTGAGGCCATGGGCATTTAGGTCAATGGAAAGCTGAGATGGCTCGTTCAGGCTGATCTTGAGCACAACACGCCACTTGGCAAAACGGGCACCGGCCGCGTAGTACTTCTGGCAACGCTTGACCAGGTCATCATGGCCCTGCAAGTAAGAACAATATAATCATTGTCCAAATAGGTAAACACTCATAGTAGTAAGTAGCCTAGGAATTATAGATGGTCTTTCTTTGGTTCACTTATGCAAAAAAGGTAATGAAAAGAGTGAGGCTACTATACTATGCATAGCACAGATTGGTCCATACTTTTGAATGGTCTAAAATTTTTTGATCAAGTGATTTTTTACTTACTGAAAAATAATATTAAAAAAATTCTAAAAAATGTAAAATTTGATCTGTAAGTACATTTTTTTCATATGGAGATCATGTTGACCGGTTCAGATCGATTGTTTAGACTTTAAAAACGAATATATAAACGGGCTTAAATCATGATTGTTTAGACTGTAAGTACACCATTTGGCCTTAAATCATGATCAAAAGAAAGCTTGTAATTTCAGTGTAAATTTTATTTAGAATTGGCTTTGTACAGCCTACAACAAACCATAAACAATAAAGAGAAGATATAATTTAAATACCTCAGTGGTGGTCTTGTTGTCTGTGCCGGCGATCACAATGGTGCCCATGTCAACCTTAATTCCCGGTAAGACACCGTTCTCATTGAGCACATCAACAAAAAGTTTCCCATCCTTTGTCTTTTGATAGAGGGTCTTCTCATAGAGGATGATGCCAGTGATGCACTCGAGGGCACCAGGTGTCAAGAAGAGCAACTCGCGCAAGTTACGGCAGTTCTGCTCAATGTTCTCCACGTTGATGCTCGCTAGGCGCTTTCCAATCGTGCCGGTTGATTCATCGGCTGCTAAGATGCCCTTCCCAGGTGTGCCGATGTAAGTTGCATGCTCACTAGGTGCTTCTCCAATCTGCACTATGCATATTACCATAGCTTCACACAAGGTACAATATATTTTACCAGTATAGGATCCATAGGCAATATCAATTAGATTTTATTTTAATAATGATTCTTATTCTGTGCTAATATATGCACAGCTGCCAAATAAAATATCACCCATATCAGATCTGGAGCCAAGTTGTTAAGAGAAAAAAAAAAAAAGAGGTTAGAAAACAGCAAATGGCCCTTTATAAAAATGTGACATTTGCAAATAAAATGAAAAAGAGAAAGATACAGAAAATAAATTAGAAGAATGGAATTGAGAACCCCCAAAATCCAACTGAAATGATAGTGGAACAAAGGGCAGTTAAGACATACAAGCTTCTAATGACTAGAAAAAATAATTGAACAAAAACAAAAATTACAACATAATAGAAGCCTAGCTAGTTGATATCAATTGAACAAAAACAAAAATTACCAAATTTAGAACTGTAAACTGATACACATAATTTCTGCCCCAGAAAAACAATAGTTAGACCGGCACTTTTCCACCAAAAGCAGCAGCATAAGATTCACCAAGCCCAGGCACATCCTTCTCATACGGCACGACATAGATCTCGCAGAAATGCCTTTCAGGAACCAAACAAGCACTGACAAAACTACACTTTTTCTTGGGTCCCTTGCTTTCCAGTGCACTCAGTACAGTATACCTCGGGATCAATACCTTCTTTAAGCTACAACCGAGTATCCGCGGTCGCAAAGCTATGCTCCTTGCGTCAATGCCAGCTTTACTCATAAGAAAGTTCATACTCGACTTCACATTCTCCTCTGATAATTTGAGTACCACAGGGTACTTCCGGAAGGCAGCACACACCTCTTCCTGTGACCAGCCATATGTGTTCTTGAAGAACTCTGCATTGCTTTTAATTTTACCTATGCTCAAATTACTGATAGCTTTTAACCCCCATGGAAACATCCTGGATACCCTGGGAATCCCCAGCTCCTCAATTAGATCAAGTATCTGCCTAAAAGAATCAAGGTTACGGCCAAAGCAGCTTCTCTCCCCTAAAAATGAAACCATATGTTTATTCGACAATCCATATTCTTTCAGTAAATTTATTCTCGGAAGAATATACTTGTCAATGCGCAATGAGAATACAAAAGGATTCCTTGAAATAATCTTCAACAAAGCCCCATTGTTGTTCCCGACAAAATCTCTCCAAAACAGTAGGCGTGCAAGAGTGTCTTTCAATTGAAGCGCAACCGGGTTGTATCGGATCAATTGAACCAGTACTTCCCCAGGGAACCCCTTTTCCATCAATTCACGCACCTTTGGTCTCAGGGTCTTATCCACATCGTATCCCAGAAGAACTGGTCGGAGTGAAACAGCAGATTTGATCTGAGTGTGGGATAAACCAGTATCAATTAGGAACTTTACCACTGCTTCAGGCCGTGCCGGGGACTTGATCGCCATAAGATGACTGTCTGCCGAGGCCTTGAGCGCTCGATCGAGAGAGAAGCCGAAGGAGGAGATGAGATAGTCGGCAATAAAAGGCAACTCCTGGCACTTGCTTTGGGTTGAAAGAGGAGAAAAGAAAGAGGAGTAGATTACTCTCTTTAAAAGAAGATGGAAACACATGGTTGTTGAGTCGTAGCGTCTAAGAAGGCGGAGCTGATAAGAATCCGATTGCCTCTACGATTGATTGTTGATTTGTTTCTCTTTTTCTTTCTTTTTTTAGTACCACAGGTGGCGGGGGTTTTACGAGAGGTGGAGTCGCTAGAGGAACCTGAGATGATTTTTAGGGTTTTGACATTTTGACTGGATAAACTTATTAAATGGAAGCGGGAGACCTCAATAGCGCTTCCGTTAACAGTCCGTCTCTCCTCTTCCGTCCTTTCAGTTTATTTTTTCTTTTGAGTATACATAATTTCAATGTTTTGGTATTTTTAAATGTAGGTTCAAATTTGAATGGGCTATTTGGAATGCAATCTGGTACCATGGCTGTGATATGGGAGGAAAAAACCTTGTATGACTAACTCCTCAATCCCAAAAAGGTTTGTTATTACCTCTTCAGACTAAATTTTTGTATCTATAATGTTATACTGATTCAATCATGTACCATATCTATAATGTTATACTGATTCAACCATACACTGATTTCATCCCACAATTATGTTTCTTACTAAATTCAATCAAGCATAATGACTAAAACCATAGGAACTCAAATCTTATTTTAGTTATCTCAAAACTGCAGCAATTTAAAGATGCCACCTCTTTGATAATCCAGGAGCAGTATACTGATTCACATCAGCGCTAGAACCAGATTCTTTGTTCTGCCCATTCTGAAATAATAATAAGATCGATGTCAGGATGATTCATTCCATTTCTAACATTTCTTTTTAGATAGCCAAGTGAAAAATGCAATCTGGGCAATGTAAAAGTCATATGAATCAAGTAACTGTGCGAAATCTTGAGCTGTTCTGCTGTCGGCTGCAGAGTTTGAAATTAAACCCAATAAAAGTTAGTAATCCCAATCTGAATTCATCCATGAAAGTATCTACCATCAATAACAGTTCATTTTCTCTGTTTGCCGAACTTTTTATGAATCTGAATTCATCCATGCAAGTATCTACTATCCATCTGAATTCATCCATGTAACTGACAACATACTCCGTGATTCATGAACTGAACATAGGACCCACTGGAATTTCTATAATTTCTAAACAGGTCCGATAAATTATGAAGTTGAGAAGTCATTGTATGTTGTTTCCCAGCCCATCTATAAGAGTACTGGTACAGTTTTCACCTTTGTTTCACAGCTCATCTATAAGTGTTGTAGGTCATGACATTAATTAAGCTCATGCTCTTTCAAGATTTTTAGTACATTTATTAAATGCAACCCCTTTTAAAGTATACCTTTCCTGCACAACCCCTTTTCAATTACTGCTTTTCAATTATGGCCTTTTGCAAATCATATATTGTACAAAGTCACAATGTTTTCTCAAGTTCATCACCTTTCTTGCACAGCCCACCTAAAAGAGAGCATCAGGTAATAACATTGTGCTCATGTCCTTTGAAAATCGTGACATTTACAAAATCCGATCCCTTCTGAGTTTCACATCGATATCAGTTGCTCAAACCATCTGGATAAGTTAAATACCAGTAAATGTTTTGATTCTTTGATTTAGACTAATATAATGTCAATACAACACCTGTACAGTACAGCATGATCAAAATTTCAGCATTTGATACATTATTTGAGTATTTCATAATAAGAATACCAGCTATTGATTTCTGATGAATCATGACCAGTAGACAAAGAATGAAGGTGCCAGATAAATAGAAAAATTGAGGACTTGCCTCTTAACTCAATGCTTCTTAGAGAGTAGGTATATTTTAATACTTATATCTGAATATTAGTAAGCTAGAATTAAGAAGTATAGAAAGGGTAGGGGCAGTTTAGTCAAGTTTTGATTAATTTAAACCTTTTACGCCCGTGAAAAACCAAACATCATAGAATATGGAAAAACCTTCTCTTTCAAGGTTGATGTTGATGTTCACTTGATACTTACTGGTAATCTAATACTTTTAATTTTGATTGTATTTGATTGATGGAGCATTTAATAGGGAGATAGAGGAAGAGGAGCAAGTCATTGGTAATACACCGTGTCTATGGTTCATCCAATAAGCTACAAGATCTTGAATTTATTTACATAAATTCAAATAGTGCTAAACTGTGCACAGTATAAGCTCTCTCTATCTCTTTCTTTCTTCTTCTTACTTTTATTTTTTATTTTTTTTAGATAGATAGAAAATCACTACTTTTGAATGGTCTAGAATTTTATATCAAGCGATTTTCCGCCTATCTAAAAAAAAATAGTAAAAAGATTGTAAAAAAAATTTAAAATTTGATCTACAAGTACATTTTTATATGGAGATTATGTTGAACGGCTCAGATTGATTATTTAGATATTCAAAACAGAGATATAAATTCATAGTACGGACCAAACTGTGCTATGCATAGTACCAAAGCCTCACTCATTAATAATTGGATAAATTGCATTATTTGAGCCTAAAATCTGATAATAAGCGACAGAGATGAGAATACAACACAAAAGCAAATTAGAAATAATAACTCATCATCCTCATAAAAAGTGTCCTATCAATTATTATGTAATTAATGTTTTAACATATAATTACTGTATGTTGAGTGAAGCTGTGGTAATATGCATAGCACAGATTGGTTCTACTACAGATGAATATTTTTGTTTTTAAAATTCAAATAGTTGATCTGAACCTTTTAACGTAATTTCTATATAAAAATATAGACTAATTATTATCTTTTAGACTATTTTTTAGATAGATAGAAAATCATTACTTTTGAATGGTCTTAAAAATCATTAGATCAAGTAATTTGACATGTTACTCCGATCTAACGGTTCAAACTTTTCCATGCACAAATCTCAACAAAATAAGTTTTTCATGTGCCAATCTCAATAAAGATCAACGGTTGGAATTGGAATAACAGGTTTTGTTATTCCCAAGGAATAACAACATATTTATTTCCCAATTTAATTAATGTCGAAAATGCAGTTATTTAGGTTGATTTATAAGTTTAAGGACCTAATTTTTTTTAAGGAAAAGAAAATCATATCAAAATAGTAGTGTGTAATTTCTTCATTTCATGTACTGTCAACTGTAACCAGTATCAAATATGAATGTTATTACTATTATCAAAGAAATTGAATTTTGTCCAAGGGGCTTTGGACAGAATCTCATTCAAAGCCGGACCTTACAATTTGATTTGTTTTAAGGTTCGTGCCAACATATTTAAAACTTAAAAACTCTGAATGTCTCAGTAAATTTAAACCATCCGTATAAATTGTAACATAGATCGGACAGTTTACAACTGACTTTGGATGAGGTTTTGTCCAAAGCCCTTTGACAAAAACTCCACCCATTATCAAAACATTTTGTGTCCAACATAGATTCTTATCATAATTTTAGGTTCACAAATATATACCTAATCACTCTACACCGAAATTTTTATTAATATCTAAAAAAGTTACAAAATTTATAAATCTACACTTATTTTCAACTTATTTCCAAATCTGACTAATTCGGAGAATTATTTTTCAGATTCAGTGTCTCTTTTCAGAAAATAATTTTCCGGATCCATAAGTCTCTTTTCGAATAATTATTTTCCAGAATTTGATATTCCGGAAAATAATTCTCCGGTTTTAGGTTTTTTTTCTTTTGATTATTTTAATTAAATAGAAAATATTATGATTTTTTATTGAAATATTATAAATATTTTTATATTTTCTTTGAAAATAGATGAAATACTATATAATTGAATTTATTAGAAAGACTGTGACAAATAACTCAGATCAATATTTTTCAAGCTGAATTTTTTGCGGCTGTAAGAAAAATAAAAAAATTGTGTTATTAGAAAAAATAAAAATATTTTGAATCTGAATTATTATTGTCGTTGTCTGCTAATATGTCATATATTATCTTTTGTTGTCGTTTGTCCATCCTTTTTTACTACCGAAGGTATTATCAAGAATGATCACATTTCATGATTTTCACAAATCTATCTATCTATATATATGTTTTTCTTCCATTAAAATAATGTTTATATTATTTACTGTGCGCGCCAAGTGTTGAGTCAGTATAGACTACACTCTATAGACAGGGAAGTACGGCACATGGCAGTTGACCCGAATTCAGATCCAGTGCAGTAACTCAATTTTTGAGTTTTGATCCAAACCGTCCAAGGTGCTCTAACACGAATCTTAAAGAACCTGGACCCCACAAATAATACTGGCCCCGTGCGCTACCACCGAATAGGCACCGTACACGTCAAAACTCAAAAATTGGGTTACATTAGGGGATCCGGACTCAGTTGACCCACGGGTACTTGTAACCTACATATTTCTGTGATTATGTTTTTCTTATTATTCTTATTCTAATTATTATTAATTATTATTGTTATTTTCATGACATTTTCTAAAAATAGATTGTTACTTTGCAGTCATTTTTAGACCATTAAGTCACTTCTGAGTAAATCGTGGTACACCCTGCAGGCAGGATGATGCCATAGAATGCTGGTTAAATATGATTAGTTCAAATTATTTCTTTTATTTAATTTATTATTGACGTGACTTAATAAAAACTCTAAAAATTAATTTTACAGATGTGAGAATTTATAAACTTTAGAGATCTTAATTTCTAAAAAATAGTTAACAGTTATTTAGAAACTCATTTGAGTTGATGGGATGTAGATGCTCTCAGCTCCTCCTCGGTGATTTCCCCAAGATGAACAGGCGGCGTAAGCGGCTCCGATTCCTCACGAACTGAGTCGTGATACTGAAGAGGAAGCGGAGGTGCAGCAAGGAAGGAGGCAACGAGGTGGTAGATGGCGGCAGCGACAGCGGCAGCCGTAAAGAAGGTTGCCGGAGAAGATCAAGATCTATGACACTCAGAGCAAATAAATTGTGTCTAGTTTTATACGAAAACATTTTCTTTACACCTTAATCAATATAATAAATAGATCTTGATCTTCTGGTTTTCGCTAAAAAGAGTAGATACTAAATAATAAAGAGAGTTTTACAAATGGAATTGATTTCAAATTATTTGAAACCACGTCCACGTGATTAATTTATAATTAGCAACATAAGTATGTGCTCAAATATCATGTTTTCGCTGTGATTTCGTTTCTTCTGTAAAAATTTAAATTTTTAATTAAAAATGTAAAAAAATAATTTTAATTAATTTTAAAAGTTAGTATTATAAGTGTAAATAAAATAAATATAAAGATGTTATATAATAAAAAAAAAAAGACCGTACCACTTAATCGATTATTTATCACTGATTTTTTTGAATTATTTATTGTGTATAAATTTTATTATAAATTTGCGTTTATTTAGTGAATGTTTTCGAACTCTAACCAATGTCGATTATTTATATTACTTATTTGAAATATATTGAGGCAATTTCATGTATACCCCTCAGAACTTTCAAACTTAAGTATCCCCTCTAAAATTTATAATATCATATTTATCCTTCTAAATTTCAAAAACTCACAAATTTACTCGTTTTATTATCTTTTCTATTAAAAATCATTTTAAATTTATAAAGAACCAATTTTAACCTTTAATAAATGTTAGTCTTCTATGTAGTCAGTTTCAGAGTAAAAATGGTTCATTTTTCTAAGCGTACACAATGACATTTAGGTATACACTTTTGTAGGCATAAAAAATAGAGATATGAACCATTTGCTTTTGGAAACCGACCAATTAGAATACAGACATTTTTCTTATACAAACTACATATATTTTTTTTTATTTTTTTAATAAAGAATAAGAGTACTTTATAAATTCAAAATAAATTTAAAATGAATTTTAATAGAAAATGTTTCGTCAGGATCTGCAGCAAATAACATGCCAAAGAAAAGAACTGCACATTCTAAGTTTAAAATTTCCTTGAAAATTGAGAATAACTATGTTTGCAATATCAAGAAACATAGTAAAATTGCACAATTATTGCTAATAGCTACTTTGATCATATGGGATGAAACATCAATAGCAAATTGACAAGTAATTGAAACACTTGATAGAACAATACAAGATATAATTGATCTATTTTTTAACTAAAATATATTATTTTCTGTGAGAATTTTTTTGTTCTCTTATAATATGTTTCCGTTGTAACGTATGGACACAATACTAGTAAAATAATATTTAAGTACCGTCTATATTTTTATAGCATGAAATTCCTGCTTTACATGTTTTGGCAGCATCTAGCTACTTGAGGCGCCTTTTATAGAAGGGATCAAATGCAAATTACTAAAATTAAGCGATTTCAACTAGTGAAAAAATGCTCCTTTTTTTTGTAATTAATGTCCAACTATATGTTTGTTGTTTGATACTTTTAAGAATGTATATATAAAAATAAAAAATTTGACATGCCCAAAAGATGTGTACCAATAATTTTTTTGCAAGAAAATTTGGTATATAGTGGCATGAAGGGTGAAGAACTAAATTAAATAAGGGTACAGTGTCATTAATTAGTCCAGTTCAGACAGTGGCGGATCAACAGCTAAGGGGTGCTTAGTCATATTTATGTTTTTAAAATTTTAATTATGCATATTGAAATTTAATTAATTTTTTTTTAGTTTTTATATGATTGTAGTTTCCTTATAGATTGTTAAATCTATGTTTGTAGTTTAGTGGTTAGAATTTTATTTTGTAGTGACTTAATTTCAAATTCCACCTACTATATATTATGTGTTTTACGTTTCAGTCTCTAATCTAAATTTTCTAATTTCGCCCCCAAATTCAAGAGAGAAATATTTATAAAACTGTGTGTAGTTTTGAGACATATGCACTAATGTGACTTGAACTCTTGAAGAGGGCACACTAAACAAACAATTATATCACTTGAGATATCTTACCAAGTGCTATAATGCTAGTATTCATTTTCTTGATTGTATATTTGGAGAAGAATAAAAATGTAAAATGCAAGTAAATTTAAACTCAAGTCTTGCTAATTACAAATTATAATTCTAACCAAATGCATAACTAGAAAATTTAGATTGAGAGATTAAAATGTAAAATACATAATATGTAACAAGTGAAATTTAAATTCAAGTCTCGATAATCACAATTTAGAATTCTAACCACTAAGTTACAAGAACACATTTAGCATTTTATAAGAGATTGAACTATATAAACACTTTTAAAAAATCAATTAAATTTTAATATACATCATTAAATTTTTAAAACCATGAGTTTGGTTTATGTTATACTTTTCGTTATGGATGGGCTTAATTCATTGCTTAGATAAAAAGGATCATTGCCGTATTGCTAAATTTGTCATTGATTTTGACAAGCCCGCACATCAAATTAAACTTGTTACATATATATTTCTAATGAGCCCAATTGTTCTTTTACTTAATATCTTTATTCAATTCTTATCCTCCTGCGAATATTTTTTAACATAGTTGTAACTTGTTAAATTATAACAACAAGGTTGGATGCTGATAATATAACCTATTTTTCTATAAAGAAATAGGGGTGGGAACGAGCTAGCTCGGTCTGAGCTAGGTTCTAGCTCAGCTTGTTAATTATGGACCGAGTTACAGTCGAGCGAGCTGGACCTAGGGCATCCGAGCTAAAATCTCAGCTTGAAATCGTGACAAGCCAGTCCGAGCTAGCTTGCCAGCTGACGAGCTGGCTCGCTAGGTCTGGCTAGATATTGTTTTAAGAAAATAAATTTTACAAACTTTTTTGGATCAAACTCAACCGAGCTGGACCGAGCTAAACAATATAAAATGCACACAAAGTCATACAAATTCACAAATTGATGCCTAGCCGAGCTGGCGAGCAACCTATGCCCCAGCTTGACTCGTTAATTATGGACTGAGCTAGTGGTGAGCTGGCTCGTTAACAACTCGGTCCAGTAACGAGCGAGCTATTAGCGAACGAGTCAGATGTGAGTCACGATCGAGCCACGAGCTACGAGCTTTTTTGCCACCCCTTATAAAGAAATAATATTACAGATTTTGAAATTGAACACACAATATTATACAAAAATCCGTTGTAAGAAGTAAACTAACACATGCCAATTGATCAAATTATGAAAATGATATTTACATGAACCACTTATTTGCAAAGTGATCTGGCTGCGTGAAAATCCGTAGTAAAAAAATTCAAAAAGCCCAAGAAATGAAGAAAAATTAGCTCAGATAACTATACAATTAAATTGCTTATTTAATTAGTTATATACATCCAAGGAACAAATGAATAAAAAATCAAGCAAATAAAACCTCACCCAAAAAACAATCCTAAAATTTCACTTTGATCTTTCTTCTTCACTTGTCAATTCTGAACTTTCTCTATCGGCACCACGCCGGCTCGATGGTGTTCTCGGAGACTTGAAGCTAAGTTGTCGTGCATACGCAACTACGGCTTTCGCCCACCGTTGGATCTCTCGTTTGAGTTTATCAGCATCCATATCCTTCAACGGCCCCTTCCCCAATTTGATATCTAATCCCGTAAAGCATCTGTCGAACCGGGCCTGCTTTTCTGGCGCTACATCGACTGTCGAATTTCCGGCAACCTTTTCACCTGCCTCATGATCAGCATCTCTTTCTATCATACCAACTGACATGATAATAGAATAAGGATCTAAGATCTATTAATTTTTGTTCCTCTCTCAACTGTATTTTATGCTTTGTTTAAAGTGAAAAGAAGCAGATGATATATATATTAGAGACTAAGAGAGAATAGTAATATTGACAAGAGATCCCGCGGGTTTGATTAATTGAAAATCTTTATTTGCGTAGACTAGTTCTTGGAGTTATTTACTTGTCACAACGGGGCCAACTGTTGTAGTGATAGATGGTCTTTGAAGACCGTGTCTAGGAGAGAACTGATGGATGAAAGAGGAAGTACTGCGCAGTTCCGCACGACTGGATAACAGAAGTTGCTTGGGAAAAGTAACAACTGGAAGCAATTGTCTGGTTTGGCCAATTGGCCCGTTTGGAGGTCTCTGTTCTCTCTCTGGCAGGTGGGCCCAAGTGCGTATTTTGCTTCTGGAGTCTTTTACTGGTAGCATTAGCACGGAGCTTTCTTCCTTCCCAAGTAAATAATGACTTTGGACTCTTTTAAGAAAAGTTTGACTTCTCTTATCAAAGTTCTCCGTGTTTTTAATGTGATGCACATGTTCTGGACTCATCGAAGGGAATCAATATCAAAAGTAAGCTCATAGTTACCAGTTTACCGCAACCAGGTGCGGAACCAGAAAATTGAGACAGAGAGGTTAAATAAAGTGTTATGTAATTTTATTTATAAGAAATTTAGTATATTATTTTATAAAAATTAAAAATTTAGAAAGCAAAACTAACAAATTTATTTATATATCTAATTCTTGATAGATGAGTACTGTTAGTACTTAGTATATTGTAAAAGTACGGCGTGTTAGACACATGTCGACACGTACAGTTAAGGCGCGGCATGTTAAGACGTGTATGTGTCGTGTCCTTAACCGTGTTGTGTCTGAATTTTTTTGAAAATCGGCACGTTTACATACAGATACAGCACGGGACGTCTAAGTACTGACACGACACATCTAAACACAGATATTAATAAATTAAATTTTCTTTTTGACATAAAAACCCGTAGACATAAAAAATAAAATCTTACAACGGTTCACAGCATTTCAAATCATTAAGAGAGTGCCAACTCTGAATGGACCGAAATTGGCATTTGGCAGGTGGCTAGAGGTCATATTTCTGATTTTCTGAAAAAAAATTCTAACTTTTTTAGACATTAACACACATTTTTAAAGTAACAAGTTAATTAGAAAAATAAAAAATAAAAAACGGCACGGCACGTCCAAACACGTCGTACCAAACAGTGCAGTGCCGTGCCGTTAAACGTGTTGTGTTCATAATCGATAGTATAATGCCTGAATATTCTATATGTATTTCTTCGGTTCATATCCTAATTAAAATATGTATAATGCCTAATTAACGTTACAACGTTATTCTGAATTTGATCACTTATTTAGACATTTATTTATGACAGTATGAAACATATAATTATATAACACGTAGTCCAAATTATAATTGTAATTTAGACGTCTCTAAATTCCAACAGACGGTACAATCGGTAAAATTCCATGTTTTGCTAAGTGTCCCCGGATTCTGCATCTCCAACAGGATTCTATAGCTCACTTGCTGAAATTTTAGTGTTTGAAAGTATCAACTTCTGTTTGAAGAATTCGAAATGTTTTTGTCTACTAAGAGGTATAAGGTACATGGGCCTCTCTTGTACAAACTATGAATTAGAAAAAACAAATAAAAACTACCAGATGGAATTCAAGAGGTGGTGGATCCAATTCATGCTTCTGGACCCGTTTCGGTTGATACCCATTAACTTGTGCTTGCATTGAAATTTGAAACACTAGAAACTATTTTGTAGTATTCTTTTGTTGATGTTCTAGGCCTTTGTTGTGATGTTTAAGGTCTGAGACTGCAAAACGGTACCAGCTGTTTGGTACCAAACTAATTGCTTGTATCTGAAAATACCGAAATAATTGCAATTTTTGTTGGTACAACATTACTTCTTAATGTTGATTACCCCTTGGCATGGTACACCCTCTGATGTGCTATTAGGCCACTACTAGTCTATAGTAATGCAGTACTGAATGTCTGAATTTACTGATTTAGAATTTATTCCCTTAATAATATGTACTGTCATTAATTGAAGGGATAGCGGGCCTTGCCCCTCTAAAGAAGGATAACGGGACCTGACTCGATATGGTCCGAAGCTATGTTACACCGATACTTCATATATGGTCCCGTACCCGTATCCGATACGTCGATATCGTATTGCCATATCGATACCCATACCGGTATCCATGCAACATAGGCCCCAAGTCAACCTTTTTAAATTGTTTTCTGGAGTTTAATTTTCTTGTTTTTTTTTTCTATCATTTGTACATATTTTCTTATAGCGGACTCATTGGTCGAACAAGTCAAGCTGGATCAAGTTTGAACTCGCTAATGATAAGCTGAGTCAGAATTAAACAAGCTAATTACGGATAGTTTCCTAACTGATCTCCAGTGAGCCACCAGCTAGGAGTTTTTTGCTAGCCCAAGACTCAAATTAACCCATGGGTTCATCCTATACATATAAAGCGCACAGAAAGCTTCTGACTATTTCAATTTGACCCTAGATGAGGTTTAATTGTTTAATATGTAGATGGAGGTGTAAGTGTTTGACCTCCCAACAGCTTTGTCAATATATTTATAAAAAGAAAAGGAAAATACGAAAAACTTAAATATATGTATAGGCAACCCAGAGTTTACATAATTCGATCACACTTATAAATATATTGGTGATGGAATAGCTAGCCTATATATGGATGTGTGGTGAAATATGCATCATCACCAGTCTTATTCTAGACACACTACTGAAAGCACTATTCAAGTCATGACTTGTATAACCGAGCATTACATCAACAACAAAACAGCAACTAAAGAGGATGAACGATTTTGGTAATGTAGTCCTTAGCAGAATTTGCGGTGTCCCCATCAAGCGGGAAGTAAAAAGGGTAGATCTCGTACCGCACCATGCAACTGCTATACAACACCTGACACCCCTGCCTATGCGAGCAGTAAATCGGAAACCACTGCAGAGTCGTTGACAGGCACTGCGCGCACTGTATCGACTGAAGATCCCTCGTGCACTGCGCCAAAGCATAGATGGTTATGTACTGCGTGAATTTGGTCTTCTCACGACCGAGACTGTTGCTACCGGCTGACACTGCGTCTGCATTTACTTTGGCCATTATCTTGCTCACTGCCTTGTCGAATGCATCAGGATTTGTAGCGTTCTGAGTATTGTAGAGGATCGTGACGAAACCAGTATCGGACTGCCCGATAAAGTTGTCGGTGTCATAACGCACAAAGCAGTAGTCGTACCAAAGCCGAGCATCCGATTGTTTCGGGCATGTCTGTGTTTAATTGTCATGTTTTAATTAGCGTAAACACAATTAACCATAACCATATTTACTTGTATTGAAAAACTTTTTAGATAACAAGAAAATAATTGATCAGATAACAAAATATCTGAATTGAAACATAAAGAACATTCAATTATATATAAGTTTGTAAAGGAACAAACCATGGGAAACTGCTTAGCAGCGCTAGCAAGGCAAGCCGAGCAGTCATCTGCACTGACATCACCTCTGCATTGTGCGAGGCCGTAAATTGTTTTTTTTCCTTTGCCGGAGGAGGTGACCGCGAAGCCGCCGACAGAGGCCTTGGTTGTTAGGTCTGATATAACTTGGTTTATGTTGGTTTGAATTTGATTACTAGTGTAGGTCTGGGCACAGTAATGTGCTATAGGATCTGCGCAATAGCTCAAGGGGAGCAAAAGAGAGAAGAAAAATAGCTTTAGTACAAGTGCCATTGTTTCCGGCGTGCATGTAGCTAGTATAAGATTTGTTACCCCATTATATAACAAATACGAAGTGGGGAAAGATTGTATGGAGCATTGCCTGCAGTTTTTCTTGACCACTATATAATATCACGTGAGGGAGGCCCATATGAAAATTCTGGCGTTGACATATTAAGAGATCAACTCATATATAGTTCTAGATTATTGAATTAATTGAATTTTATTAATACATGTGGGTAGGCACGAATTCATATCACCTAAACACTAAGGTACCGGTGAATTTGAATTTCGATCCGTTCCTTGTATATATATGAGGAGGGTTCAAATGCCTCCATTTTTCATGCCTCCACCATGCCTCCATTTTTTAAAACTTTAATAACTCAAAATTTGAAACTTAAAAGTCAAAATAAAACCGTTGGATATGATCTACATCATTTTATCTATACACGTGTAAAAAATTATGACATTTCAATTTTGTTTTGGTTGTCATCAAGAGCTTGTAAAAAACATACTAATGTGGATAATTGCTAGACGTTGATTTTTCAACTTATTGATTCACATAAAAACAAAATCGAAATGTGATAATTTTTTATGAGCACATAGATAAAATGATGTAGATCATATCCAACGGTTTTATTTTGACTTTTAAGTTTTAAATTTTGAGTTATTAAAGTTTTGAAAATGGAGGCATGGTGGAGGCACAAAAAATGGAGGCATTGGAACCCTCCTCTATATTAATATGAATCTTAAAGGTCTATTGCGTTACAATTTAAATCAAATTAGTTCGGATTTTGATTGGACGGTCCGGATTCAAACTCAAACGGTAAACTAATGCAGAGAATCCGGACTTGGATAGGCATTAGGCACCATATATGAAAAAAATCTCCAAAGCTACTTATTGAATGGAATTATCTGATATATATTTTTTTCAACAAGTAAAAAATTCTTAATAATGTCGGCACATATCTCTCATCTCCATTCTTATATTAAGCACTTAAATGTCCTCATCTACCAACAGCTTTGATTAAAAGATAAAATTTCGAATTAAATATCAACCCTCCGATCAAATATTTTGATTCAATGAATATTTTTTATTTTTTTTACGTGTAGAAGTCTAAATTTATTTAGACACGTACTCGCCACATGTAATTTTCACATGAAAATTGTATTATCTTTCTGCTTGGTCATGATTTATTTTTATTTTTTAAATGTCATTTAAGAAATTTTTGAATTGATTAATAATAAATTGGTCATGTCTTTATTTTTTTCTATTTTTTTTATATCATTTGAGGAATGTTATTTGTCATTTAATATGATATTTTATTTGAATTTTTTTTATGAAATATGTTCAAAAGATAAAAAAAAAATGTCATTTAGTATATATATCATTTGAAATGTTATTTATATGTAGGTGTTATTTAATATGTCATTTAAGAAATGTTATTTGTCATTTAGTCTAATTTTTTAATGAAAATATGTCATTTTGTATGAGATTTTGTTGTTCTCTTATATTCCCGTTGTAACGGACGGACACAATACTAGTCTTATATTAAGCATGTAGATGTCCTAATCCGCCAACGGCTGTGATTTAATTCGCTGGATTTTAAACGGTTAAGATCAAAAAATTCTGCAATTGTAATTTTATATGGCAATCTATTGACATTTATTGTGTTGAAGTATGTATTTAGTTCTCTGAACACTCGCTATAGTGATTTTCTCACAATTTATTCGTATAAATGTTGTCATAAAAGCAATTAATTGATAACATTTATTCTTTCTTTTTATGTTATTGATTACAACAAAATAAGAAAGTAATTAACATGTCTGTTCACTATAATTACCTTCCTATTTAACGAAAAGGTAAAGAC
Source organism: Carex parvula (assembly GCA_025461045.1). NCBI lineage: Eukaryota > Viridiplantae > Streptophyta > Magnoliopsida > Poales > Cyperaceae > Carex > Carex parvula. The sequence continues at coordinate 727,346 of JAJGRW010001303.1, read as the reverse complement.
AAAATAGTTCATTTCATTATTGAATAAAGAGAAATTATGAAAAGATAAATATTGTTAAAGATAAAAATATTTAATCTAATTTGCTTTTATTTTTTTATTTTCTTTTTGAATTTTGAACTCGTAGCAAAGCACGGATAAAATACTAGTTAATTAAAAAAAGCTTCTTCCTAATTGGTCTTAAATGATGATGTGCTATGGTCTATGGACCGTGATTTTTATTTTTACCCAAAAAAGATAATATTTTAATATAAATAACCAGGTTTTTAAAAGATTTTTATTTCTACCCAAACCGCTAGGAATATTTGCGGTTCGAATTAAAAATTCGAACCGCTAGGATTCCTAGCGGCCCGAATCTCTTTTTTGTTTCGCTTAACTTTGGTTCCATGAATTGCCGGTTTTTGTCTCTTTTGGTTATTAAACTCGATAATGATATATGAATACGACTTTTTTATGTACATCGATAATGACAAAAGAAATAATATGAGGTGTCTCTTTTGGTTATTAAAATATATTTTTTTTTGGGTAAAAATAAAAATCACGATTATAGTATTATTAAATATTAAGAATCACGGTTATTAAAGTATTATTTTTTTTGGGTAAAAATAAAAATCACGGTTATTAAAATATATTTTTTTATTTCTTTCTTCTGTTATAGTATTATTAAATATTAAGTAAAACGATTATATATACTTCATTCTTTTCCTGTGTTTTTAATCGACGTAATACAACAAATATATTTTAAATGGCTAAAAAATTTGTTATATATTCTAATATTTGTTATGGCTTGACGAAAATTAAGAGGAAGAATTTTATTCATCAGAATAAATGAAATTATTTGTTGGTTCACTGTGGATATCAAAAAATTTAGAAACAAATTTTTATAGACATAAATTTACAAAGATAACAATATCTGTAATTAAAAAATAACAAAATATTTTTTCTTATTTTCTATTTTACAAGTTACAAATAGATAAATATGTGAGAATAGATCTTACAAATTATATATAAATAATTTTATTTGTACCCATTTTAGTTATATTTTTATTAGAAATATATGTTTCATTTATTTGATATAATTATTTAATCTATTTTCCACCACTATTTTCACAGTACAACCGAACACTTCTCACAATTATTCCTGTGCATACTTATGAGTATGGGTTCCCGCAAATAAAAAAGTGCATTCCCGAACCTGTAAAATCCCATCATGCACAATTCCGTGACAAATAAACAGGCCCTTAAATCATTTGTCTTTGCTCAATTAATCGGATCCTATATATTTAAAAAAAATTAGCCCTCTATTAAAATTAACATGTGAGTCATGACTAATTCAATTATAAAAAAAAATCTTGATAATATGCCATTAGTAGGAGCTTAATTAGAAAGTTCAATCATCTTTATATATTTTTTTTCATAGATCTTTATGGAATATTGAATTGACATTATTATTATTAAAAGTAATTGTTATATCTTTAAAAACTTAACTACTATTATTCAGAATTTAATTTTTGCTAATGTATCTTAAAATTTAAAATGAATCATTCTTACTTTGTACAATAATATCAAACATATTAATCTTTCAATACAGACAATAAACCTGGTAAATATATCTTTAGTATGCAATGCTAATCTAGTAAAATAAATGCCTCAAGAGGAATGAGGTGTATATACGGATGATGAAGGCACCGTGATTTTTATTTTTACCTAAAAAAATATATATTTTAATAACCAAAAGAGACACCTCATATTATTTCTTTTGTCATTATCGATGTACATAAAAAAGTCGTATTCATATATCATTATCGAGTTTAATAACCAAAAGAGACAAAAACCGGCAATTCATGGAACCAAAGTTAAGCGAAACAAAAAAGAGATTCGGGCCGCTAGGAATCCTAGCGGTTCGAATTTTTAATTCGAACCGCAAATATTCCTAGCGGTTTGGGTAGAAATAAAAATCTTTTAAAAACCTGGTTATATATTAAAATATATTTTTTTTTAGGTAAAAATAAAAATCACGGGTCTATGGACGACTTAGAGAGATTTAAGGAATTATTCCGTCGTCTGAAAAGTTTGGCTAGAATGCATATAAAAACATGCGGCGCATTATTTAACCAATTCAAAACCCAAGCCTTGAACAAACTTTTGGATTTATTCCAGCTACTAACAGTAGTTCAATGCCCGTTCAGATATCGAAGAAAATATCTTGAAAATTAGTTTGCACTTTGCATTTTCCCCCTTATATATCTTTAATATTTTGAAGGCTACTCGGTGAAATGTCTTCCAACAAATTTCATAAAAAAATTAAAGCAAAAAGATTAACGAGTTTTTAGTTAATAATAGCATTCTTTTGAAAAGCCAATTGGCATTTATAATTGCATAATAATGGTGCTTTGCATTTACCATATTAATGAGAGCAATCAATCCTCTATGCTATGTCGTGCAGATGCATATATAATTTATTCTATATATCATACATCCATTTTCCATGGTGCATTCAGGAGCGAATCTACGTACAATACAATGAATGGGGTCAATTGACCCCATCATTTTGAATTTTTTTTATTTATATCTTATTTTAATATAGTTTAAAGTAAAATATTATGGATAGTGTGAAACTGATTCCCATTCGTAGTAAGAAAATTTTATATGCTTGACTCACATTCACGTTTGACTCCCATAGTCTGAAAGTCTGGCTCCGCCCCTGGGTGCATTCACTTGTTAATTTTTTTTACATTCGCTCCATTTTTCACCGGTACTCAAAATAAGATATGGATCCAATTTTGGTACAAAACATTGAAGTTAACCATCTTTTATGGTTGATAAAATAAATTCTAATTGAAATAAAATTGATCGAGATCATCTGATTTGAATCCCTGACAATCCATTCCGAAGTGGAGCACACATATCCCAAGCAACATATTCAAATCCCGAGGTGATCCCGAGAGACGGATTCAAATCGGACGGTCCCAATTCAAAACCAAAAAATTGAGTTACTTTAGGGGATCCGGACCCGGTGGGGGTGTCGTTCTTTGGTCCAAATCGAGCAGTACAGAAGAATAATATGCGGTGACAAATTAAAATATTAGTAAGAACTTGAAGATGAATCACTAGTGTAAAAACGCAAAGCATACACGATATATTATATACGTTTGTTCAAAATTTTCATTAAATTCGTGTTCAAAGCAAGAAAATATTGTTCCGAAAATTTATGCACATTATACACGATTTTACTGTTTACAACCATGTATAAATGTGTTCCAACATTCATACACGGTTTTACTATTTTCAACCGTGTACAATTTGATCGAAAATTAATTTGACCAAATTGTACACGGTTTTACTATTTTCAACCGTGTACAATTCAGAAGTTCTAGAGCGCATTTTTGGACGAGCGTATATAAGATGATCCAATAATTGTACACGGTTTTAGTACTGTATGATCCGCGTGTGATGAAGAAATACAAATTTTTCTACGTCATCGATTTGTATCTTTCTGTTGTAATGCATCTCTGTTTTTTTTAAGTTATTTCTAAAGGATCTCTTTCTTGTAGACTGTACATGTATTTCTCTGAGTGAAGTAAATCTTCTAAACAGGTTAGGCTAGGGCAAGAGATAAGGCAAGAGAGATGATATCTCACTGAAAAGGCAATTTCCGACGAAGAAATTTCAAACAGGCGTATATCGGAGCTCGAGTGCCCGATTTCAGCAAATGACCACTTTTCGGAAAGCTTGCAAGAAGAAGATATCGATTTTGACTCCATAGTGGTTATCAGATTTTCAGAATTGTAAAAAAAAAAAACAAAGGGGACCTCAAAACTTGAGTTGAAGTTTCCAATTAAGTTTTTCATTTCTAATTTTCGATTTTTTTGTCCTTTACCATACTTTTTCTTAGGCACTGTTTATGTAAATGTATGAAATCTCAGATCTAGGATTTTTTTTGTTGTTATCATTTTTTTTAGTTAGAATGTTATTCATGTAACTAATGACATGTGATGTAATTGTAATTCTTGTTTATATATTGGTAAATGTAGTGTTGTAGTGTTTATATTTGAAATTTAGTTTAATATTTTTGATATTGAGATCTTGGGTTTAATTTGAATTTGAATTCAGATTAGAGTTTCATTTGATTTTTTTATTTTTGAATTATACATGGTTTTAAAAAACCATGTAGGATGTGCTTTTATACACGGTTTTACATTAAAAACCGTGTATAATGTCTTTTGGTGAAAAAAATTGGCAACAAAAATATAATTTATACACGGTTTTTAATAAAATAATTATATAATATTAGTGTTTTATACACGATTGGAAAACCGTGTAAAATTTAGTGACTCTATTATACACGATTTCCATAGACATGGTTCGAAAACCATATAGAAGTTTATTTTTTTACCGTGATTAGTACCGTTCTCTGTACTAGTGAATATCTCTGAAAATTCGGATTGAAAGTAACATTTAGCAATCCTCGATTAATAGAAGGATTTTTATTTTATTTTTTTGGTTTCACACGCCTCTGGGCAGGGAGGGGAATTAGAAAATGACTTGCGCTCATATGGATTAAGATTAACCACCTCAGAAATCAATTGCAATTGCGGTCAAAGGATGCGGGCATAGCGAAACACTACATATATTTTTATTATGGCTTAGGTATATATCACAGTCTAGCAAGATGGATTTGCAAAACTTCCAGTTAGTGGACTTGCCACTTGCTAGTCACAGTATTTAATGCTAGCTGTTTCCTCCAATTCAAAGTGGGTGTAAGCCGACATTGTTACTAATATCCAAAGTTTAGAAATTAATTAGTATACCCAGTTCCGCTCGGAAATTATAAAAATGTCTGTACCGGTCATATTTTAGCCGGTACTCAATTTAATTCAGTACCGGCTAGAAAATGGCTGGTACACAAAAAAAAAATTTGTTTTTTCAACATTATTGGCCATTTTCTGGCCAGTACTTAAATTTTTTTTTTTAAGGCTGGACATAGCATAGTTGGCTAGAAGAAAAAGTTGTAGAAAACTCGGATTAAAGTTTGCACTTGGTTTGGCTAAGATCAAACAAATGCATTTGATGCGTCACTGATGTTTTTGCAATGAAACATCAATGTTCTATTAGCCGGTTAGTGCTAAAAAAATATCGGTGCGTCACTGATGTTTTATTAGACTTAGCATTGGCAATTAAGCAGGGTAGTGCTAAAAAAACATCGGTGCGTCACTGATGTTTTTGCAATGAAACATCGATGCACTTCTGTCGTCGTTAAGCCGTGCATAAAGCATCGGTACTCAATTTTAGAATACTAGTTATTTTCAAATTAAATTCACTAGCCGTATGCGAACACTAAACTTTAGTGTTATACGACACTGTCAAAAAAAACATTGGTACTTCAACCCGAGTTTCCTATGACTTTTTCTTCTAACCAACTATGCTATGTCCATCCTTATATATATATTTAAGTACCGACCAGAAAATGGCCGGTACTATTGAAAAAAACAAAAAACAAAAAGTTTGGGTACCGGCTATTTTCTGGCCGGTACTGAATTAAATTGGGTACCGGCCAGAAAATGACCGGTACGGATATTTTTATAACTTCCGAGCAGAATTGGGTATATTAATTAATTTCTATTAAACTTTGGATATTAATAAAAATGTCGGGGGTGTAAGCATCGCCAGTCAAATTATGTTCTGAGCCTAAAATAATTCATGATGTAGCATTGTCAATTACAAGCAATACATATATAATCTGTGTTTCGAACCATAGAATGTGTAATAGATTGTGGGTGAATCACAATCTCGATGTTCAATTAATCACCTCTAATCCCCCTACATAATTAGAAAAATAATACATGATGTCTCGTGTATAGGCACCATGCGAATTTTTTTAAACCCTAATTATCAATTGCCTGCTTAAAATTACAGAATTAATTACAACACATCTCTATGCTACATTTACGAGTAACTCTTACTCGAACCATTTATTGTTGATAATGATGTAGAATTCAGATCCTCCCGGTACCGTAATAGAGAATCTTTTACAATTACTAGATCTGGGCCGTTCTTTTAACTTAGCACGAATCTCAAAGCCCAATAATACTGCCTCCTGCACTAGCCCAAATCTCAAAGCAGCTGAGAGTTAATCTCAAACCGTAAAGTGAAGGGAATCTTTTACAGTATTGGAGAGGATACTTGTCCCAAAATGTAGTGCTAAAATATTTACTCCACATTTTAATGACTGGATAAAAAAAAAGAAAATCCAGAAAACAATTTAAGAGGTTGACTTCGGATCATATCGAGTCGGGTCCCGTTATCCTTCTTTAGTGGGGCAAGACCCGTTATCCCTTCAATAAATGACAGTACATATTATTAAGGGAATAAATTCTAAATCAGTAAATTCAGACATTCAGTACTGCATTACTATAGACTAGTGATGGCCTAATAGCACATCAGAGGGTATTGTGTACCATGCCAACATTAAGAAGTATTGCGTACCAACAAAAATTGCAATTATTTCGGTATTTTCAGATACAAGCAATTAGTTTGGTACAAAACAGCTGGTACCGTTTTGCAGAGTATCAGACCTAAAACATCATAACAAAGACCTAGAACATCAACAAAAGAATATTACAAAATAGTTTCTAGTGTTTCAAATTTCAATGTGAGTACAAGTTAATGGGTATCAACCGAAACGGGTCCAGAACCATGAATTGGATCCACCACCTCTTGAATTCCATCTGGTAGTTTTTATTTGTTTTTCCTAACTCCAGTTTGTAGGGGAGAGGCCCCTGTACCTTATACCTCTTAGTAGACAAAAACATTTTGAATTCTTCAAACAGAAGTTGATACTTTCAAACACTAAAATTTCAGCAAGTTATAGAATCCTGTTGGAGATGCAGAATCCGGGTACACTTAGCAAAACATGGAATTTTACCGATTGTCCCTTCTTCTTTTCTACCTTTTCTGCTTCTTCCCATATTTCCCAATTATAGTGGTAGTCAGTAATGGCTAGCAATGCTGTTTTAGGAAAAAAAAATACCAATTTTGCTTGTCAGTTCTTTTATTGTGATCCGGAGGAGTATTTTATTTTCGTTTCCACAACTTGCAACAAACAAAATAATTAACCAAGTACATTTCATCTTGCTTTTTCACTGGTACACATTTGGTGTTTGATTTAAGCATACATTGCCTTAAAAATGCTTGCACTAAAAACTTCTATTAAAGTGAGAGAGGAGGTGTGTCAAGTTAAAAAAATTTAAAATTAAATAGTAAATTTATAAGCTTCATGCTTTGTTAATTACACAAAAAAAAAACCTAAATAACAGAATTAAGTTAAAGAGGATGGTTGGTACAGTATTAGTGGACCAACACCAAAATTTTGTTTTTCGACCAGAATAAGGGATAACAATTATAGAGAGAGTGAGACCAAGCATTGTAAATTCCACCTCTTATTTCAGCTTTAACTCTTAAAACATAGATAAAACTTGCTGCAAATGTTTGTCTTCTCTGAATTCAAGCAAGTATTGCAAATCCAGGTCTTATCCTGCCCAATTCCCAAAATTACATATCAGGATAACGGCCCTTGCCCCTCTAAAGAAGGTTGTAGATAAAATCGATAGTGGAATAACTAGATACCTGGAAAAATAGCAGAATGCTCAGAATCAGCAGGTAGTATCTTGACTTCATGCTTTATATGCAAGAGGCAACACAAATAATCTTTCTAATGAGAAAGATAAAGGCAGGCTCTATTTTCTGTTCCTTCTGTGTCAAGAATCAACCTCTCTGGAACTGCTGCTTTACTTATCACAATCTGCACTGGTCACTGCTCTATGTTTTACTGGCTAAGTGCAATGTCAGAAAAAATAAAAAGCCAGAGCAAGTATTGCCTACAGCTTGCCATTTCACAGTTTGAATACACGAGAACTGCAGTTTAAAGATTCCTCAAAAACTCAAGATTAGCTGTTTGACCTTTCTTTCTTCCCCATCCATGTAAGTCTTGATAACAGAATATTTTGCTCAAACAAAATAGAAATATATTGCTGAAGCCTTTACCCACAGACTTCACAAAAACCCATACATTACCAAAATATGAACTCAAACGATCCCCACCATTGGTACTGTACAAATGCCCATGTTCAGTAAACGACAACGACACTGAAAGATTGTACCAGAAATATATCATAAATTGATCATCAAGATAGATTGCAAGACTAAAGCACAGTATTATTCCATACCAGAAAAGTTACAAGAGCATTCTGATTCTGACTGACCATCAAGTAGTAATGTCAAACCATCAAACACCCTACTACCATAACAAAAAAGAAAGAAAAAAAGAAACTACTACATGAAATATGGCACATAGACATGAAAAGCAACAGACTGAATGACATAGCTTAATCAACTTCCTCTATCTTGGGACCAGCACCACTGGTACCGCCTGTGGCCGGACCATCCTCATCCATAGCTGTGCCAGGTGCACCACCCTGATACATCTTAGCAATAACCGGATTGCAGATGCTTTCGAGCTCCTTCATCTTGTCTTCAAACTCCTCTGCCTCGGCCAACTGGTTGCCATCGAGCCAAAGGATGGCCTGGTCAATTGCTTCTTCAATCTTCTTTTTATCATCAGCTGGTAGCTTTGAAGAGATCTTGTCATCTTTGATTGTGTTCCTCATGTTGTACGCATAATTTTCTAGAGCATTCTTCGCCTCGACCTTTTTCTTCACCTCTTCATCTTCTGCCTTGTACTTCTCAGCCTCTTGAACCATCTTCTCTATCTCCTCCTTGCTGAGTCTACCCTTATCATTGGTGATTGTGATCTTGTTCTTCTGGCCAGTAGTCTTATCCTCCGCCGATACATTCAAAATACCATTGGCATCAATATCGAAGCAAACATTGATTTGGGGCACACCTCTCGGTGCCGGAGGTATGCCGGACAGCTCAAATTTGCCAAGAAGGTTGTTGTCCTTGGTGCGGGCCCTTTCACCTTCATACACCTGGATCAGCACACCAGGTTGGTTGTCCGAGTAGGTGGAGAATACCTGCTCCTTTTTGGTGGGAATGGTGGTATTTCGGGGAATCAAAACAGTCATGACACCACCAGCTGTCTCAAGACCAAGAGACAATGGGGTGACATCAAGAAGCAGCAAGTCCTGGACTTTCTCGTTACCTTCACCGCTCAAAATGGCAGCCTGAACAGCAGCACCATATGCCACAGCCTCATCAGGGTTGATGCTCTTGCATAGCTCCTTGCCATTAAAGAAATCTTGAAGCAGCTGTTGCACTTTCGGGATCCTAGTGGACCCACCCACGAGTACCACATCATCAACACTGCTCTTATCCATCTTGGCATCTCTCAAACACTTCTCAACTGGCTCCATGCACTTCCTGAAGAGATCCATGTTGAGTTCCTCAAACCGCGCTCGCGTGATTGTAGAATAGAAATCAATCCCCTCGTATAAAGAATCGATCTCAATGGTGGTCTGGGCAGTGGAAGAAAGGGTTCTCTTAGCTCGCTCACAAGCTGTTCTGAGACGCCTGAGAGCCCTGGGATTACCAGTAATATCCTTCTTGTGTTTGCGCTTGAACTCCTGCACAAAGTGGTTTACCATTCTGTTATCAAAGTCTTCACCGCCTAGGTGAGTATCACCAGCCGTTGCCTTCACCTCAAAAATTCCCTCCTCTATGGTGAGCAAGGACACATCAAAGGTTCCACCACCAAGGTCGAAAATCAGAACATGTTTCTCTCCTGAGCTAGCAGCTTTCTTGTCAAGGCCATATGCAATGGCAGCTGCAGTCGGCTCATTTATAATACGCAAGACATTGAGGCCAGAAATTACACCAGAGTCTTTTGTAGCTTGGCGTTGAGAATCGTTGAAGTAGGCAGGAACCGTCACAACTGCATTTTTTATAGTGGAGCCAAGATAGGCCTCGGCAATCTCCTTCATTTTGGTAAGGACCATAGAGGAGATCTCTTCAGCTGAAAACTGCTTCTCTTCACCTTTGTATTGGACCACGATCATGGGCTTATCCCCTGGACCGGGGATCACCTTGAATGGCCAGTGCCTCATGTCACTCTGGACTGATGGGTCAGAGAATCGACGCCCTATCAAACGCTTCGCATCTGCAATTTTTACAAAACAGAACGGGCGGGTAAGTTAGAATGTCTCCATAAAGACAGATGGGAGGTATTACTAACCAATCAAGTACAAAACAAGTACCACAGCACTCTCATTAGACTTCAGAAAATATTTTTGAGACTGCATGTTCACATAAATCCTAAGCCCATGTTTGGTTCTGGGAACCAAGTAATAGGTACAAAACCATTATTTCCCCAAAATAAGTGAGGTTTATCTCTAATTTAACATCTTTGCAGAAATTATCATATAAAATCAATTGGCTGTTTACTAAACTAGATTTGATTCAAGAGTGCTTTGACGTTCTGGGAACCAAGTGATTGGTACAAAACCATTATTTCCCCAAAATAAGTGAGGTTTATCTCTAATTTAACATCTAATTTCCCTCATTAAACTCTATCCGGAAAACATTAATGCTACAATTTATTAAACTCTTAATTACGACAAACATGATTTTAGAAGGAAACAAGATTTTGAAAATTGAACTTACCGAAAACAGTGTTGGTAGGGTTCATGGCGACCTGATTCTTGGCTGCATCTCCGATCAGCCTCTCCGTGTCTGTAAAGGCAACGTATGACGGAGTCGTACGATTCCCTTGATCATTCGCGATGATTTCGACCCGATCATGTTGCCACACACCAACGCACGAATAAGTGGTACCGAGATCAATTCCGATAGCCGGACCTTCTCCCTTTCCCGCCATTATCGATCAAAACTAACAAATATCGATGAAATTTCAGATTAAGAGTAGTAACAATGAGAGAGGTTTTTGAGAGCACTTGTCGAAGCTTTCTTTTCAAATCTGAGAATGAGAGATGGGTATCTCGAGTCTTTTATAAAGGGGTTATTTTAACTCGAGAAAGTTCGAAATAGCGACATCTGAACCGTCCAATGGAGATAATCGGCGGTAGGGGATGGTTCGCGGGAGATCTAACAAGTTCTAGAACTACTGACGCGTCAGGTTCGAACAAGCTCGAGAACTCTCTACTGTGACACCTAAGTGCAATTCTTATCACCTTTAACAGAATACTTCTGTTTGAATCTGGACCGTCCAATTAAAATCCGCACGACTATTAAAGTAACCCTGTGCAGCCAGAATGGCTCGGATTCCAATCGGACGGCTGTGATCCAAATAGAAATATTATTTTACCTCAGAGAATATGAATTCCACTTAAGTGGAGAGGACCAGCCGACCAGGGGTTGCCATATCTGATTCTGATGGAAATTTTTTATTTATAGAATTTATTATAAGTAATAAATATAAATAGAAAAATTACCTTCATTTTTTTATACTATAAAATGAATCTGAAAATTTAAAACTTCAAAACCGAAAATTTTACTCTTATTCAAAGTGTTTTATTATATTACAGAAAATATTTTAGTATTCTTTATGTTTTAGAAATAATTTCAACTACTCTTTCTATTTTAAAAAGTTTCAGCTATTATTTCAGAAAAATTCTCAACACACTTTCGGTTCCAAAAAAAAACTCATCCATCATTTAAAAAAAAAACACTTTGAATCAAAAAAAAAAATCGATTCCGAAATTTAAATCCAAACTTTTTTTGGGGATCCGTTTATAACATTCAAAAATGAAAGTAATTTTTTGTTTCTAATTATTATTTAATTATAGTTTCTGTAAATAAATAATTCCTGATTCTGACAGTCCATTATTAATTCATTTTATTTTTTTTGTTATGTTGTTTTTCCCGTTTTGTTTATCGGTAATTCGGTATGTACAGAATTTAAACATGTGGTTATATTTTTCTAAAATTGAAGAGATAAAACTTATTATTAACCGATTGTCAATTGAAACATGTACGCCTTGAAAGAAACCACTTTGTTTAAAATAAAGACAAATTATGAAGTAATATCTTTCACAAATATTACAAAATTTAATTACATTTTGCTGAATGGATATAAAAAATAATAATTATATGTACATTGAAACCGATCTACCAGATGGTTTCAAACGATATATCTAAATCGTTGAAACCGATCTACTTCACGAGTGAAATGTGTACAAGCAAAATTTTGAAATTCATTTAGTATAAATCAAGCGGTCAAAAGTGATGAAAAATGAATGCATTAAAATAACTTATAAAACTCTATTTTTCATTATTTTTTTACCGTTTGACTTTGTACTAAATAAGTTCGAAAATTTTAAAATTTTGCATCCAAAGCATCACTCATGAAGTATGTCGGTTTCAACAGTTTGGATTCGTTGTTTGAAATCAATTCGATATATTTTGAAGTTATACTCACCAAGCTCTCTGATGAACATAGCACACGCTAGCTTTGCTCTTATGTTATTAATGGACTATTTAATTAGCACGAAACAATAGACAACAATTTACTTTTGTATATAGTAATTTTTATCAAAATCATTACGTACATTTTATTTATTTCCGTATGCTAAATCAACATGCAACAAACAAAAAGAATTTAATAACTTAAGCAAAAAGTTATTAAATGTTCAATTTGTTTAAACACGTGATTTGATTAAATAAAATAATATTTCTTTCATGCAAAAATCAACGAAGTAAAGAAGTTGGTTCATTGTAGAAATCATAAATCTAAAAAGAAGTATATATGGATGTAATTAGGGCTGCACACAAAATTCGTAGTTCGTGATTCGATTTAAGTTTGATTCGGAAAAATTTCGTAATTAATTCGATTCGAAATTAGTTCGTTCTGAAACAAATCAAACCAATTCAGTTCGAAATTAATTCAAATCAAACTCAAACTGAATCTGGTTCATTTGAATTAGGTTCGCAAACTATTTAGGTTCGAATCTCAAATAAAGCAACTAATGACTTCAACCATCGATCTTTAAGGGTGACTTATAATAGGAAAATGCTTCAGCAGCGTAACAAATTAACAATGGAATAAGTTCCATTTGACTAGGTCCATATCGTAATTTTAATCAATCTAGCAGTATAAAAGGTAAGAGAATTTTGGGCTGGCCCATAATCCATCAATGTGAACTCGTAAAAGGTAAAAGGTAAAAGGAAATCTGTAAATTTTGTTCCGTGTGAAGAAAACTAATGCCTAAACTACCGGTATAACTAGGGCTGCCAAAAAAATTCATAGTTCGTGATTCGATTGAATTCGATTTGAAAAATTTATAGTTCGTAATTAATTCGATTCGAAATTAGTTCGTTCCGAAATAAATCAAACCAGTTCGATTCGAATCTTATTCAAACTCAAACTCAAACTGGGTAAGTTCGATTTGGTTTGATTCGTTTGCAGTCCTAGATGTAATCTTTTTGTAAATCCGGATAAAGGATAATAATTTCTTTAATATGAAAAATTAGAAAATGAGATAATTATTTTATATTCGATATACACCGAACAAATTAAAAATATTTTGGTCAACAATCTACAATTGTTCAATATAAATCATTGGCTAAAATAGAATCTGTAATAAACAAAATTACAAAATGTCTAATTTATATAACCCCTTATTTCGAATCATTTCGGTTATTATCAGATAACAGAGAACACATTTTTTTTCCATAACATATATTCAAAAAACAAAGAGATGTACTTCACTTAAAAATAATTAATATCTTATTTTAAAGATCTACAATCTATTATCTAACTTCACCTGTGTAGTTTCTACACATCCTGTCTTAAATCAGGAAAAAAGAGGATGGTTCGTGATAGACTTGACGAGCCAGCGGTCAAAAACAGTCTCTTTATGGAAATGAAACCCTCACAAATTGAGTAGTAGTACTAGAATGGACCTCCTGGGAAGTCCATGTATTACTGATTCTAGTTGGATTTCATTTATAGCCTATCCCAACTTATTTAGAAATGAGTGAGGCTACGGTACTATGCATAGCACGGTTTGGTCTGTGCTACGGTGCAATATTTGAGTTTTCAAAATTCTAACGGTCGATCCGAACCGTTCAACATGATTATAAAATGAATATGTACTTGCAAATCAAATTTTACATTTTTTCGAATTTTTTATTATTTTTTTAGATAGGTAGAAAATTACTTGATCTGAAAATTCTGGACCATACAAAAACAGTGATTTTCTACCTATCTAAAAAAATAGTAAAAAAAATCAAAAAAATGTAAAATTTGGTTTGCAAGTACATATTTATTTTATAATCATGTTGAACGGTTTGAATCGACCGTTGGATTTTAAAAACTCAAATATTGAGCCGTAGCACGGACCAATCCGTGCTATGCATAGTACCGTAGCCTCACTCGGTATAAAACTTTGAAGAAGAAGAAGACGACAATCTACCACTGTTATTTAAAATATAATCTAACAGTTACAGCAATATCTTTTTTAGCAAAAAATAAGGATTAATTTTTTTTTTCAACTCACTTTTAATGCGAGCATTGAGTTTTAAAATTGTATATGAGTGAAGCTACGGTACTATGCATAGCACGGATTGGTCCGTGCTACAGTTCAATATTTGAGTTTCAAAATTCTAAAAGTCAATTCAAACCGTTCAACATGATTATAAAATGAATATGTACTTGCAAACCAAATTTTACATTCTTTTGATTTTTTTTACTATTTTTTAGATAGGTAGAAAATCACTATTTTTGGATGGTCCAGAATTTTCAGATCAAGTGATTTTCTACCTATCTAAAAAAATAGTAAAAAAGTTCGAAAAAATGTAAAATTTGGTTTGCAAGTACATATTCATTTTATAATAATGTTGAACGGTTCGGATCGACCGTTAGAATTTTAAAAACTCAAATATTTTGCCCTAGCACGGACCAACCCGTGCTATGCATAGTACCGTAGCCTCACTCTTTTATACCTATCTAAAAAATTCTGAAAATTCTGGATCATCCAAAAACAGTGATTTTCTACCTATCTAAAAAATAGTAAAAAATTTCTAAAAAATAAATAATTTAGCCCACAAGTATATTCTCATATGGAAATCACGTTGAATTGTTCGGATCGACCGTTAGGATTTTTTAGAATTTTGAAAACGAAAATATTAATCCGTAGTACGGACCAATCCGTCTATGCATAGTACCATAGACGTACTCTTCTTCTTATACATGCTAAGTTTATGATCATACTAACATGTTATTATAAAAGCATGATCAAGATGTATTAAAAATAGCAGACTTGAAGCAAAAAAAAAAGGAAATTCTCAACAGATTATGTGTTGTTCCCCACTGGATGCAACTCAATGGACTTGCTGTTTAAATCGAATCTCTGTTCATTCACGCTACTACGCTAAGTTCGTGGTTCATAAAATCGTTAGAGCATCTATATCCTTGGTACTATTAGAGTTCTTAATCTGATTTGGCAGTTCCTAATCTAGTTTCAAAGATGTGAGAGCTATACAGTAAAGTTTTTATTAATAAACTTTTTATAAACTCCATGCTGATCAAATGATTGGTTCAAATTATTTCTGCTTTTTAATTTGTTGCTGACATGGCTTAATAAAAACTCTAAAATTAATTTAAGGAATGTGAGAGTTTGAAATATTAGAGGCCTTAATTTCTAAAACGAGGCGAACATTTATTTAAATTAGAGTTTAATTAAGTCTTGAGGAGCAATAAAGAATTAACTAATGGAAACACTTCCGTTAATCAATGCCTATGATCTGAGTGATCTTAATTAGCACCAATTAGAGGAACAGGAGCGCAATATTGCCTAGATTACTCTGTGCACTGCGTTTTATTTTAGCCTTCCTCGTATTATATCATAAATATGTTTTATTATTATTTATATTTACGTGCATTATTTGGTCGAATTAATAGTTATTTAAAATTTACTTAGCTAATTTAATATTTAGGCAAGTTTCAAAGTTGATATATAAATATTCTCTTAATTATTTTAATATTATGTGTGTGAATATTAAAATAAACTTGCTAAGTACAATCCGACTCAATAATCATGTGCTCAAAGCCTCAAACCAAATAATGGAGATGGGCAAATATGAAACAAAACCTATATTATGAAACATATTAATATTTCGGTTAAATTTTTGAAAAAAGTGAGACAAAGTTGTACAACTATTTTTTTTTTTTTTTTGCATATTTCAATAATTAAAGGGAATCCTGGCAAAATTTAGATGATAATCTTGTTGTAGTGAATGATGCATAATATGTATTAGTTATTTCTTTAGAGGAGGGATCAAGTTACAACAACAATTTTTTTCATTTTCAAAGTCCAAATCGTCGATCCAAACCGTTCAACATGATCTCCACAATAAAATGTGCTTGCAAATCAAATTTTACATTTTTTTGAATTTTTTTACTATTTATTAAGTATTTTACAAAAAATAGTCATATTCAGACCATTGAATTTTGTACCCATCTTAATAAATAGTAAGAAAATTCAAAAAAATGTAAAATTTGATCTGCAAGTACATTTTATTTAGATAATCATGTTGAACGGTTTGGATCGACGATTTGGACTTTGAAAATGAAAAAAATTGTTGTTGTAACTCAAATTTGTTGTAACTTGATCCCTCCTCATTTCTTTATTGTTGTTATCAAATTTATATTAGCAAATGATACTTATTTACTTCAAATTGTGTTTGTTCTTCAAATTTGTGTTTAGTTTAGGTTATCAAATTATTGGCGGAGCGGATTTTAGGGACAAAGGCATTTTGAATAATTTTGTAAAAATAATTTAAGCATCTAATTTTTCCTGGAGATTTGATTATTGTCTGTCACTAAAGTGTAGGGCTGCAAATGAACCGAACTGAATCGGACTTATCCCCAGTTTGAGTTTGGTTTGAATTAATTTCGAACTAAGTTTGGTTTGAATTAATTTCGAACGAACTCAATTTCGAATCGAATTTTTTACGAACTCAATTTCGAACTTTTACGAACTTTGTTACGACTTAAGAGTTATGACTTATGGCTGGGCCATAGTTCGAAATTACAACACTTCAATAAAAACTCAAGCATTCTGAATTCTAATTACACAGTACACCAAAGTTTATATCAAAGTTCATTACAAATACCAAAATTTATATCAAACACCAAAGTTTAGTACAATCAATCAAAGTTCAGTACAATTACAGAATCCAAAGTTTTCAAATATCCAAAGTATTCAAAGTACAATTTAAATATCAATAGAAGTACAGAACAATCACCAAAGTCTTAGATTTATTATTACAAACCCAAATATTATCCTAAATAAAACATTAAAGTTCATTATTAGCGGAAATTAACAGTTGTTTGAGTTAATTTCGAACTAAGTTTGGTTTGCAAACCTATTTCGAACGAACTAGGTCCAGTTTGAGTTTGGTTTGAATTAATTTCGAACTAAGTTTGGTTTGAATTAATTTTGAACGAACTCAATTTCGAATCAAATTTTTTACGAACTTTTTCAAATCAAACTCGAATCGAATTACGAACTACGAATTTTTTGTGCAACCCTACTAAAATGTCTTGTTATATTTCAAAAAAAAAAAAAAGTGTCTTGCTACTAATTTACATAACATTCCAACCGACCCGTTTTATTATAGGAGCAAACGAATCGGATAATATCCGACCGTATCCGAAAATTTGATCCGAATATCGGTGTGAATACAAGTACGAATATAATTTTAAATTTTAATTATCCATATCCGAATAAATATATATATCATATAGTTTAATATATATTATAAAAATATTTATGTATATTTTTATGGATATTCGATATTCAATCCGTTCGTATCTGGATTCCAAAAATAAAAGTGAATACGGATATAAATTTAGCACTATCCGATCCGTTTGCGCCCCTACGTTTTGTGATTATGCACGAATCTTAATGTAAACCAACAGTTCGGATCGGAATAATGAGTTGGGCCCCCCCTTCTATTCCTCCTCTCTCATTTCCTTCTCATTTCTTTCTTGAGAAACCTTCGGAGAGGCGAACTCTCTCTCTCGCTCTATTCTCTCTTTCCGTTCCCAGCCCCTATTCCGGCGATCTGTTCGCCGTCATCCCAGCGACCCAATCGAGAATGGACGCTGGAGCTTCTACCTCAGCAGCTGTAACCGCAAAGAACCGTCACGTCGTCACTTGGACTGCTCAGGTGTGATTCTTGAAATTTGGACAATTTCTTGAAAAAAAAATTCATTTGCATTTCATGATTTTGGTTGAACAGCATGTTTTTTATTTTGGTTGAACAGCATATTTTGGTTGAAATTTGGACGATTTCTTGAATTTGTTTTTTTTCATTTGAATTTCATTATTTTGGTTGAACAGCATATTTTGATTGAAATTTGTTTTTTATTTCTTGATTTTCTTGTAGGAGGACGATTGGCTTCGGGAGAAAATTGCACTTCATGGAACAAACAAGTTCGATCTCTTCTTTTATTGTTTCCCTTTATTTATACTATCAATTTACAAACTTTAGTTGTGACTTAACCGAAAATTTAAAAAGTTTAGTTGTGACTTAACCAAAAAAAAATTATTTTAAATTTCAGCTGGGCCAAGATATCAGCTAATTTTAATGACAAGACGAGTAGGCAATGCCGTAGAAGGTATGTTGAATAATCAAGCTCTGTCTTATAAAATTTGTAAATAAACAACTTAAAAGGACCAAAGTGCAAAGTCTTTGAACTTCAACCTTATTCTCATGTGTTTAGTTGCACTGGACAACTATATACTGGTAATGTGTAAGTACTCTATTATGTTCCATATATGAAACGGGCACTTCGTTGCCTTTTATCAAAAAAAGAAAAAAAACCTTATTCTCTTCAGATTCTTCTCTTAAAAGGTGTTCTAAATGACAGAAGTATAATAAAGACAATTCTATGGGCCTAAGTGAATAAGTTCCAAGCTTATATCTGACAAGAACAAGTCAATATGAACTATAGGCCTTTAGAATTGCTTTATTTACATTACTTGTAAAGGAAACAATGGCTTAAGAACCCTAAAACAGTCTCCAGTCCTGTGCCATATCAAGCTCAATACAGTGTATGGACACTAACACAAAACTGCTGGTACAGACAACCCAAATATGACCTCTAAAAACTCAGGAAAGTCTTGAGAAATGTCAAAAAAGAATTAGGTCATGCCAGTTTGCAGTCTTGTAGAGCACATCATGCCAATCATTTTGATACTAAACTTTGCATTTTTAGAATTTTTCTACTATTTTAAAAGTATTTTTGGGTCTCACCTTGTCAATTTCCTTTTCTATTATTTTCTGCACATGAACTGCTGGTACCATAAAACTGCCCCATAGAAAACCCTTTACCAGCAAGATATCTGGAGCTCCAAAAATTCCAAAATAAATCATGCAAGTAGATTATATTATGCTATACATTTCCATAAATAGAACTAGAAAAATGGTGTATCTAATTGGCTAGAATCAATTCTCATAGTGTAGGTACTGTTTACATCCATACCAGCACTGTTTGTAGGTACTAGTAAGGACCGGCATTTTTAAATTGGAATTTGAGGCTTGAAGGAGATATTCATATGAAATAATAAGAAATTTTATTTGGAGTAACAGGTGGTGTGCCTACTTGGATTCTGAGGCCAAGAAAGGAGGCTGGTCAGCCGAAGAGGACATGCTCTTATGCGAGGTATAAATTTGATTTAGTAATGCATACATGCAACATTATCTGCATATCACAGTTTCTGGAAGTGAATGTATGGGAGAATTGCTATTAGAATTGGATATTCACTTCTTTTGGTGTGTCATATACTACGTGACACATGTCCTGCTTACGAAATAAAATTGAGCTCATTTTATTCTCTGTTAATTAACAGGTCCAGAAGATTCTGGGAAATAGATGGACTGATATTGCAAAGGTTCTCACCGGCAGGTACTTTTATTTATCAGAATATTCTACCATGTCTATAGATATCCACCATAAATGCATACAAGTGATTGAATGTTGCATGATGCCTGAAATTTAGTCTTGAATCAGACCTCGCAGGCATTTACTGTTTTTGCCTAATTTGACTCAACCCTAGTTATGCATTTCATAATTGACCCTCTTATCTGCACTGAAGCCTAAATAAAGCTAAATAAATTAAAATGAGGTGCATGAACAAACATTTATTTTTACTGTGTATCATTTCTTCTTATTATAACTTTCACCTAAATTGGGAATCAGAACCGACAATGCTGTGAAGAATAGATTCTCGGTATTATGCAAGAAAAGAGCCAAGGATGAGACCTTTAACAAGGAGAACAACGTGCCATGTGTAAGAGATAGATTAATTTCGGCTGGGATTGATGTGTCTTCTCTGCCTGCTAACAAACAACCCTTGGTAGAGGTCTCTCAAAATGCTGGATACTCAACGGAATCATCAATCAATGGTGAGTTGTTTCCAGATTTCATACTAAATTTCAAAATACATTATTTCCAAATTTAAAAAAAAACCTTTTGTTCATTGCTCCAAATACTTCCAATCCAAGCTAAACTCATGTTTTAAGAAAATGTTGGTAAAAATTTGCATATGATTTTTTTTAAGGGAGGCTATAGTAATATGCATATTACACAATGGCTGGCGCTATGGACTTATATCTCCATTTTTAATATCCAAACGGTTGATCTGAATGGTTCAACATGATTTTCATATAAAAATGTACTTGGAGACCAAATATATTCCTTAGTTATAAATATTGCTGCCGTAATGCTCTTTTATTTTCCGTTCATCTGAACCAATATTAAATACATTATACAACCATTTTAATTAAACCTCGTTTATCAACAAATACATGAACATATTAGTGCATCAGACCTTTACATTTATGATTTTGAGGCATCAATTTGACCGACCAATTAAAGCACTGAGAATATGATTGGTCAATCAGACATTTACATTTATGTTTTGTAGATGCTGTTTTGCAAATTGTTTGTATCAGATCAGAAATCTCTTATAGTCAGAGGCTCTTGAAATTGTGTTGCTCTCTGTAATTCTTTTACTGACAATCAGAATAAATATTGTCCTATAAATACAATTTCGATTTAATTTTCCTCTGAAGCAATTTGCGCAAATCAGAATTTGATATACCATGAATGCAATTCTGCAAGTGCCTCTCATCACTTTTGATCTTGTGTACGGGTGCAAATTTCAACAGATCTTGAAATAACAGTTCCCTTATTGGAACCAATGACCTCCATTCCTAACATTGAAGTGGTTGTATAAGTACCACTAGAACTTTCATAGAATTTTCCTTACCATGTATAGTTCACTACTGTAAACTTTTATTTTTGGGGTATAAACTAAAATGTGAGTTTTTATAAGTTAAACATAATATCACATAAAATTTTATTTTCTTATGTGTGTTGTTATTGAAAATACCACATTGTTTCCTTTTTAGGGCTCTCACATGGTATAAGGTTGTTTGGTAAAAACGTTCAACCACTGATGAATAGAGCAGACATGTCTGATGGGTCTGGGATGCAACCCCAGAAGCAACAACAACAACAATACAATACCCTCAGTGGACAAGTGGGGCGTGGCATGCAGTCAGTTCCTATGAATCAGAAACATTCTTCCCAAGGGTTTGGAGATGGCATGATGAATAATAACAATGGTGTAAGGTTGTTTGGTAGAAACATTCAACAACTGATGAATGGACCTGGACCAGGAATGTCAGAAGGGCACATGGGCATTGGTGGCACATATGGGAACTCAACAAAGCCCCTCCAGCAGGGTTTCTCTTCACGACAGATTCAGCAAAGGATGCCCAGTATGTAAATTAATTTGTTGCCATATTAATTTTTTTTTAATTATTCTAGTAGTTATAAGTCCCACCAACTCTTTAACTAGCAGGTGGTTAGCTTTGCAACTAATGCATCTTTAAGTAGGGCTGTACTTACATCAGTCATTGGTATATTTCATTTATAGACTTGGTCTTAGTGCAGTACCAGTTACTGTATCCTCGCTTATAAACTTGGTAATTGTACTGTATCAATACTGATATGGTATTTAAACTAGTATCGTTATTCTTGAAAATGCCCATGTAATTAAAATGCAAGCACAACTCTTCTTCTATCTTTGCATTTTGAATCCATTGCACAAAGGCCCGAGGTCTGTTCAGTACTATATATCCCTACAACAAAAATCAAATAGATAAATGAAATCAGGTAGGAATAAAAAGCAGATAAACAACAAAAAGCAATAATGACATTAGTATCTAACCTAAGACCAGAATTCAATTCACTCTGCTACAGTAATTCCTTCATATATGTATGTGACAAACTCCCTGACATCCTTAAAATGTTTAATTGGACAATAGAAAATACATTCTCACTTCTTTTTCCCCCTCCTTTTCCTATTTGAAGCATCACAGTCTCAACAAGGTGTTTCTCTGATGGGCGACAACACAGTTGACATGACCATGTCAAGTTGTGGAAACTATTACAATCCTGCAGGCCTGTCTAACATGTCTTCAACAAGTAATTTAAATAAGATCTCAGCTGTTGCAGCATCCCTCCAATCAAAGCCCAATCCAAGCATGCTCACAAGCAATCACCAAGCGGGCATCCAGCAGATTCAACAAGCAATACAACAAACAATCCAACAACCAATTGTGAGATCTGAGCCATTCTCTCACCAGTTAGAGGGTGTGCGGGCCCCTGGTCCTACTGTCACTACTACGGTGGTTCCCAATGAAGGATCCTCCCAGCTCTCTCAACGGGAGACATGGTATCAGAACCAGTTGAACCTGCTACTATTCCTGTTGCATGCGAAATATTGTACATCTCCAGATGGCCACTGCCCTAATAAGAACTGTGTTAAAGCAAAACCGCTTCTCGAACACATTGAAACATGTTATCTGAAGCAGTGCCGGTTCTACCTTTGTATGTCAGCCCGGAAGGTTCTTCTTCATATTCGTAACTGCCAGGAAGTGAAATGCCCAGTCTGTATGCCAGCCCGCAAGTTTATAATCACGGCCAAACAGAAGTCCTTAACACTGAAGAGTGACTCGAATAAAGGTTTAAATGGAAAGGAGGTCGATAATAAGGTGGAGACTGAGGCCCCAGTTGCTTTACCTGCCTCTGCCTCTGCCTCTCTTGCTTTGAAACATTCACTGAAGGGTATAAATCAATTAGACTCATCGCCGGGGGTATTCTCAGATAACATGGATGTCGAGCCTCTACCAAAGAGGCGAAGGATGGATATGGATATGGATATCTCCTCCGCTGGTACATCTTTGTTGGTTGAGAATGAAGAAAGAAATGATGAAAATGCAACAGAGGCACAAGAGGAGATGGAGGAGAAAGGGGCCAATAAGTCAGGGAAACCTAAGATCAAGGCTGTTTCTATGATACAATTCTTTACCCCGGAGCAAGTTAGAGAACACATCAAAAGTTTGGGGCAGTGGGTTGGTCAGGTACATTCCTTTTTTCCTTGTTAACCTTTTATGAAATATAATTTTGAGAAAATTTCTTTTAAGACGAGCTTCAGACCATACTGGCCTCCACTTGGTAATTAGGCATTTCTTTGCTACATTACGCAACCGTTTTTATTTTTTATTTTTGTGCTGGCATTGAGGTGGGGGGGGTGGGTATTGTTGAGCTAAGAAATTTTCTTTGTTGCTTTTGTGATCACATTACTGTCTGTATCTTTAGCTTCTCCTTAGCTTCGGACACAGATTCCTTAGACTGGAATTAAGCTTCTCCATAGCTTAAATTCGTAAGTCAAGTTCACCCTCTCCTTAGCTGATTTGCCTCCTTTAGAGCTCCTTAGCTTCTTTTCACGGACAGTAATACCCTCCGTATCCTCTGAGATATTCAAATTTTCAGTTTATCTAAAGCCGGGCCGAATTTTTTTCAGTGCCCATTCGGAATGCACAGGTAGTATTATTGTGGTTTGAGATTCTTGCATAAAGAATTTGAACGGGTTCGGATTCGTGCATAAAGAATATCAGAGGATGCGAATTCTCTAAAGAGAGCCTCCTTTACCTATATAGTTCTTCATTCATTTCTGTCGTCACAGTCCAGCACATTTCCATAGGGACGGGTTAAAACTGCCTCCTCTTTCCAGCCTCGAATATGATGCCAGAGCCAGTCAGCTTCTCCTTGAGATGACCTCTCCTCCGCCACCATTATAGAGGATACAAGTCTGTTTAGTCTTGAGCGCTGTAAGTTTTACTAGTACCGGGCCCCACTATCTCTCTCCATCAACAATACTTCTATTAGGTATTTCTCCTCCGCCACCCCTCCCAACTAGCCTCTCCCCGCCACCATTGTAGAGGATACAAGTCTGTTTAGTCTTGTGCGCTGTAAGTTTTACTAGTACCGGGCCCACTATCTCTCTCCGTGTTCCGGCGCTGCTCATACCTTCGCGGCCGATCTCTTCTCTCTGTTTCTTGTCAGCTCTCAAACTTGCTTATAACTGACAAGTACACTTATGAACTCAGGATCTTTGGTTGAGCTCACCTGAGCATTGTTGATGGATTGATGTGGTTTGGTGTGCGTGCGTATATATAGTTCTTTAAGAATCGTGCTTGTTATCTTTCTTTTTCTTTCATTTCATCATCCTTTTTTGTGGATTTTCAGTTTTGAGTGCATTGATCCCAATCTAGTAATATCCAGGAAACTCAAATTTCTTAAATTAGATTCTGAGAGTTAAATTATTGTATACACCAGATGCAAACCCATTTTCTCCATGAAAACAACGATCTGTATTTTCCAGGAAAAGAGTTTTAAGGTTTTTTTCATGGTGGTTTAACTTACGACGCCTTAACTCCATCTTGCTCCTGTCGTGTTTTCACGTCGTTTAGTAGCTGCTTAAGTGTGAAGGGGTTTAGTTACTCCACAATCAAATATGGCCTTCTCAATGAATGAGAAACATGTGCATTGTTTATTATATTATGAATTGAATAATAACTATTTATGTGGTTTGTGATGCAGAGCAAATCAGAGGCCGTCTCAATGAATGAGAATTCATGTCAGCTGTGTGGCGTTGAGAAGCTGACCTTCATGCCACCGCCAATCTACTGCACCCCATGTGGGGTCCGTATAAAGCGCAACGCAATGTACTACCATCCAGTTGGCACTGATCAGCAGAGGCACTATATTTGTATCCCATGCTTCAACGATGCAAGCAGTGAAACTATAGAGATTGAGGGCCATGTTTTCCCCAAGAGAGGTCTTGAGAAGAAAAGGAATGATGAGAAGAAGACTGAAGAAGAGGTACGTCTGTCTCTACCAAGTATTCTATTGTAGATTTGTAGTGTAGTGTAGGGTACCAATAAGAACTAACCAATACCTTCTCTACATGCAGTGGGTGCAATGTGACAAGTGTGAGGCATGGCAGCACCAAATATGTGCTCTATTTAATGAGTGTATGAATGATGACGATCAAGCTGAGTACACCTGCCCAAACTGCTACATTGAAGAGGTAGAAATAGGTGAGCGCAAACCACTACCCCAGAGTGCTATGCTCGGTGCCAAGGATCTACCACGCACAATCTTGAGTGACCACATAGAGAATCGTCTCTTCAAACGGTTGAAGCAGGAAAGGCAGGACCGAGCCAACCATTTTGGAAAGAGCTTTGATGAGGTACCAGGAGCAGAAGAACTTGTTGTTAGAGTTGTCTCATCTGTTGACAAGAAATTAGAGGTGAAGCCAAGGTTTTTAGAGATATTTCAGCAGGAAAACTATCCGACTGAGTTTCCCTACAAATCTAAGGTCCTTTTCTTTCATTTCATTTCACAATATTCTATGGAATTTATTTCAGTTTTTTTTTTACTAAATTAATTTCTGCTTTTACTTTCTAGGCAATATTGTTGTTTCAAAAGATTGAGGGTGTAGAAGTGTGCCTTTTCGCATTGTACATGCAAGAATTTGGCACAGAATGTGCCTCTCCAAACCAACGGCGTGTTTACCTCTCCTATCTTGATTCAGTCAAGTACTTCACACCTCAGATCAGAACAGTCAGTGGAGAGGCACTTCGCACCTTTGTGTATCATGAAATTTTGGTATATATAGTCACTTGTTTGAAATATTGGTATAGTTTCCCTTATTTTCCAGATAATACATAATTAATAATTGGTTCCTATTATATATATTATTTTTTTCCAGATTGGATACCTTGAATATGTCAAAAGGCGTGGCTTCACAAGCTGCTACATATGGGCCTGTCCCCCTCTCAAGGGCGAAGATTACATTTTATACTGCCATCCTGAGATTCAAAAGACCCCCAAGTCTAATGCATTACGTGAATGGTATGTGTTTTCACAGCAACTTTAAGTGTAACACATTGCTTTGAATGTTACTAAACATCATGTCTATGTTTTGAAGGTACCTGTCTTTGCTGAAGAAGGGAGTAAAAGAGAACATAGTGGTTGAACTTACAAATCTGTATGACCACTTCTTCACTAATGAGGGGGAGTCCAGAGCAAAGGTGACAGCAACTCGTCTGCCTTATTTTGATGGCGATTATTGGCCAGGAGCTGCAGAACACATGATTACTCAATTGCGCCAAGAGGAGAATGACCTTAAGCTGCAGAAAAAAAAGACCAGGAAAGCAAGTGATGTGTCCAAGGATACCATGCTGATGAACAAGGTACTTTTTTTTTTTTTAACTAAGCAAGTGATGAGAAGGTGGTTCATAATTGACTTGGGCTTGTTTTTCCTTGTGCATGCAGCTGGGCAAAAGAATCTATCCCAAGAGGGAAGACTTGATCTTGGTTCATCTCCAGCATCCCTGCAACCACTGTTGCACACTTATGGTGTCTGGAACACGCTGGGTCTGCAATACTTGCCCATATTTCAACCTCTGCAACAGGTGAGCATAATAGTTATCCAAAATGATTATTTTATCTTTCTGGTTGACTTTTGCATTTATTCATCTAATGTCTTGAATGAACAATCTTCTCTCTGCATGATAGATGTCACAAAGCGCAACAACTGCGTGAGTTTAGGGAGAGGCACCCGACGCTTAGCAGGGAGAAACACACGTTCAGACCAGTGAGTTTTCTCTTTCTTGGGTTCTCTTCCAGTAGAGCTTTATTTTGATATTATTATTTATCATACTTTTTATATTGTGTTATTATTTTACCATTTTGCACTGCACATGAGAACATAATAATGAAATTTAATTGCAACTTATAAATCCTGATTATGCGCTGTTTGTTTCAGGTGGAAATATCTGGCGTGGCAAGTGACACCACAGACGGGGATGATATCCTCGAGAGTGAGTCCTTTGATACCCGGCAAGCATTTCTCGCCCTCTGCCAGGGCAAGCATTATCAGTACGACACTCTTCGACGTGCAAAACACTCGTCGATGATGTTATTGTACCACCTTCACCTTCACCTTCACGGTTCACAACGCCAGCTTTTGTGACCAAACCATGAAATCAAGGCTGACCAGGGCTGGCGCTGTTGAGATGAAGCTTTTGTTTATTTTGCAAAATCAACTGAACGGCAGTTTGTGAAGAATGCTTTTCCTGAGTTTTTTTTTTTTTTTTTTGTAAATGCTAACATGTCAAGAATATTTTATTATTTATAAAATAGGAATTTGATGAGAAGTTATATGCCGTCCATGTTATTAAACTTCATAGCTAACTTAAAACATAATATATAATTTTATATAAAAGAATCAGCATGTAAAATGCATAATTTTACATGAGTATTGCATTGGGACTCGTATCATAAATATAAATATATTATTAGTTTACTCAAGTAGAATAATAAAAATGTAAATTTTAGAATAACACTGTCAGTTTCTAAATTTTAAGTTTCTGATAAATAGTTGTAATAATCATCACTCTGAGCCCCAGCCTCTACGAAGATTTTTTTCAAAAAAAAATCAATCACTCAAAATATTAACTAATTGGACAACATATTTTAGTTTATGAATTAAATATTGCGTTCAGCTTTTGAATTACAGAAACATATCCATATAATTCTGATTTTTTTAAGTAGCATTACATAAATCAAACATTAAAATAGCGATCATTATTCGAAAACCAAATCTCCTCTTTCACAATCCAATCAAGCATATAGACTCCATTATTCAAAAGTTGAGTACAAAGCATAAAAAATAAGCATGTCAACATGGGTGCCATGTATAATTGTATTATTACAAAAACTTGAAATATCCTTAATAACTTGTTCAAAACTAAGCTGATTAGAAGAAGTTCAAAGATCAGGTGTTGTTTTGAAAACTTAGCTTAGTCTTTGAAATACCATTTTCAACATTTTTAATTTACATGCCAATGCTCATATCAAGTATGCACCACTTCGAAATTTTTCCTTTTCTCTTATGTGTCATGATTGGTACCAATTACGTTTCGTACCCACTACAATCATCATAATTTAGGTTTGGTTCAAATAAACGATACAAATTAAAAAAAAAAAAAAAAAAGAATCAAGTTCAGGGAAAGTGTATGAGCAAGCATCAACTGCCTATTTTACTTGGTCTCCTTACATATACATCTCTTGTCATTTTAGTTCATGAAAACTAGAAATAATAACATTGCAACAAGAGAATAACGTCTCTAGTAAAGGACAATTCATGATATCTTAATATTACTTCGGTATCAAGGGAAGAGAATTTACTTTTTCTCACAATCGTTCAAATTTTTTCATGCCAGAATCTCGATGAAGATCAATAGTTGGATGAGAAAAAATAAGTCCTGCTTGATATCAACCAGCTCGAATTGGGAGTAGCTATGATACAATAAAATAGAGCAATTAAGCCAACAAGTTTGAATTGGGAAGTAGCACACCTGGTTGATCACAGTGATGTAAGCAAATTTTTGGCGAAAATATCTGCTGTGATTCTCGGGGAATCACAGGACCTTGCGATCCCATCTCAACGGTTGGTCTTTCTCGAGATGCGTGCATGAAAATTTGCTTTTTAAAGAACGTTTCTGAGATCCGTGCACAGAAAAGTTTGAACCGTTGATCTCGGAATTTTAGGATCCTGCGATCCATCTCGGAATTGCAGCAGATTCGGACTCATTTTTGGCATACAAGGCTTGACCGAAGGGAATTCGTATACCTCCAGGTACTTGAGGTGCAATAACTAAATCTGAACCGTTCTTTTAATTTGGCACAAATCTCAAAAACGGATCCCCCTTAACTTTCATAAGCACCAGATTAAGTTTGGTCTGGCTGAAATTAATCCGGGCCATCCGTTTTCATTGTACCCTCCAATATCTGAGGGGACACGCACTCGATCGAAGGTCGCTTCTGTTTTTTTTTTTTTTTTGAAATCTTGGTAAAGGCTACCAAGTGATATTATTGAATTTAGAACAAGCATTACATCGTACCGTTTGATATTCTCATGCCCCTAGAATTTTTCAAACCTGTGCCCTTGTTACAATATTTAACCAAAAATAAAGGTAACCCTCAAAATTTGTGAAAACCTACTCGACGCCTGTTACATTGAAGTGTTAACCCTCATGTGCAATATTTCAGCCATAGTTGCGCCTCTTCCAAAATTCGAGTAGTCAGTATCTCAGACGGCACATGTCTTCCATTGAATGGCCTGCCGATCAGAGAGAGTTCCAACGGAGATGGTGGCAATCAGAGAAAGTACATCGGAGTGAACTGGCGATCAGAGAAAGTAGAACGGGGAGAAAGGTAGGCAATTAGAGTCTCTAATAGATCGGCGTTGCAATGTTGACGTCGTCGGTTAATGAAGGAAGAGAAAATATGTTAATAAAATGTTTGTCTGACAATAGGCTTAAAAACACGGAGTAAGAACTTAGATGGCTGCGAACTCTATAAGAAAAGTTAGACTTGTTTTTAATGTGATCCACCTGTTCTAGACTCCTTAGATGTTAACATTTTATATCTGAGGGATTCAATATCAAAACTCAAAAGCAAGCTCATCATTAACATTATACCACATTTTATTTTATTTACTAAAAATTGAAAATTTGAAACCTAAATCTCAAACAAATATAAACTTTTCATCTTATTTTAACTATAAAATGCATTCACGTCCAGAATTGAAAATTTGCCTAAAAAGATCATTAAGTTGAAAAATCATGATCTATTATGATTGCATGATACCGACGCAATCAGAACTCCTACATGACACACCCAAGTGGCACGACACGTGAACGCCACACCTGGCACGTGTCGATCCCTGTACGGTGTGGTACCAATGCTGGTCCATAATACATGATGTGTCGTGTCTAGGGACTAGGGACCATGCAGATTAGCTTAACCCTAACTATCAATTTCCTGCCTAGTGCCTACACATCTCTATGCAACATTTACGAGTAACTCATACTCAGACCCCTTTATTATCAACAAAATGTAGTGCTAAAAAATTTAGTCAGACCCTTTCCATTTTAGTGACTGGATAAAAAGTCGGGAGCTACATTTGTATCCACCATAGCAAACTCCAAATTGGCCAAAATTTGCATTGTAAGTGTTAGAGAAAATAAACTGTTCTTTACAATGAATTATAACCCTTCAACCAATGAGTCCACTATAAGAAAATATGTACAAATGATAGAAAAAAAAAAAAAAAACAAGGAAACCTCCAGAAAACAATTTAAAAGGTTGAGCACCTCTCATTGATCCGGCCGGTTTGAAGTGGAGCAGATGGTTGTTTCAATTTTAATTACTCTTGTATTGTATGAACCACAAGAGCTGCATTTGTGGTACAACCAATGAAATCGGGATGTGCCTTTTTTACCACAGTCATTGCATAGTATATCCTGGAAGAATTAAACAAGTATCAATAAATGACAGTACATATTATTAAGGGAATAAAGAATCCAATATGGTGCCTCTAGGTAGTATTCCAGTCCCAAGTACATCCAATAGTTCTCTGTCAGAAAATTAGCACCAATGCGTAGAGGTGAAAAAATCTGACTCAACCCAATTATTTCAAGAAGTCAAAATGGCCCGAACCCAACTCAAAACCAGACAATGATCCGAAGTCAAACTGACCTGAACTTGACCCGACCTGACCCCGACCCGACTCAATATGACCCAAAACTCAGACCCGACAATGACCCATAGTCAAACTGACCTGAACCACACCCGAAACTGACCCAACCTGACCGGCCCGATCGCCACCTCTACCCAGAAAACCCACCTCATAGACCATGTTTGGTAGATGAACAAAAAAAGATGAGGGCGAACTCTCATCCCCACTCTCGCTTGGGATAAGATTAATTTCCTTTGTTGATACCTCTACTGATTGTGTGGTTTTATCTTGAATCTTTCTTGTTTTCCTTTTATGCATTATTGTAAATTACATAAATTCTAAATCAGTAAATTCATTACTGCATTACGATAGATTAGTAGTGGCCTAATAGCACACGAGAGGGTATTGTGTACCATTCCAATAGGTAACCAACAGTAGGAAGTATTGAGTACCAACTAAAATTGCAATATTTCGACATTTTCTGATGCAAGCAACTTCTAAGGTTTAGATTGTAAGAACAAAAGGTTCAGATCCGTAACAAGTAAGTGTGTATTAAATCAAAGTGCATTGTTCAGCTCTTCTACGGTAAATTAGAAAATGACCTGGCATCTATCCCTGTACTCCTCTGGAAGGACCTCTGTAGTCAGCAAGGCATCAAGCATGCCAAAATATACCTAGATGGAAACATACTTTCAGTTAATTTATTCCCTGATCTCTCTCTTTTAAATACCAGGTGAAAAGGTAGAAGAAACTGAATTATATTTATATTTGAGAAACCAAAATGCTGTTTCATATGTTGGATTCTAACTCTTGACCAATAAGCTACCCATATTTAGGTCATTTGATGCAAGTATAAAGATCTCAACTGCTAAGATCGCAAAAGCATAGACCGTAACAAACTTATAAATGACTGAAATATATACGGTCTATAGATAACTAAAGGTAACAAAATAAATAATAGATTTACTCACCGCCATATCGCCCAATGATTTGCTGCATATGGGGCAGGTATAATGGCTACAAGTATATGCCTAGAAAATAATAAATAAACACAAAGTCAGAGAAATATTCAAAAAATTCATAATGTTTTTTTAAATGAAGAGTGAGGCTATGGTACAATGCATAGTGCATATTGGTCCATACACTATGGATCAATATCACCATTTTTGAAGTTCAAACAATCGATCTGAACCAATCAGCATAATCTTCATATGAAAATGTACTTGAAAATCAAATTTTACATTTTTTTAGAATTTTTTTAGAAAGGTAGAAAATCACTTGATCTAAAAATTCTAGACCATTCAAAAGTAGTGATAAAATGTAAAATTTATTCTGTTAGTACATTTTCATATAGAGATCATGTTGAACGGTTCAGATCGACTGTGTGGACTTTGAAAACGAAAATATCAATCCATAGTATCCAATATTTATGCATAGTACCATAGCCTCACTCATAAATGAATGATTTGAAGTGTTAAGGCCCAAGGTGAGGTACCTGGAAGCAAGCAGAGTGCATGAAATGGCCGCAAGGGAGGGCTCTGACAGCTGCACTGGAGGTGAAAAGAAAATCACAGCAAATGGGGCAGTTAGTCTCGAGGCCCTTCTCTCTGCACTTGTGCTCCTTCAGTTTCATGCCCAGGCAACAATTGCATGTCATGCAATGGAAAAAGTCAACTCCCAACCCCCTCCCCAACCGACACAGGTTGCAAAACGGACAGTGGTATACCATCCTGAAAATTAGCAGAACTGACAGTTAGAATCAGTATAGAAGAACCAATACTGAAACATACATATCTGAATATAATTTGAAAAAATGAAGTTTTTTCAACCTTTGAACATAGAAAAATCTCAATATTGGGTATCCAATACCTGGTCAGGTACTGATCAATTAGAAGCAGAAAATAATGATATACACAAATGAAATGAGAAGAATGTGCCGTTATCACAAATTGCGGAAGTAAGATTGACAGTTGTTTTAGCAATATAGGGTTCAACATATGTCAAAAAAAGGAAGAAAAATAAACAGAAATGAATGAAATATTACTCCTACGTCAAATTCAATCCATTACTAATTCAACAAACAATTTGTGAAAGAACCCCAAGGTCAAATTCAATCCATAACTAATTCTAGTCAAGCTTTTATTTGCTACAACTTTCTAAAATTCAATTCATTCTATTGTCCTTCACAATTCAATGTATGACATAAACAAGTCAGAATTAGACCCAGTTACTGTTTTGTATAGATTTGAGGAAAGTTCAGATTGGATAAGATTCATCAATTTATTTAATACTGTTACACACCTACACCTTATTTATCCTCATGCAATCCCATATCTTTTTTCTATTGATCCTCTCGAACCTTGTAATATTTAACTTTTTCTAAACTTAGAAGCTCACCCATTTATTTGCAAAAATTGTGTCGTTCTTTATGAAAAAAAAAATATTTTTTATGCAAAGAATGTTTGGGATACTTTTGGCCATACATTTATTCAAAATCAATTCAGGAACCTTTGTGTCATAGCTGGAGCTGTTTATTTCAGAAATCAGAAGTAATATTATATGTTAAAATTTTCATTCTTATTTTTATGGTTGAGTCATGAATTCGATCTGATATCATATATTCTTTTACTTTCCAACAAAGCCCCCCCACTCCCCAAGAGTATACTGTAAATAAAAAACCAATCAAGCTAACTACCCCCTCAGTTGTGAAATTAATTAAGCCTCATATGTCCCCAATTCTGAAATTAATCATAGCTCAGAAGTCAAAACCAGCTTGCCAATATCATCTGGTTCAAGTCAGTATCACGTCTCATAATGCAATTCCAAAATCCATCTGCAACTACATGTGAACACTTGACATGACACTTGTGCACAGTGGGGTAAGAAAAAGAAACTATAATAAGAAAACCAACTTCCATGTTACTGATGTTTGACGGAAACATCTTTTTTCGATATTCCAAACAAAGTTTAAATCAAGTGACTGATTTTTACCTCTCATCATCAAAAAATTTGCATATGGTGCAGAAGTACTTCGCCATAGAGAACTCATTACAGGAAGGTGTTTTGCAGGTAGGCCCTACCGGTTGAACTCTCAAGCACTGCATGCACATCATCTCAGCAGTTGCTTTCCTGAAACCGTAACGACAACAATGAGCTAAAAAGCAAAATCAAGTTGCTTGAAAGGACAACTACCTCCCATTAGATCCTCAATATTAACTGAAAGAAGCATCAATAATTTCTACTGTTTCCGTCAAATGCAAAATAAAGGACAGTAGCAGGAGTACATTCGATTAGAATGTAATACTGGTACATTCACATATTGACATGCTGCTTCAGTAAACAGAGAAAAAGTTCATTATCTTTATAAATTTTCTTGAATATAAATTTTATGCTTGCTATTCTGCTTCATCAAAAATTCCTGACAAAAGTCATGTTGAGACATTATGTTCAGCACCTAATATTCATATTAAAACTCTAATATCCTTTTATTATTTTGCTTATCTTTTTCTTGCTTTCTCAAATGCCAACAAAAAAATTTGAGCAGCTAACAATTACAATTCTCAGTAATTTATAATTTCCTAACCATTTGTAACATGTAATTTTATAAAACTTTACGGTACTCATTAGTGAAATTTTAAGAAACTAGAAAAATGTACATTCCAATAAACATTAATAATTCTTCTACATATGAACTTAATGCTATAGCATATCAAAAGCAACTTATAACAAAAAAGAAAATGATAACCTTTAGCCTTAAAAGGAAGAGAGAGAGAGAGAGAGAGAGAATACCTATCCATGGTATGGTCGCTGACTTTATCATGACAGAAACGACAAGTGAAGAGCTTGTTACAACAAGCGGCCAGGAGCTTACAGTTTCTCTTGTAGTGCTCACACCCAAACACTTGTTTCTCAGCATCCCGAAATGATGGAGAGCACCCAGGTACACTGTCTCCACCTCCATCGCCCTCTTCGGTTTTTCTTTCAGGCATTTTTTGCTGAGCCGCTATCCATCGACTGCATAAAAGAAAATCACAATAATCATATAATTATTATATAAAGTCTCTATTTATTATGATCTGCATCGTATAATGTTGGCCCGCCCACTAACTAAGAAGAATATAATGTACAAGTTCAAATATTTATGCTATACCAACAAAGCTGCCAATGTCAAAATAAAAATAGATATTGAAAAGTGGAAAGATTTGGGAATCTATTGAACCTACTAAATATTTATTTTAGGTGCAGGACCAAACTAAGATGATACTGAAATCAAAGATGATTGTTAAATTATCACTTCAATAAAGAAAAAAGAAAACCTAGTCATAAGGCTTTGAATTAGATAAGCCTTCCGCCGAGGGTCAAGTGTAGGATCACGGGAAACCTTTCGTATCTCCGATTCGAGCTCGTTTTGGTTCATTCGAAATATATCTTTCCACCCAGGCTTGAACATCTGGTCACTCTGATCCATGCTTTCTTGATGCTCAGTTTCTAAGGAAAGAAAGTAACATGACATTTTTACATATAAACAAGAAAAAAGAACTCACCGTACCGACCATCAACTTATGCATGAGCCAGTAATAAATTCATACTACTTAAAACAACTTTTAGTACCTTTTTACTTTCGTAATTCTTTCCTGGGTTAAAGTACAGAAGTGCTTTAAAACTTGTGAAAAATGAGCGTATTAAAATTAACTTATAAAACTTCCTTTTTTTCACCACTTGACTTTATACTAATAATTCAAAAATTTATAAATTTGACATGTAATTGCGTCCCTCGTGAAGTAGATCGGTTTAGCCGGCTTGAATTCGTCATTTGAAGTCGTTCCAATAGGTTTTGAAGTTAAGCTTACCAATCCTTTGGTGAGCTTAAGAGCACCCTAGTTCTACTCTTTTTTATTACTTCTCAAGATAGACAAAAATACAACTCCAAATCAATACTTACCTTCTGTGACCCCAGAAGGCGATGTCCCAGCCGAGGAACTATCCTTGGGAGAAATGGGGCTATCCTTCCACCACTCGTTCAACCACTCATTAAACATTGTGTTCTTTGTAGCCTGCCGCCAGGTGTCCATTATCTCATTCTGCTCCTCCTGCGTGAGCACTGAAGTAACCCATGGCAGCATTGACTGCAGCACCTCTGCTCCAGTTGTACCAATTATCCTCCCCACAATTTTATCCTGCTCAGCCACTGAGAAGTGCCTGTCGAAAAGTGGCCACAGCTCCAGCTCCTCCCGCAAAACGTGGTTATCTAAAGTTACTCTCAGAGATTTGCACATCCCCTGCAGCCTTGTTGCCAGCTCATTGTGCTTCTTTGCCGAGTACATTTCATCACAACTAGTGCATGAGTCGTGTAGAACTGATATTTCTGACAATATTCCAGATATGTCATTGAAGAGTTTCTCTTCTTGCTTGTGGTCTAGGGTATATGAGTGGCTGACATTGTGTAGGGTTTCTCTCGATTCTAATGCAGGGAACACTATATCATCCTCAGCATTACTGTGGGCCCGATAAAGACCCCACAAAAGGCGGAATCGACCAATGAACTGCTGCAGGAAATCTTCGTCACAGTCTATTAGTTTACCCGATTCCACATCTAGGTACTCAAGATCCTTTCTGATTGCCTTGTGGAACTTGAATATAGTGTCGATTGGTCGGGCAGTAGCATCCGAGTCAGATGACATTATCTCAGAGTCCCAGTTAAAGAGGCTAGAGTACAAGTAAGGTGCAAAAGAGCGACAGGAATGTTTTGTGTCAACTCCTAATCCGGGAACTTGGCACGGTTTCTTTTCACATTCAGGGTTGGGTTCAAGCATCATAGACTCTGAGATATTGACTCTCTTAATAGGTCTCATATTGTTCCTTAATCTTGTGCCGGTACAATTGTTATTTAAGCTGAGAGGACATGCACAAGCACATAAATTTTCGCAATCCTCTACCTCGGTTTCTGTGCCTTCCAAGGGGCATTTGGGAGAAAGGCATAGAAACTTTCCACAACTAGCTGAGTCTTTGACGCGACCTTTACAAGCCCAGCCAGATAAGAGAGTCACCAGTGCAGTTTCTGATGCCGAGGCTATATTTTTAGAACAAAATAGACTATAAGCACTTGAAAACAATGTGTACAAATCCATATATTTTGAAGGTTGCTTTGTGGGTGAAGTTTCTAGAACCATCTAATGGTGCTAGAAGTAAAAGAGGTTAAGGTAGGACCTGCTAGGTGCATATTTTGAAGGAAGGAGCGTGCCTCTTCATTACTTAGCTTGGAGACTAGCCATGGCAAAACCTGTTCCAGTAGCTTCAAAGGCATCACACAGAGACTCTTAAATAGAAGTTCCCTCTGTTTTTCCAAAGAGAAATGCATCCTGGCCAGCGGAAGAATCTAAAACATGAAATGTAGCTTATGTTACATAGAAAATCTAAAATTAAGCAAAATGAAGTGCCATCAAATTTTGACCCTTCTCATGGTAGCTTTTCCCGCATACCCCCCACCCCCCACCCCCCCAACCCTCAATAATGCATGTGAGGGATAGTATTATCCTTTCATCAAAAATTGGGAAGGGGGCATACAGAAGCTCTATGCATATTAGAGAACCAAAAGTAAAATAAGTTCTTCAAGGATACATTAGAAGTTTCTTCCAGTAGGAAAATAAAATTAACCTTCATTTCTTCACTATCAAAGTGCTTTTGAATGGTCTCCATTATATTGTCGGCGTGAGAACAAAGATCAGAATAGAACTCTTCCGAGGTAGAGTGGGCTCCAGCTCTCTGCATCTGAATTTGTTCAATTAAGCCCCTGAATTTACGAAACTGAGACTCTTCTTCAGCATGCTCTTCCTCAAAAGACACTTCCCCATCCACGGCTGGAAATATCACTTTATCCTCAGCAATACTGCATAATTTGAATGAAATAGAATAAACCTTTAGTTTCTCCAGTGATAAGATGATAAAAAAATTAGTAGGCCACTGTATCAGTATGAGTGAGCATGTACTGACTCATGCAATACTGATATAGCCATACTAAATTGCTCGATTGGCCAATATTGAGTCCCCGTTTCAGTTTGTGTTGCTACTTCATGCCTTCGTATTACGATTGATTCAGTGTTGATGTACCACAAGGCACGTATCAATACATACAGAGACAGTTAAAACTTACCTGTGGAATATGCACACATCAGCAATAAACTGAAGCCTGAGATTAAAAGCAGACAAATCTGAAAAATCAGCCAAGCTTTGAATTTTTCTCGCCTCGTCAGCAATATCAGTGAGCTCTTGACGTATAGCCCTGTGCCAATGCAAGATCTCATCTATAGGGTGAGGTTCGTTACAGTCTGACACACTACACTCCGACTCGTTATGCTTTCTCTTTCCTATCTTTATATAGTCAGACGAACACATGCCCTGACAAGCATCGTTCTTTTCATTGCTTCCACTGCATTTTCCTTCCATCCAAGTGAAAATTACCTGTATATTGTGTAGAATTGTACATTAAGTCTGGTTATGATCAAATTAGTTTGGGCCTTTTGTACATTGCACTGAATATTAAACCTCTTTGCAAGAGACACCCAATGTTTCTTATCATCTGTGGCCAATGCCTAGTATAGTTTCAAGTTTTCCCATTTAACATCTTGCATATATTGATATAATGGTGAAGATATACCCCGTTTAGAGTAGACATATTGGACATACCTATGAACCCTTTTCTCTTTTAGGCCCAATTTGAATTTAAATCAAGCAAAGGAGATTATTTTTTCAACACGAATTTGCTATGAATTAATCGTCACAACTTACTTGAATAGATATGAGAATTCAGAGGCAACTCGGTATTTCTTTTCTTTTTGTTTTGGGCGGGTGAAGGGGGAGGGGGGGTTAAGGGTTTGATTTAAACTTTCTGCTATACATTAATTAGACAATCAGGACATAAATTGTATACTATTTAAATTTGAGAAATGACGAGTACACCTCACAAAGCAACTTGTGAACTAACTAAGTACTACATCTTGCCACTGTTAACAAAAAAAGAAACAATAACAGATACCTGCTGAAGGAGCTTTTCATCTGGAACAACCTTGCACAAGCACGTAAGTATATCCTGCCGATCGTCAGGGGAGACGCAGGATGAGAGCCAAGGAAAGAACTCGACTATCATGTTCACAGGGATGTTACATAGAAACTGCCACACCAGATCTGCCTGTTCCTCGAACGAAAACTTGTCTGCCAGCAATGGAAAGACCTACCAGAAAAAAAAGTTGCATACAATGGATATCTGTTATGCCCAAAATCTAACTTATTGCCTGTAGATGCTACGCACATCCTACCGTAATATGACAAATGATTATCAGGGTCATTTAGGGCCTTAATCAGTACCTCATTTTTACATAATGCACCAAGTAAACAAAAACACACTACAAAAAAAGATGGAAGAACGGAAGCATCAAATAGGTTCTCAAGCGAGAAATGGTACACAAATATCTGGTACTTCCTCGCAGACTCACCTCAGATGGCCCTGTCAATTGTAGCAACTATTATTTCTTAAGTATGCAAAAACAAAAGGGTATACAGATAATGTGTTAATATGAGTATGCAAAAACAAAAGGGTATACAGATAATGTGTTAATATGAGGACCCGTTCCATTTACAACAACTCTTTTAGTGTACAAAAGTGAAAGAAAAAAAAACACCTGCTCCTCTTCTTTGGACATGTGTTGGCTGAGACAGGTCTGAATGGCGCCTGTGCAGGAGGCGAGCTGGCGCCTGAAGCTGTCATCGTCATCATTGCGCATGTCAGAGTGCAGCAAGTCAAACAGCTGGTCAAAGAGGTCACTTTCCCCCTTGTGCTCAAGTGAGTATGTTCTCACAACATTCTTCACTCTATTGTCCAGAGCTGGAAAAATCACCTACAATCAGCAACAAAAGATGTGAATAATTTGCTATGTTTTTACTCTTTCCTTTGTTGTGTTGCGCATTTTGATTGATCTCGACATATATATAGACAAGAGCAGAGCAAGAGAGAGAGGTTCCTTTTTGCATATTCAATTTTTTTTTCCTTAGGAGGATATCTATCGAAATGAATTTTGGAAATTTTTCAACTGATAGTTGCTCTCTCAAAATTCCATTTTTCCTTCACTCTTAGTTAGCTTCTTAGATAATAATATTGAAAACAGTTATCAAAACAAAGCATGAACAATAGAAAGGGATCCCTACCGCATCTTCAGCATTGCAGTGATGCTTATATATATCAAACAGAAATCGGCATCTCTCAGCAAAGGCAGACACGTCACCCCCGCCACCTGTCGCTAGTTCAACTGCCGACCGGTGAAGTCGGTCCAGCTCTAACCTAATCGCCTTCTGAAAATAGAGAAATATCAACACTGGAAACTCCTGTGCTGATCTCTTATTCCGATTTGTATCTTGGGTCCCGTTAGAAGATGAAGAGTCGATTGGATTGGCCACTTCTAGTGGCATCAACGCAAGAACTCCATCTCCCGCCATTGGCGAAGCCATGCTTAGACTTGTCTATGGCTAGGGTTTGTAGATGAGATTAGAATTGTCTGGGATTGGAATCACGCTCTCTGCAGCTTTCTCTGTATGGTCTATGTTTTTGAGAGAGGTGTGTGCCAGCGTTCAGTTTGGGGATAGATTATGATTTCGTTTTGGATTTGTTCAAAGGCGACGCAGAGGCAGGGAGAGAAATGGAGAGAATAACGAGGGATTTTATTTCTCCAGTTATAGAAAAAAACGGAGACGTTCCTTTAAAACCCATGCCCACAGATTTTGCAAAAAAACCAGTCACCAGAACAAAGAGTGAGACTATGATACCATAAGGCAGATTGGTTCACACTATGAATCAAATTTTTTTTTAAATCAAACAATCGATCTAAATTATTTAATATGAAATTTATATTAAAAATGTACTTGCGGACTAGAATCTTGAGATCAAATAATTTTCTAACTATCTAAAAACCAAAGAGAGAACCATTTTTTAATTTAGTGGCAAAAACTATACTCTCTGTGTGGGAGGTTGCAGGTTCGAAATTCAAAAGGGCAATTTTTTGTGGATATTTAATAGTTGGATGGCTTGACCTCCAACTTTTACTCAAAAAAAAATCAAAGATTTAAATAGCGTTTATCGCGTTACAGCGGAACGGTTAAAAAAATAGTGCTCTCGGTGCTATTGCGTACTGTAGCGTTCTTCTAATAAAGAGCGTTATATCCATATTGCATCGCTATAGTGCGTTATAGCGTCATAGTTTTATAGTCCGAAAACGGTATAGCGGCACTATTTAGAACCCTGCTAAAAAATAATTTAAAAATTATGAAAATTTTATAATTTGATCTACAAATACATTTATATATGAAGATTACCTTGAAGTGTTTGGATTGATTCGAAGACCAATATATCCACGCGTAGTACCGGAATCTCACTCATATATAAAAATGACATGTTCTAGGGTGATTTGTGAAAGAAGAAGATGTATTTTTTTCAAATGAAAAGTGGATGTCTAGCCTACTAACTTTTTTCAAATTTCTGTTTATATTACAAATAATTGCTCCCTTGTAGATTTCGAACTCATGACCTCTTACATGAGAGTCATGTGTCTTTACCACTAGACTAAATATTGATTCTAAAAAGAAGAGGATGTATAATAGTTCAAATAAATCATTTGTTTAAATTACATATGCCGAAATATAAAAGTTTGTACAGACTAACAGTGACACTATTGATGCATCATATATATCATATATTCAACCTAAAAGAAGTATTGGTTTATGTAACAAACCGACGTCTTTATTTATATCATAATATAAAAAAAATAAACCAAAACATCTTTGTTGCTCGAGAATTTGATTTCTACTCAGGCCGCTAATGTGGCCTCAGTCAGGAGGGCGCACAATGCCCCGGCGGCCCTATTCAATTTTTTTTTATAATCCTTTGGTTTTAAAGCTATTGTGCGGACCTCGGTGTTTGAGACCGCAGAATACCATAGCTGCCTAAATAGAAATCGAATTTCCTAGAAATATGAGTGTTTTGGTTTTTTTTTTTTTTTAGAAAATGTTATAAATAAAAATTTCGTTATAACAAAACTCAACTCAAGACAGTTAATTATCAATTTGGAAACAGAAAAGCGATGATATAGCGATATAGATGTAAGAAAATAATATAAAACAAACATGAACAACGAATGTCAGAATGTGTGTAAATTTACAAAAACTTTTATATTATTATTATTTATTTATTTTGCATTTCACTTTTATATTATTTTGAATGGGTGAGATACACATAGTTGAGATCGGGAGAAAAGGGAATTTTTTTATTCGTAGAAATCAGACTTACAAAAATAAAAAGAGTGCATCGTTTATAACAAATATAAATATAGAAATGTCTGACTCATTGGGTCCAATCCAAATATTATGAATTGGACTAATGATTCAAATCCATGTATTTTTATTTTTAGTTTGGATCTGGACCATCCGATTAGAAGAGAATCAAATTCTGGGTCCACAGATGATATCAGAAAAGTATAATATTTGAATCTGGACCATTGAGTCAGATTCATATATTTTAGATCGAACTCAATGACTCAGATATTTCTATATTTGTTAAAAACAATACACTCTTTCTATTTTCTTTAGATTTAATAATTTTTATGGATAAAAAATTTCCAGAGAAAAGTAGACAAGTGTTGATGGGGGACAGGTACACATCGGTCAATTCTATGTCAATTGGAGGTGATGCGGTATATAAACTTGGCCTATTTTTTTTATTAGTGATGCTACGGTGTTTTGGGAAGTAAAAAACGTGTTTTATTTTCTACGCATATTTTTATTTTAAAGTTTAAATAGTCGATCCGAATTTCTCAACATAATCTTTCTATTGATATATGCTTGGAAACCAAATTTTATATTTTTTGAAATTTTTTTACTATTTTTTTAGAATTTTTGAAATCACAACTTTTCATTAAATAAAAAATAAATTCAAAAAACACTGATTTTCAAAAATTCTAAACAAATAGTAAAAAAATTTCAAAAAATGTAAAATTTGGTCTCCAAGCACATATTAATACGAAGATCATGTTGAGAAGTTCGAATCG
The DNA here is from genome assembly GCA_025461045.1 of Carex parvula. Taxonomy (NCBI): domain Eukaryota; kingdom Viridiplantae; phylum Streptophyta; class Magnoliopsida; order Poales; family Cyperaceae; genus Carex; species Carex parvula. Next base: position 684,334 of record JAJGRW010001303.1, on the reverse strand, counting down.
ACTATTTGAACTTTAAAAATAGAGATATGAACGGAAAGTAAAACACCCTCTTTACTTCCCAAAGCACCATAGCATCACTCTTTTTTTATTATACTTGACAGTAAAACAAAATATGGAAAAACGGATAGTTCTTATCATGACTCTGGTATAAATTGAGAATTATTCAGTAATTATTATTTTACTTTCTTTGTGTCAAAAATAGTCTCGAGAGCTTTGTTTTCTGAACAGGAAATTTAGATTGATGGTTGAAACGTAAAATTTAAATAATTATAAAATTAAACTCTAACTACTAAACTAAGTATACATATTTAATATTTTATAAGGAATTAAACTATATAAGAACTATAAAGAATTAATTAAATTTGAAGATATACGATGAAAATTTAAAAATAAAAATAGGTAAATACTCCTTAGTTTTGACATAAATCCGCCTTACTATCATAATCATAAAATAACAATGAAACATATAGTTCAGCTAATACGTTTTCCTTGTGATACGCCCTATCTCGGGAGATGAGGCCGTATGGAAAACTGGGCTAGGTTGAATTCGCCCTGCCAAAGGTTGGCAGGCCGAGATGTGGATTGAGTGGGAAACTCGGGGTGGATTATGAGAGATTCGGACTCTGACCTGTATGATCTCTCTCTTGGTTTAAAATTGCGTCCCCCGTTTCATGGGGATCACTGCCTTATATAGTCTAGCCATAACTGCCATCTCGGGCGTTTATGGGAGAACGTGGGCAGTTATGTCGTCCGTTATCAGGACGTGGGCATTAAACCAGCCGTTTCTGGGACGTGGGCATTAAGCTAGCCGTTTCCCGGCTATCCCGTATGTCGGTTGGCATGGGCCTATATTGAGGCTCTGGTTTGGGGCCGGCATATTGGGCCCCGGCTTAATGAGCTTTTGAGCTTTTTCATATGACGTCGGGTTGGCCTTGTAAAGGTCCGAATCCCAGTCTTTCATGGCCCAGTAAGTAAAAGGGCCTGTGGAACATGGCCCTATCATTAGCCCCCGAAGTCGGAATGCATCGGCGAGATGCTTTCGACTTGAAGGTAAATGACTCATAAAACTTGGTTTCTATTATCGATATTTACGTGTTAGTCATGTTGTGATAACCCGGGTGGGACGTATGTCGGGCGCACATCTCGGTCCGACTTTAATGTATTATATACATATCTTGGTATCTATCCCACAGTTAGTGTATTGAAATCATCTAGTAGCCGAGTTAACATGTTAACTCTTTTTTTTTTTTTTTTTTTTTTTGGCCGGTAAATTATTAGCCGAGTTAGGTTTGGACGAGGACAATCGTATCCGAGTTAGTCAAAAATGAAAGAAGTGAATCATAAAAGTTATAGATAATCAATTATATCGTAAGAACATAACAATCCTAATTATAAGAAAACATCGAAATCATACACCGCGTCGATCTAGTAAAACATCGAAATCATACACCGCCTAATTAAACTAAACCCGGACATGATGTTAATCGGTGCCTGGAAGTATGTTACCGCTCTGGGAGCCATGTCTGTCATGTCGCGTCTTCCAAGCATCGTTGTTGTCGTGTTCAGTAAAAAGACGGGTGTGATGTCGCTCCTCTAAGTTGAAAATCACACTTACACCATATCGTTGTCGGTATCCTCAAAGAGGTTATCCGACGTGATCTCTTGTTCAGTAGCGGTGTATAAACTCGGGCCTCCAGCATTGCGAGAGAAACATTCCGGACACTTCCAAAATCGGCGACGAGGGTCGGAGCGTCCTTGGATGTCATAATGAGTGAAGCAACTCCACTCATAACATCCCCGACATCTCACCATCTCGTGCTTGTCCTCCTTGTTACGGCAGATGGTGCACCTACGCAACTTGGGCTCGAGATTGAATTTATAGATGTCGTTCTCATCTTCTCTGGTGAACGAGGGTGCATTAGCTAGGATGAGGTCAATAAGGTCACCGATTTGGAGGTCCTCGTTCACGAGCATCCAATCCAGGTCTTTCTCGGTGAAATGTTGGAGGAGCGTCCATCTCTCAGGCCGGGATAATGCCCGTATAGTGTCCTGAGAATATCGGGAATTGGGGAGAAGCATGTCGTGGCGACGTTTTGACGGTTGATCGTCACTATCCTGACCTCGGTCAAGAGGTGTTTTATTTTTGGAAGCAACTCTCTTGATAGGCATCTCGGGGGTTTTGAGAAAGAGATAGGAAGAATGTGCGTTTGACGTATGAGGGGTCCGCTATTTATAGGCGTAATGGGTGAAGGTTGCCATAAATGTCGTAGACCGTATTGTCAAAATAGGCAACCGCCAGTTACTAGCCATAAATGTCATTGGGCAGTGTGCCTTTTGAATGACAGGTTTTCAGCGTTCTCGATGTATTCAAATTGATTTACAATAAATTGTATTAAGCAGCAATGAAACAACAATATATATTACTCAAAACAACCCGAGGTTAGAACCTCGGGGGAGTTTACAAAAGAGATGTAGAATTAAAAAGTTATATCTACGTATTAAACAAAAGACGGGCTATTCCCGTGATATTCTATGTATAGCTAAGGCTATCCATGGCGGGGGCGCTTGGCCCGACGTTCGTGATCCAGGCATCTCCTGCAGGTGAAGGATGTGAAGCGGGGATCACCATGGTTCCGAGGTGACCTTCGGGCCAGACACCCGGGGTGAAAGGCTTCTTCGCATCCGTCGCAATGGAACATGTGCCGAGAGTGCCCTCTGGATCGGCAAATGGCACATTTATCCCATGCTAATGGGTTGTCCTCGTCGTCCCTCGGGTTGATTGGGGGTTGCTCAATGTTGATCGCGGGGTTCCGATGTTGTGGAGATGGGTGTGGTGACGGAATGTGTTCCTTCTCCTCCTTAACCTCATCTTTCAAATTTTTGTTAGTTGCCATATTATTTTTGTCCTAGTTGGAAGGTATATTTGGGATCGCTGGATGTCCCGTTAAAGGGAGACGGAGGTAGTATATATAGTATGTCGGCATTAATTACTTCGACGCCTCGTCTTCCGTTAACCGTCATCAGCCATCAGATCAGCCGTCAAATCAGTCAGGAGAACGGGATTATGGCGCAATCCCCGCATGACACCTGGCACGCGTCAACTCGGCAGGAGCCCGATTCCCATGATGCGGTGCGGGAATCGAGGCGTCGTCATGATGAAACGCGACGTTTCGTGGCTCCTTTTCGAAATTCGCGTGAGTATTGAGCGGGAAAATAAAGACCCTTATATATATATCTCCTCCCGACCCAGCCTTTCATTATCGTTTATTTTGAGCAAGTCAACCTCGGAGCGAAAGAGCGAAAAGAATCTCGGTATTAGCGGGGGAAGTTGAGAGTGCTCAGAACACTGCGGAAACGACGTCGGACGAAGATCGAGTTGTTAAGAATTTCAATATAAGGTAATTATTTATCACCTCGGTAGTCGACCATACATCCATTAATCTTATTTGTGACTATATATGGACATTGCCGAGGTCGACTGTAATGTAGTTGACCACTTTAAATATGGTGAGGTTATCAACCTTTAGGATTAGTGACTTAATCTTGGCAATCGCGTAATAATTGATAATTCGGTAAATGTAATACCGTAGAAATAAAGAATAGCGAGTACCTAAGCCAATCCTATTTCTTCATAAATTTAGAAATGGCCGAGGAACAAGGAGGACCTCGGGATTCGTCGCCCACTGCTTCGTGGGAGTCCCCCCCACTATCTCATCAGTACAGCGAAGGAAATGAAGGGGATGGAGAAAGTCCATCTCGGGGAGAACTCGTGGTAACCTCCGCAGGAACGTCTCGGGGGCCTGCGAAGGCCGGAAAAAAATCTACTGCTCCCCGTGATGGTCATAGGGATGATTTAATTTTTGAAGTATCCGCCGGTATCTCTCCTAAATTGGTCGTCCAATACAAGGCTTATGCTGATGCCTTTTATGATGAACTCGTGGATGAAGCGGATAGGGAGGAATATCCGCGACATGCATTGCAGTTGAGAGTCCCGGGCCCGGATGACCGAGCGCATGACTCGAATCTCGGGATGTGCATATATTGGAAAATGCCGAAATGCGGTTTCAAAATAAGGGTTTCTAAGTTCGTTCGGGGGGTATTACGACATCTCGACGTGGCCCCTGCGCAGCTAACCGCACCCGCATGGTGTTATATCATGAGTTTTAAGTTTTTGTTTGATTTCCTGCCCGAGTTAAGGTCACATTTCCCGAGTATAGGATTGTTCTTTCATTATTTTGCTCCCTTGTATAATAATGAGAGTCATCTTGCAATTCGGAAGCGTGGTAAAGTCACGTTGTTTGACAGATTGTCCAAGGCCGATGATTGGAATCATGGGTGGGTATATCTTCAAAATCCCACCGATTTGAAGTGTTTTAATGAAATACGAAGGATTTGGCGCCCCTTAAAAAAGGAAAGTTTGATCCCGAGGTCTCGTCCACCTCTGACATCGGATGAATTAAAAATTGTCAAGCTTCTTGATGGTTATTTCACAAGTTAGTATTTTTTGAATTCGTACCGATATGTCTACATATCGCATATGTTCTTTTATTTCGTTTTGTTATGGATAAATTGTTAATTCTTGCATACTTCTTATGTCGCAGGCCGTGGTTTTATGGCACTGCCCTGGAAGACTATTCGTCCAATTCCGATCTTCGCTAATCCCGAGGACGGTTTCGTTAAAAAGGCGGGGGTTCCGAATACTTCCAAGTCGGGTCCTGCCAAGGTTCGGAAGGCTCCGAAATTGGTTCTTGCCAGTGATACAGCGGCTCTTCCGAAGTCATCCTCCAAATCTGCTGCTGCCGTCAAAAGCACGAAAGGCGGCGCCTCTGGTTCCTCCAAACCCGGGGGTTCTCAGAAGAGGAAGGACACCCCCCTGAGCGTTACAAGGGTAGATAAGGGGAAAGGAATTGCGGTAGAAGAGCCCGAGTCCAAGAGACAGAAGATTCTTTTGGGGAAGCCCGAGTCTGAAGGACCCTATCAAGATCAACTTATCGCTGCAGAGGAAGAACTAGAGAAGATTATTGAGGACGCCGCGGGCGACGTGTGGGATCCCGCGGAGGATCACAAAAAATTCCTCGAGTCACGAATTTCTGAGCAAGGGGGTCGTACCGGGTTTGTGTGGGGAACCGAGATTTCTCAGGGGTTCCCAGACAGCTTTTTAGGCTACCTTCCTGGGTATTCGCGGATGCAAGAAGAGGAAGATCATCCCGAGGTCCGGGCTGCGTATGCTCGGGAAACGTTCAGACTCACCACCACCCAATATCAAAAGAAGTGGGCTGAGGAAAATCCCGATCAAGTTGTGGATCAAGTGTTGAGGTCGCTGCATGAAGCCGGGGTATACTTCGGGTTCCTCAAGGACTCGTTTGTCAATGAGAAGCGCGATGCTCTTGTTGTTGCTTCTGATCAAGAGACGCTTAACAGGGCGATTCTGGAGAGGAACCATTTTATGGAGCTGGCGAAAAATAAAGACAAAGAAAAGAGAGTAGCCACTGGCCAGGCTGCCGTAAATTCGGCGAAATACGAGCTTGCTCGGTACGCGGGTATGAGGGCTGATCCGAGCGCCAGGAAGCCGAGGCGAAAGCGAAGCGTTATAAGCGCAAGATGGAAAGGCACAAGAGCAAAGTGGCTCGTCTTAAGTCCGAGCTTGAGGCCCGAACCCAGGAGTTGGAAGAGGCGAAATCGGAAAATGCCCGTATACGGGATGAAGCGCAGAACTTGCCAAAGAGACATCTCAGCAAGTTCTTAGGCAGCAAAGCCTTCGCATGAGCCGTCCCGTACGCAATGAAGGATATGATGACACATACCGTGTATGATTATCTCAACCTGATGGGCGGTTTTTATCCGTTTAAACCCGAGCACGTCGGGTTCACGTCGGTGGAGTCGGAAAAACTCGTGGTCAGGGATCTGTCGAGCTATGGTTGGGATGAAGAAAAGGATGTATTTCTGAACCCGGATGGCTCCTTATTCAAGGAGGAACTCCAACTCGAGAATCATCATCCTTCGGGAATTGTTCACCCTTGGCCCAAGGACAAATGGCCAGAACATCTCGACCTTCCTGATGGTGCCCCTGTAGCGGAGATTGAAAACCATCCCTCTGATTCTTCTTCCGAAGGGGAAGAGGATGACACCGAAGTAAGGGATGTCGAAGATGATGTCGAGGTGGGAAATGCCGAGGAGGGTAATACCCTGCATCGATACAAGGGGTCAGAGGATGAATTGGATGCAACTCTTTTTAACGCTCCGCGTGGTGGAGAAGAAGATGCTTTCGTAAGGCCGAATTCCCCTCCCTCATGTAAGTAACGATTTTATTATTACTATCATCGAGGTGTTTCATTCAAGCTTAACCTTACTACTTGTTTGATTTTGTTTGTAGGAAGGATCTTGTTAAGCCTTAGATGCGACGCCGATAGGAGTAAGACATTCGTACCCCGCGATGTAGGGATTTTCAAAGTTGTTGAAATGTGCACTGTTCCTTTTGCACCCCCGAGATGTGGGGGTTAACAGAATTGTGTTGTAATGTACTTTTTTTTTTACATATACTCCCGAGATGTGGGGGTTTAACAAATTTGAGATGTAATATGGTATTTGATACCCCCGGGATGTGGGGGTTTAACAGAACAATTTAAATGTACTTGTTTGCTTTTAATCGCATGTTTTTTTTTTTTTTTTTTTTTTTTTGCCCGATTTCGATTTCTTTTCTGTCACCTTTATCTCGGTTGCATGCTTTGGTTTTCTTTGTGAATAAGCAAAATGTGCTTGATTATATTTCCTTGCCCCCCTTTTTTTTTCTTTATTTTTGATAAAAATGGTCAATGTGGGGGGACAGGTATGTCGCGTAAACGTATGCGTTACCCCGAGGGGTTTTCGATAAATGTTCTCGACATAATAAACTTTATGTTACTGGTAAAACAGTCGTCGTCCCTTAGGACTATTTTAATTTGTTGTGTATCTCGGGGGCATTACTCGAGACGAATTTCGTTGCCATAAGAGGCTTTCGTTCATGTATCTCGGACCCAATAAATGAAACACAATCATAGGTAACATCATATATATTGATAAAAGCTTAGAACCATACAAAAAATTTGCATCTTGGTCTAAGTGAATACATGGGATAGAAAACGAAAAACAAAGGCTTATCTCGCCCTGAGCACATCGAATCTATCCAAAATATAAACGGAAATGATATTCATTAAGTGTAAAACTTCCTTAAGTGACAAGTGTTCCACGAGCGATTTAGTATGAAACCACTCGGGTCTTCCAGTTCATAAGCGTCTTTACCTCGCGGGCGAATGATCTTGAAGGGACCTTCCCATTGAGGAGCGAGTTTGCTTACATGTTTGCCAGTTGCTTCCACAGTTTTGAGTACTAGGTCGCCTGGCTGGAATTCCCGAGGTACCACGTGTTTGTCAAACGCACGTTTAACCCTGCGTTGATACTCCATGGTGCGAATGTGGGCTTTCTCCCGACCTTCTGTGATGAGGTCGAGTTCTGCGGCGCGGTCCTCGCGGTTGTTGTCGGTGGAATATGTCAAAGTTCGGAGAGACGGTTCCATCATTTCCATTGGAGTGACTGCCTCCATTCCAAACACCAGAGAATACGGGGTTTGCTGTGTGGCTTCTCTAGGTGTAGTGCGGTAGGCCCACAGAATTCCATCAAGCATGTCGGGCCAATTTTTTCTGTTCTCGGCGACTTTCTTCTTGAGGCCATCTAGAATGGTACGGTTTGTGACTTCTGCTAAACCATTGCTGGCAGGGTGGCTAACCGAGGTAAAGTTGTTCTGAATGCCCAGGTTAGAGAGGAATGTCATAGTGCGTGCTGCATTGAACTGTGTTCCATTGTCCGAGATGAGAGCATGCGGTATGCCAAAACGACAAATGATGTTCCTCCAAATGAATTTCTCTGCTGCTGTGGCAGTGATAGTTGCTAACGCTTCAGCTTCGACCCATTTAGTAAAATATTCAACAGCTACGATAATCCAACGGCGCTGTCCGACAGCTTTGGGAAATGGCCCGACTATGTCTATCCCCCATAAGTCAAAAGGCCATGCGCCCGAGATGGATATCTGATCGTAAGCCGGGATGTTGCTCAATTTGCTGTGGTATTGACATCGCTCGCATTTTCGGACTAAGCTTGCCGCATCATGTTGCATGGTTGGCCAATAAAAGCCGGCTCTGAGGATTCGTTTGGCTAGAGTTTTTGCTCCTTGATGGCTGCCGTAGACGCCTTCATGTACCTCGGATAGCATTTTTGAGGCTGTCTCCTCATTGAGACACTTGAGCCAAGGTCGCACGTACCCCCGTTTGTAGAGGTGGTTGTTGAATATAGAGTACATCGGTGCGATCCTTTTCAATCGTCTGGCTTCCAATTGATCAGTGGGGAGAACCCCGGTGTTAAGGAAATTCCACATCGGGGTGAACCAGGACTCACCGGGTTCACCGATGGCGAGTACGGCTACGGTCTCAAGGTTGATGCTGGATTCCGGAATATCCATAACAATCACGGGCCGGTCTTTGTCAAGGTTGCCTGCGGCGCCAAGTTTTGACAAAGCATCAGCTTGGCAGTTTTTGTTGCGCGAAACATGTTGGATATCAACCTCGTTGAAATGACTTTTGAGCAGGTGGAACTGCTGTCGATACTTGCGCAACTTCTCGTCCATGACTCGGCATTCATCGTTTATCTGCTTGACTGCTAACTCGGAATCACTACGAAGATGAACTTCTCGGGCGCCCAATTCTTTAGCTAGCTTAAGGCCTGCTATCATGGCTTCGTATTCCGCGGTGTTATTTGTCACCGGGAATTGAAAATGAAGAGCATAATTCAGGATTTCCCCGTGTGGACCAGTGAGGGATACCCCGGCTCCAGCCCCTTGTAATGAAGAAGCTCCATCGACATGGATTGTCCAACGTCCCTCAGACTCGGGAGGAACTCCGGAATACTCGGCGATGAAGTCGGCGAATATCTGAGATTTCAGAGCATTTTGGGGGTGGAAAGAAATATCGAACTCGGACAATTCGAGCGCCCATGCTAACAATCGCCCGGATGAGTCGAAGTTTGCTAATGCTTTCTTGAGGGGGATCCCAGTATAAACTTTAATGGAATGGGATTGAAAGTAAGGCCTCAACTTCCTTGCAGCTATGACCAGAGCATATGCTGCTTTTTCAATCTGAGAATATCTGGTTTCAGCATCTCGGAGTACATGCGAGACGAAGTAAATGGGCTTCTGATCTCGCCCCTCTTCTCGAACAAGGGCGGCACTAACCGCGTGACCCGTCGTTGCCAAATACAGCACAAGGACGTCGCCCGCCGTAGGCCTGCTGAGGCACGGTGGATTGGCGAGATATGATTTGATCTTTTCAAAGGCCGTGGCACATTCCTCTGTCCACTCAAACTTTGCTGACTTACGCATGGCTTTGAAAAAGGGGAAACAGACGTCCCCGGATCGGGCGATGAATCTGTTGAGGGCAGCTAACTTTCCCGTAAGGGATTGTAGCTCTTTGAGGTTCTGGGGTGGCTTCATATCGAGGATGGCTTGTGACTTGGAAGGATGGATCTCTATACCTCGCATAGAAACCATGAAGCCAAGGAATTTGCCGCCAGTTAATCCGAAAAAAACTCTTCTTTGGGTTAAGTTTCATGCTGGCTGAGTTCAGTGTCGCGAAGGTTTCTCGAAGATCTCGGACATGATCAAGATCGGACATGCTCTTGACAAGCAGGTCATCTACATACGCCTCTACATTCCGTCCAATCTGTTCATGGAACACAGTGTTGACCATGCGCTGGAAAGTGGCTCCGGCATTACGTAACCCGAAGGGCATTACCCGGTAGCAATATAGCCCCGAGTTGGTAGTGAAGGCAGTCTTTTCCTCGTCATCTTGGTTCATCCGGATTTGATTATACCCGGAGAATGCATCCATAAAACTGAGATAGGCATGTCCCGAGGTGGAGTCGACCAGTTGGTCGATTTTTGGTAAAGGAAATGGATCCATGGGGCATGCCTTGTTAAGATCGGTGTAATCGATACACATACGCCAGTCGCCGTTGGACTTTTTAACAAGCACGGGATTGGCTGTCCATTCGGGACACTCGACATTTCGGATAAAACCAGCATCCAGCAGTTTCTGTACTTCACGCTTCACAGCCTGTTGCCGTTCTTCCCCCATATTGCGTTTTCGCTGTCTAATCGGCTTGGAGCCCGGCTTGATATGAAGTCGGTGCTCAGCTATTGACCTTGGAATTCCTGGCATGTCGGCGGCTGTCCAGGCAAAAACAGACTGGTTCTCTCGGAGAAATTTGATTAATTCTTCCTTTGCTTTCCCCTGGACCGCTTTTCCGACATTGAGTGTCCTTCCCTCGCCTAAATCAACTTGCTCGACTTCATCTGCCGGTTTAAGGGCCGTTTTCGTTTCAGCTTTGTCCACTGGATCCAGCGCTAGGTTGGTGTTGGGGGGCAAGTAATCGGTGCTTGAGCGTAACCGCTGTTGGTTGGTTTTTGCATCCGATTGCTCGACTTGGTGAACGGATCCTCCTTGACTGTGGATGGAAGTCATGTAGCATTCACGGGCCACTTGTTGTTGACCACTTTCTTCTCCTATCCCGTTGTCTGTATGAAACTTGATTTTCAAGTGGGAAGGGGAGATGATGGCACCGATCTTGTTCAGGGTTCCTCTCCCGAGGATTACATTGTATGCTGAGGGAGCATTAACAATGAGGAAGTCCACCATGACTTCCACTGTCCGAGGGTAGGTGCCGAATGTTACTTTGAGGGGCATCATTCCCCGGGGTCGGAGGGCATCTCCCGTGAAGCCTATCAGGGGTGAGATGTGTTGTTGGAGAGCGCGGGTGTCCAGGCCCATTTGTGTGAAGGCCGACAAATACAGGATATCTGCTGAGCTTCCCGTGTCAACTAACACCCTTTTAACCCGATGTGTGTTAATCTTGAGATTTAACACTACAGGGTCGTCATGCGGGCTCGAGATATCACCCAAGTCCTTTTCGGAGAAAGATATTGCTTCCTCTGATCGCGGCCGTTTCTTGTCACCTGCAGTTTCGACCTGTAGGACCGTAGGGTAGGGTTTTCGGTTATCCCGAGGTACGATCTTTCGGACGGTACCTCGGTGGCCACTGCTGATTACATTGATGACTGGGCTGTTCTGCCTTTCCTGGCGCCTGTTCCCGGGGCCGTCTTGAGTTTGGGGGCCGACCTGTCCAACCCGGGGTCCAGTATAGTCTTCTCTGTAAGGGATGAGTTTTTTGAAAATCTTACCCTTACCGTTGTATTTCCTGGAGTACTTTCTGAAGAAGTCGGGGTTGATAAACTCGATCAGCTTACCCTCCCGGGCTAGCCTCTCCAGGATGTCTTTGAGCTGAAGGCAGTCCGCAGTAGAGTGTCCGCTGAATCCATGGTACTCACACTCCTGGGAGTTATCTTGTACCTTAAAAATGCCTTTTGGCAATGGGGGAGGGAGTTCAAACATTCCTTCGATGATGTTGTACATCTCATGTCGCTTTTTTGTGAGGGGTGCATATTTCACGAAATGTTGTCGGTATCCCTCTGTACCGGGTTTGTGCTCCTGTTCGGTAAGTCGGTTGGGTTGGTTTCGCCGAGGTTCTCTCTGGTTGCGAAACCTGTCTTGAGCTGGTTGTCTGTTGGTTTGATGTCGGGGAGACCGAGATCTGGGCCTCGTAGGGCTCCCGTTGTCATCCTCGGCGCGGATGTAACCTTCCGCAAAGGTTACGAACTCCCTCAAAGTATTCATCTTTTTCATGTGAGCTTCGTAACGCAAGGTTCCTGGACCCCCTTTACGGAGTCCCTTCTTGATAGCGGCTAGGGCAAATTCTTCATTAAGATTTTGGATTCGCCGAGATGCCTGTATGAAGCGGTTGACAAACGCGCCTGTTCTCTCTCGCTGTCCCTGGACGATATCCAGGAGCATTTCGCACGTGGCTGGTGGTGGTTTTATGATCGTGTACCTTTCCAGAAACAGTTTCGCGAAGTCTTCGAACTTGTTGATGGACCTCCGAGGTAACGTCATGTACCAATCCCATGCTTCTCCAGTCAAACAGGTGGTGAAGACTCGGCACATGATGGCGTCTGTGGCTCCGAGAAGGCGGAGTCGCTCAAGGAACCCGTACACAAAGTTGTGCGGATCCTGCGTATCTCCACTACCCCTGAAGCTGGAAAGAGTTGCCGGATACTTAAAATCCGACATTGATTGGCGGTAGATGTCTCTGGACAGGGGGCCATCCTCAATCCCCATGGGTCGAGAATAGGTACCTGTTTTTTGGGACTCAAGTTCGGCCAGTTTAGCCGCAAGTCCGGCTTGAATCAGTTCTTCGACCTGAGCCATACTGATACCTCGGGTTGGGGTAGGTGATCGTCGGTTCCTTCTACGGTCATCGCGGCGAGTTCTATCCCGACCTCGGGGTGGACTTTGGTTGCGTTCTTTATGGGGTCGAGACTGTTCTCGGTGAGATGGTTTCGGGCCCCTGCCATGATAGGCAGATTCTCGCTCATTGTTACGGTGGACCTCGGGACCTTCGGGATGAGGTCCATTCTCATCTTGGCCTTCCGGGCGTCTCCCTACATCGGGTCGTACTCCTGTGGATAGGGCATTGTGGTCCCTACGCTCGGATTGGACTTGTTCTGGTAGTGAGGGGGTATCTGTCTCACTACCGGTTCGGCATTGGTCAAGTTGAGGGCCCAGGTTCCTTGGAGGAACGTTTGCTGCTCGGCTGTGCACACAATTTGCCGATAATGGCCTAGGTATGGGTATGTTGGGAGACACAATTGGATTTGTAGGTCGTGTTGGTATTGGCTGAGTGGGACCTGTTGCGGGGTACATCCCCTGGGTGCCACTCGGGCCCCATTGACCGAGCGGAGTGGCATAGGGGTACTGGGGACCTGTTGGGGTGTATGGTGTGTACGCAGTCGCACCATAGGGGTACAACGGCGTTTGCTGGTGGTAATACGGTATGTATGGTATTTGATAGGTACCCGCTGCCGGATCGTAGTAAGTACCAGTTACCTGATTGTAAAATGTACCAGCCATCTGATTGTGCTCGGTGTGGAGTGGCCTGGTAGTGTTCCCTTCAGTGGATAAGGGTCGAGTCGCTACATCGGGGCCCATATGGCAAGATTGAGCAGGTTGAGGGCCAAAAGGTCGCGCCATCGAGCTGCTAGGCCTTGCCCCTGGATGTTGACTTTGTGAAGGATTCACTGTTGATGGTGTCACCCCGGGGGGTGGTGTGATCGTTACTCCTGGAGGGATCGTCACCCCGGGAGGGAGCAGGGTTGATGTGGTTGGATGAGTCATCTACTTCGTCTGATTAAGCTAGGCGTGGCCCCACGGTGGTTGATACGTCCTATCTCGGGAGATGAGGCCGTATGGAAAATTGGGCTAAGTTGAATTCGCCCTGCCAAAGGTTGGCAGGCCGAGATGTGGATTGAGTGGGAAACTCGGGGTGGATTATGAGAGATTCGGACTCTGACCTGTATGATCTCTCTCTTGGTTTAAAATTGCGTCCCCCGTTTCATGGGGATCACTGCCTTATATCGTCTAGCCATAACTGCCATCTCGGGCGTTTATGGGAGAACGTGGGCAGTTATGTCGTCCGTTACTGGGACGTGGGCATTAAACCAGCAGTTTCTGGGGCTTGGGCATTAGGCTAGCCGTTTCCCGGCTATCCCGTATGTCGGTTGGCATGGGCCTATATTGAGGCTCTGGTTTGGGGCCGGCATGTTGGGCCCCGGCTTAACGAGCTTTTGGGCTTTTTCATATGACGTCGGGTTGGCCTTGTAAAGGTCCGAATCCCAGTCTTTCATGGCCCAGTTTAAAATAATTAAAAGGGCCTGTGGAACATGGCCCTATCACCTTGCGTTACAGTCTATACGCTTCTGGTTCAAATTCATCAGATCGGCTTCAAACAACAAATCTGAACCATTCAAATATATCTCCTACAAGAGAGCTTCATTACATATAAAATTTTAAAATTTTCAATTCATTTAATACCAAATCAAGTGGTCAAAAAGTGAAAACATTTTCGAAAATAATGCATTGAAATGCACACAAAAATATTCATTTTTTTACTGCTTCACTTAATACTAATTATTTTGAAATTTTGTTAATTGTATATGCACACAAAGCTCTCACAATCATAATCATAAAATAACAGTGAAACATATAATTCAGCTAATACGTTTTCCTCGTGTTTCCGTCTATATGCTTCTGGTTCAAATTCATTAGATCGGTTTCAAATGACAAATCTGAACCATTCAAACAGATCTCCTACAAGAGAGCTCTGTTACATATAAAATTTTAAAATTTTCAATTCATTTAATACCAAGTCAAGTGATCAAAAAGTGAAAACATTTTCGAAAATAATGCATTGAAATGCACACAAAAATATTCATTTTTTTACTACTTCACTTAATACTAAATTATTTTGAAATTTTATTAATTGTATATGCACACAAAGCTCTCACAATCATAATCATAAAATAACAGTGAAACATATAATTCAGCTAATACGTTTTCCTCGTGTTTCCGTCTATATGCTTCTGGTTCAAATTCATTAGATCGGTTTCAAACGACAAATCTGAACCATTGAAACAGATCTGCTACAAGAGAGCTCTGTTACATATAAAATTTTAATTTCAATTCATTTAATACCAAGTCAAGTGGTCAAAAAGTGAAAACATTTTCGAAAATAATGCATTGAAATGCACACAAAAATATTCATTTTTTTTAGCTTGACTTGATACTAAATTATTTTGAAATTTTATTAATTGTATATGCACACAAAGCTCTCACAATCATAATCATAAAATAACAGTGAAACATATAATTCAGCTAATACGTTTTCCTTGTGTTTCCGTCTATATGCTTCTGGTTCAAATTCATTAGATCGGTTTCCAACGACAAATCTGAACCATTCAAACAGATCTCCTACAAGAGAGCTCTGTTACATATAAAATTTTGAAATTTTCAATTCATTTAATACCAAGTCAAGTGGTCAAAAAGTGAAAACATTTTCGAAAATAATGCATTGAAATGCACACAAAAATATTCATTTTTTTACTGCTTGACTTGATACTAAATTATTTTGAAATTTTATTAATTGTATACGGCTATACGCACACGAAGCTCTCACAAAGGATATTGGTTTGAACAGATAGATTCGTCGTTTGAAACTGATCCGATAAATTTTGAATCAAATCATATTAGCCCAAAGCATAAGTATATGTGAATATTACGTGTACACCGGTATTAACTTAGCTCCCTTTTTAGGTCCTAATGTCCGACACACGCATAACCCTCTCAAGTCAAAATTTAATCATAAATTAAAACGAATGAAACATCTCTATTTGGAATTAATATATTATCACAATAAGCACTAATGAAAAGTACACCTCATCTTTTGTGGTGCCTAACACCAATAGCCGTATTCTGATTATTAAATCGACAAACAAACTGCTTTTAGATTTTAAATACACTTCATATAATAATTAGTTAGGAGAGATTTCATGTATACCACTCCAAAATTCATAATACCATATCTATCCTTCTAAACTTTAAAAAATCACACATTTACTCATTTTAAATT
The DNA here is from genome assembly GCA_025461045.1 of Carex parvula. NCBI lineage: Eukaryota > Viridiplantae > Streptophyta > Magnoliopsida > Poales > Cyperaceae > Carex > Carex parvula. Next base: position 668,731 of record JAJGRW010001303.1, on the reverse strand, counting down.
TTAAAAGTATTCATTTTATCCCTTCGTTAAAAAATAAAAAAATATGTAGCATGTTTTAGAAAAATAGCAGTATTTTAATTGGTGGATTTCTAAGAACAAATGTGTCATTTCTCTACTTCTAACGCTTACACAGTGACATTTAGGTATATGCTTGTATAAGCGTCAGAAGTAGAGAAATAACTCATTTGTCCTAAAAAAACTGACCAATTAGAAGACTGACATTTTTCTAAAACATGCTACTATTTTTTATATTTTTAATAAGGATAAAATCAATACTTCATAATTTGAAGTGAGTTTTAATAAAAAAAAGACAATAAAATGTGTTAATTTGTGAGTTTTTGAAGTTAAGACGGTTAAACATGATATTATGAACTTTAGAGGGAAAATTACGTAATTTCCAAGTTTTCAGGGGTATGTATAAAATTCTTCCTAATAGTTAGGTACTGGGTTGCGAAGTTCTATGAAGTAGTATGAACCAAGTCCATGTGAACATTTTAGTTTTTGACTTTTATTTATCCTAATCAATGTTCTAAATAGCGCTCTATAGTGTTTTCGGACCAAAAAGCTATGACGCTATGGCTATAGTGCACTATTTCGCGCTATATGGCCATAGCGCCATTTTTTCAACCGTTCCGCTATGACGCGATAAACGCTATTTAAATCTTTGATCCTAATTGATATTCATTAAAATATTGTTGTTGGTTGCTGTTGTAGTGATGAACTCTCATTACTCAGTCATTATATGATTCCATTGAGTATATTCCATCGAATATTTCATTATTAACACAAATCGGTACATCCGTACATGTTTTCCGGAGTCTGTTTCGCAGTGATGCGTTTGTTTAATCCTTGTATTATTATTAATTGCGGATTATTCTCTGCCTGCCTGGCAATTATTTGTTTAAAAACCTTATATTTTTATTTATTTATTTTAAGAGTATGCTTCAGAAGAGGACAAGTATCCTCTCCATTACTGTAAAAGATTTCCTTCACTTTACGGTTTGAGATTAACTCCCAACCGCTTTGGGATTCGGGCTGAAGGAGGGGGCAGTATTATTGGGCTTTGAGATTCGTGCCAAGTTAAAAAGAACGGTACAGATCAAGTATTGTAAAAGTTCCCTATTACGGTACCGGGGAAGATCTGAATTCCTTCAGAAGAAGAGCTGACGCAGAGTCACGAATAGTTCGGTTCATTTTTTTTAAACCGGTTTTATAGTTTGGTTCGGTTCGGTTTTAAAATTTTAAAACCAGTTAGACCAAACCGACTGAAATCTGTAAATTCATCATTTGTTGAAACAGATATTTAAATAAATTTAAAAATTATGACATAATGTATATTGTTTGGTTCGGTTTAAAACCGGTTAAACTAAATCAAACAAATTTTTTAGATCCATATTTAAAAAAAAAATTCAAAAATTAACAAAAAAGATGTTTATTTTTACGATTAATATCTTATTTCAGTTTAACTGTTTACTTCAGTTTGTTCGGTTCGATTCTTATACGGTTCTTAATCTGTTTTTTTTTACAACCTATGTTCTAAAGCACAGTTTAAGAAAATAATTAAGAATTGATTCATTTTCTAGAAGAGAACAAAATTAAGGGATGATTCATACTCCACGCGCACGCACGTGCAGCACGTATAAAGACATGGCCTGCTATGGCCAGGCACGGAAACAAAGAGCCTAGCAGGTGCCTTAATTTGTAGTTTGCATTTTTATGTGTTTTCTCTGTTATAGTCTTTTCCCTATAGTTAGATATTTAGGGTAGAACTAGGGTGCTCTTGAGTTCACCAAGTCCTTGGTGAACTCAAGTCTAAAACCCATCGGATCGGCTTCAAGCGACGAATTCAAACCGTTGAAATCCGTCTATCTTACGAGTGATGCGTCTACATGCAAAAATTTTAAATTTTGAAATTAATTTTGCATAGAGTCAAATGGTCAAAAAACGTCAAAAAATGAATGCATTAAAATTAGTTTATTAACCTTCTAATTTTGACCGCTTGACTTTATTCTAAATTAATTTGAAAGTACAAATTTTTACATGTATACGCATCACTCGTAAGATAGACGGGTTTCAACGGTTCGGATTCGTCGTTTGAAGCCGATCCGATGGATTTTAGACTTGAGTTCACCAAAGGGCTTGATGAACTTAAGAACCCCAGTTCTACCCAGATATTTATGTCTTTTTTTTTTCTCTAAAGTCTAAACAATTTCTTCCTTCACCAAAAAGTTGGAAAAAGTTTTCCAACTCCTTTTACTGTTTCTTCTTTCGTTTTATTCTAAAGGGGATGTATTTATTCCAACATGTGGGGATTTGCCGAAATTTTTATTTTTACCATCTTAAAAAACAACAAATAATCAGATTTTTTGAAAATTCGATTTTTATCCTGTCCGCAGTTTCAAACTGCAGGCCAAATTTGAGTATCCGCAGTTTGAAATGACAGACCACATGTTGGCAGGATTTTTGAGACCATGATGAACTGATATCAAATTGCGGATCAAATTTGAGTGTCCACAGTTTGATAATGCGGACAGGGTAAAAATCGAATTTTAAGAAAAAACTGGTTATTTAGTTTATTTATTTTTTTAAGATGCTATAAATACAAATTTCGGGGAGAATTTTTCTTACAGCCTATTCGTTTACCCTTTTTTTTGTAAGATGGGATTAGATTCTATTTCTATTTTTTTTTTCAATTCTTAGTTATTTTGTGAGAAAGAAAAAATTTGACCGTATTGGATTATTTTTTCTCTCTCTTTTTTTCTTGATGTCTCTCTCCACAAGTCTCTTTCTTTAATCAGCGTACAAATTAAGACAATGATTATAATTAGATTTAATATATATAAGAAAATTTTATGTATAGGCGCTGTAAATATTTTTGTATGAACTTTAGTGCTTCAGTTCTCCTTTTATAAATTACTTTCTTTTATCTATAAAATTTGTTGACGGCAATTTGCCGCCAACCATCATTTTTTTATAAATAAATATACATACCTTATAAACAAATCAGGATTTTCTCTAACTATATTCACAATACAAACCGAACATTCAATTCAGCGCATTTTTGTAATCATTTTAAAGCGATAATCATCGCATAATTTCATGACTGAACATGCTCTGAGTAGTATTTTGAGATATCAAATATGCTTTGAGATTAAATATCAGTTGAAATGAAACTGTATGTAACTTTAATATGTTTGTGCATAGACAAAACGATAATAATCGAATTTAATACTTCTATTTATTTATTTCAGTATCATATGTTAATTTATTCAACATTTTAAAAAACGGTGAGGTTTTTGAATCATTTTTATAGGTAGTGGTACGATTTAAACAACTCCGATTCCTATTTATTCTTTTTCCTATTCAGTCAAGTTATCCGTTATGAATTTGCCCCACTTGTAGAGTTTGTTAATGAAAAAAAATATACGGGTAAAAAATAATAAATATTTTTAATTATCGTTTTAATCAGCGTATACAACGGTGATTTCTTTTAAATTGCTAACCTGATGTGTTAATTGCTAATATAATTATTGGGATGTACCACAGTTTTTAAATTAGCAAGTTTACTTTAAAAGCAACTCTTTAGAGCATCAGTGATTTTTTTAAATTGCTAATATAATTGTTGGGATGTACCACAATTTTTAAATTTACAAGTTTGCTTCAAAAGCAATTCTAATTAAATAAGCAACTCTAATTAAATTTTTGATATGAAGTGATTTAAAAATTATAAATCTTTCTAATTACTAAATTCAATGACATAGTTCAAATTAATTGCTAAATATTTACCGGAACTGAGAGGCTAAAAAGCGTCTTATTCCCGTAAGAATGATAATACGATTCAAAATTTTCAAAGTCTTTACTCCAAATCTCTCTTTGTTAAAGCGACCGCTAGTCGCTAGAGGATTGCCTTGGACTTGGAGCAAAGGTTAATAAAGGACGAGAATAATGGGATTTCACGTGGCACATACTAATATGCCGAATCATGTGGCAATCTATCAAAATACATGCTCGAAATCATGATTATATTTTGCAAGCTTAGGTCATAGTTCATGATTTATTTATGCTACTACTCAAACCTGGATTGTTTGATTAAAACTTAACTACGTTTATATATTACTAGATTTAGAATCAGCTTACTCGAATTAAATTTATTTGAGGTTCCATATCTACCATGCTATCAACCCGCAACCTTTTTCGCTGTTATCTCTCTGCCGCATGGAATCCAAATTACGGTCAATAATTATCTGGTTCCCCTTGAAGCCCTTAACTGGGGAGCTGACACTTGCATTGGACCGCCATCTGTCTTACTCATCTTCTCTAACCTACCTATATTTTATTCCGTATAACGAGTCCCGACACCACTTTCAGTTCCTCTTCGCAAATCTGATACACACAGCTACACAGATTTGGGTAACAGGAAATCAAAGAGAAAGAAAAGAGCAATGGTCTCGCCGTCTCAGAGCATGAAGTAAGCGCGCGCCCACGGCAGAGAGGCACGTGCCGATGCAGGTCGACACGTGGCTGTCTCATTCCTCCTCTCTCTGACTCGAGGATGAATCATCTACCGGATCTCATGCGGCACAACATTCAAGCACTTCCGAATGTTTTAATTGTATAGGTCTTGCGCCAATGTGTTGTCAATATTATATGGGGGAATTTCATGTTTAGCCCTAAAAAACTTTGAAATTATTTATTTTCTACTAAAAAAAATGATAATATCATATTTACCCTTCTTAAAAATTCACAAATTTACCCATTTTATCGTGTTTTCTATTAAAACTCATTTTAAATCATAAAATACTTGTTTTGCCTTTATTGAAAAAATAAAAATATGTATCATGTTTCAGACATATGTCAGTCATCTCATTGGATGGTTTTCAAGTGCAAATGGATAATTACTCTACTTTTGACGCTTACACGGTGACACCTAGGTATATGCTTGTGTAAGCGTTGTCGGAAGTAGAGATATTACACTGAGGAAGAACAAATGTGTAATTAATTAGTAAAATAGTAAATTCAACTATGTTTTGAAAAGAATAATATTTTTGTTATTTGACCAGTAAAATATCAAATGGAACATTAGTGTTTGCTTTAAACAACTATTTGAAAAAAGAAGAAGATAATCATGTTTATGTTATCTTGGCTATGTGAACTTGAAAATTTCTGCCTATTTAATTTTATTTATGGGGCTGATTTGGGTCCCTGAAATTCTAGTGTTTTTTACAATATTTTGTCCATCTCAAAATGTTCAAATGGTTAAGCGTATTTTCTTCTATAAAATTAACTGAATTGAATTTGTGGATACTATTTCATTATAAATACGACATTTCATGTTTAATTTGATAATTTATTATTTATCAGAAGTATCATCAAAATATTTATACAATTACACATTGATAGGATAATTTGAACTGATAAAGCGAAATATAATTTTATATTATTAATAAGCATGTTAGTATTGTTACATAACATCCATGATAATTATATCTCTTTGATAAACATCAGAGGGAGCAGTGTAAAATGATAGTGAAAAACACTATTTCTAAATTAGCAATTACATATTATGTATTATGTAGAGCTGAATCTACATTTTTTCCTTTTTGCCTAAAATGAGATGGATAAATAAGTTACAAAGAAAAATAAAGAGCAGAATTTCGAGTACAAAAAAATAAAACTTGACCCACATCCTACACACATCATAATCTTGACAGAAATTTACATCCGATGTCTATTAGACTCAAATTGAGCCTGATGTGTTTTTTTACCATCCAATTTTATCTAGTCACATTTTTATCTTCATCGTGTAAGCGAAAGGACAAAAATGAATGCCGGTTTTTTAGTCTGATTCAATAATTAATTTGTACACCGAAAATCAAATCTCATATACTTTATTTTCAATTGTCTCATGGGCAATTACAATGAGCCAAAACCCTCTTTGTTTGACTAAAACCTCTCCTTCAGTTTCTTCTCTATTGCTCTATCTCTTCTTACTTGAAATCACTTGTCACACATGGAAAAAAAAAAAAGAAAATCAAAATTAAGAGAAAGAGAGCTTGAATTAGCAACGGTGACATACTCCGATAATTCTAATATTGAATTAAGTTGACTTCACAAAAAAATTTCATCAGCTCAAGTTTATACTTTATAGTAATAATAAAAACTAAAAAAGCAATAACACAAATTTTCCCGGTTTTTTTATTAATACCCCAAACAATAAAAAATTATCAAATCTGTCCTCAGAGGAAATTTTTTATTAAAAATACCCGGCTCAGGCGGCGGTGCGGTGCAAGAGAGACAAAGAGCAAGAGAGAGAGAGAGAGGGGTCGGGCGGTCAGGTATTTTTAATAAAAATTTCTTTGATAAATTTTTTTTTTTGGGGTATAATAAAAAAAGCGGCAAATTTCCCTCATGAGCCACTGAAGAAGGAGAGCAAGATCACGTGGTTCCTGCTGGTGGGCCCTTGCGGGCCTAAACAGCCGTTGGCATTTACTTCCTATGAGCCATGTCTGTCACGCCAACATCGAATTTCCCTTTCATGCATTAAATTCTGGACCAGGCCCAAAATCACTCCCCAACTCTTTGGAGAGCCTCATCCCAATTTCAAAATTGACGGCTGCTAAATCCTAAAAAGCACCCAATTTCTAACCACTTAAAATATTCGATGTATGTGCATGTGCATTTTAATGACAAACTAATTAAAAAAAAGTACAAATGGCAATTACAATATTTATTATAATGTAAATAATTGGGGATTTAGTAAGTTTTTTTTTTTTTAGCAATTTGGCTGAAATTACCACCCAACAGTCAATTGAAGGATGTAAAATAAAATATATTGAAATCTAAAACGAGTCTTAAATTTGAGATGGATCGCAACTAGGGGTGTCAATGACATCCTTTTATCCATTTACATGACCCGCATTGTATCCGAAAAGACGGATAACAGTAAAAGAAATTTCCATTAGCTTATCAGGTACATATAAGATAATGATTTTTTTTCGTTATCTTACCCGTTATGCTATAAGATAACTTTTAAAAATAAAATTATATATATAGATATATATTTGTATGAAGATAATACTTGACATAATAAAATTTTATATTTTATTAAATTTTCATAATACAAATTAGTTGTATTCATTATTGTGTCATAATCTACTTGTTTGTTTGACTAGATTTGCAAAACATATATTTGTTGAATTTTACGGTTTCCTATCTTGAGATATTGTGCAGGTCCATGGAGATATAAATTGCTACATATACATCACGAAGAACCAAACATTGGACTGAGAAACATCAATTGCAACATGACTATTGAGGCTCTTTCCTTTGTCTTTGAGATAATTGACTGCACCATTATTCTGATGAAGGCTAAGTCTTCAAAATCAATATCTACTCTTCACAAGCTTTCCGAAAAGTGGTCATATGCCGAAATCGGATACCCGAGCACCAAGATACGCCAGTTTGAAGATTGCTGAAGGTTGCTGAAATTCCACAATGCTTGACAACCGTTGTAACGGTTGTCACAACGGTTGCTCTCTAGAAGTTTCAAAGATCTGGTGCAACGGCTGTCACAACGGAATAATTGGGTCTGCAGAAAATTGGGTCTGGAAGTGATTTATTCTGTTGCAACGGCTATTTAACCGTTGCAACGCTTGATATCGGGCAACTTACACACCGTTCATATTTTGGCTGCAGTTTGGTTATACGAACTCCGATTTGAGTGAATAAAATATTGAAATTTCCAGTTGACCGAGATATACAACTTTCATGGTATAACTTTATTTAAATTATGAAGTGATGGGTCGCTATGGGCTGTAGAAGGAAGACGTCAGATATGGTAACGTGTATAAACCTAGATTTGCTTCTCTCTCTATATATAGAAGCAAATAGTAGGTTTTCTAAAGTGCGCTCCAGCCGTCAAATATCTCTTCCTCAATAGCAAAAGAGAGCAACCATGGTTGCTTGATCTTGAAACTTCAATACTCATTCAACAAACGAAAATCTACTCCACCATACTCAATCCATTACAAGAATTAGAGTGGTTTGTGAGAGATCTTTTATTTACTACAAACATTAGAGCCTTTGTTGCTCACTTCTTCTACTTCGAGCCTTTAGTGCTTGCTTCTCTTGTATTAGAGCATTTAATGCTCGTGAGCCAATTCCGTGCTCGGGCCGTGTGACTTTCCAAGCTTTTAAGTGCTCACCGGTTCCACCTTGTACTTCCTTTCTCATTGGGTAAAGAAAGGTCCGCCATCTCGAAGGTCGCGAGACCCGGAGACGTAGGCATTAGTGCCGAACTCCGTAAACAACTCTTGTGTCAAGTGTCTCTTAACTCTTCTATTTATTTTACGCACACTTGCTTAATGTAAAGTTATTATAGTTTCCGCCAATAATAACTCATACATACGTTAGTTAAAAGTACTTAGCTTTAAATTTTAAAAGGCCCCGTATTTACCCCTCTCTAGGTGCCTTAGGGACCAACAATTATTTTTTTCTTGTTTTTAAAAATATTTTATTGCAAGCACAAATCGAGATGTCAATAGCACGTTCTATCCGTTTATCTGACCCGTACCGTATTCGAAAAGACGGTAACAATAAAGATTTTTTTCATCATCATAACAGATACGGGTATGATAATGCCTCCACTCGACCCGTATCGTACCCGTTGACACCCCTAATTGCAATGAAGATAATAAAAATAACAAAAAGTTAAACCTCACACTCAAATAAAATTAAACCACCTAAAGAGGTGGGTTAGTTTAGGCCAATTTAGGCTAGTCTAAAAGTTGACTTATTCTATCTTAGTTCGGCTCAATTAAATCATGTTTGACGGAATAACTGAGGCCTAAAGCCAATTCCATTGTTTAATCTACAACCAAACATCACCGACGTAAGAGTCTGAACCGTCCAATCATAATCTGAACCAATCTAGCTCGAGGTGAAATCCACAGGATCCTTCAATATTCATGCCAAAACAAATCTGATGGTTCGAATCTAATTCAATTTTAGTTAATTTAGGTGATATAAATTCCTTTCATTCCCTTTAGTCATAATTAGATATAGTGTCCCAACAAGGAACATAATTTAGTATAGTGTCTCAATACGGAGATACAATGGAATATTAAGATTCTGTTTTTTTTTTTATCAAATTTCTCTGTGAAATACCTAAAAATACTAGAATTCTTACAGTTTAATTTAGAAATAACCTTGGATTATTCATTAAAAAAATTCGCTGTAGAAACGGTTCATAATATAAAATCCAAATTTCTTGAGAAGTGAGAAAATTATAACAGTATTTTTGGATTTCAAATCTTTTGAAAAAATAAAAGAAAACTAGTATATGATTAAGAAAATTTTCACATAATAACATACATTTTCGCCTTGTCGGCAAAAATACGCTTTTTAAAGATTGAATTATTTCTTAAAAGATTACGCAATATGCTTGTGGACTTTCCGATTCGAACTTATGAAGATGATAAAAAAAACAAAGGCAGGCAAGTGGAACTATATTTTTTCACATAGGAATAAATTATAGAGAACTTGACATTTGCTTATTAAAGCAGTTAGAGTATTTTTTTTTTGTATTTTTGGACATTCTGATTTAAATCATGAATTCAAACTATTGATCTTGATCTACTTCACAAAAAAATAAGTTTGCGTTCAAGTTTAAATTTTTTAAAATTATTTCGTATTGTCTCAAAATGTTAGAAATTATTGAAATTGAGCACATAAAAATAACTTCGCGGCCTACATTTTTCTATTCCCTTTCTCGATTCTTTTTTGTATAAAATTTAAAAATTATAAATTTAGAATGTAAATTCATTATTTATAAAATAAAGTGAGATCAACATATGAATTTACTTTTTAAAAATTGAGTTTAAACTTATGACCGATTATATTTTAACAGAGCAGTTTTGACTTCATGCAGCGCACGGCCTATAGAATCAAAACAGCCCTGTATATTGTTTATGTGCTGCATGAAGCCCAAACTACTCTGTTAAAATCTTTACCCCAGAATTGCTTAAGCTATCCATATCGGATCCCTATGCTTTATTTTCAAGAGCACCAAAATGATCTGCTCCGTTGTTAAACTATATTCTATGTGAAATAGACGGTGGCGATATGCTCCCTGCTTTAGCTAAATTTTAACGGTCCACAGAGCCGAGTCTAAGACGTGCTTATTTTGGAGATGACAAGTCAGAACAGACTTCCTGTCGTTTTGTGATAAAAGGGTCTGACAGTGGTCCCGCTTGGTTTTTTTAATGGAGACAAAAATCCAAAGAATGTACTCCACCAAAATCAGCGCCACATGAAATCTACTGTTTTAACAGAAATGGATTTTGTAATTATCTTTCTTTCTTGAGTGAGTGTATAATACTATGCATAGGACGGATTGGTCTGTACTATGGATTAATATTTTCGTTTTTAAAATTCTAACGGTCGAGCCGAACCATTCAACATGATTCCATATGAGAATATACTTGTGGGCTAAATTTTTTATTTTTTAGAATTTTTTTACTATTTTTTTGAATAGGTAGAAAATCACTTTTTTTAGATGTTAGATAGTCTAGAATTTTCAGATCAAGTGATTTTCTATCTATCTTAAAAATATGGTAAAAAAATTCAAAAAAAATATAAAATTTATTCTGCAAGTACATATATGTGGGGATTATGTTGAACGGTTCAGATCGACCATTAGGATTTTCAAAATGAAAATATGACTCCGTAGTACGAACTAATTCGTTCTATGCATAGTACTATAGACTCACTCTTCTTTCTTTCTCTCTTTTTAATTTCGTAATTCTCATTTTAATTTATTAACTTTGAAAAAAATTGAATATTACAGTGAGCAATTTTTATGAAAAGTGTGGGGTCAATATTGAATTCTATATACAATTTATACTAATAATAGAAAAATGCATCCAGCCAACAATTAATATATTAATTAATATCAAAGTCTTACAATATTTACAAGAATATAGAAGTCAAATATAATCTACTGAATCTTTGAAACATTCATAGTATTTTATTTTATTTTTGTAGATTTTTTTAAATTTACTAATATTGTCAATTGCAAATATAAAAATAATTTATACCTTTTTTTAATGAATAAAGATTTTGGTACCCACAGTTGAGTACCCGCATTATACCCGCACTTGATTCCTTTCCCAACTAACTTTGTCAATCATTAAATCACCTTGAAAAACGTGTAAAAGATGAGTCCAGTTTTTTTCGGTAAATACTTGATATCTTAAGTATAAATACTTGATGAACTATATATAAATATTTGATATCTTAGGTATAAATACTTTCCATTTTGTATGAATACTTTCCATATTTGAATATTTGATACTTTGAAAAACGTGTAAAAGTATGTCATCATGGATCTCATTTGAAAGAGAAAAAAAAAATAGAAAACGTTCGTGGTTTTAGATTTGCAAAATTCCTCATAAATCGTCCCAAAAATTGGTTAGATTGAACGGAGAAAAAAAAAAACCACCTTGAAAAACGTGTAAAAGATGAGTAGGTATTGTGTCCAGTTTTTTTTTAAATACTTGATATCTTAGGTATGAATACTTGATGAATTATATATGAATACTTGATAATTTAGGTATAAATACTTGATATCTTAAGTATAAATATGAGTACCCGCAGTTGAGTATAAATACTTGATATCTTAGGTATGAATACTTGTAAATACTTGATATCTTAAATATAAATACTTGATGAACTATATATGAATATTTGATATCTTAGGTATAAATACTTTCCATTTTGTATGAATACTTTCCATATTTGAATATTTGATACTTTGAAAAACGTGTAAAAGTATGTCATCATGGATCTCATTTGAAAGAGAAAAAAAAAATAGAAAACGTTCGTGGTTTTAGATTTGCAAAATTCCTCATAAATCGTTCCAAAAATTGGTTAGATTGAACGGAGAAAAAAAAATCACCTTGAAAAACGTGTAAAAACCACTTGATAAAATATCATATATGTAGTTCATTGTATAGATATAAATACTTGTCTTGTATAGGTATAAATACTTCACAATGTTACTATTAATACTTGTAAAATAAAATTACAGTTTTGATAGTTTGGGTTCCCAAAAACAGTTATGACAGTTTAGGTGCGGTTCCCAAAAACAGTTATGATAGTTTATGTGCGGGTATAATGCGGGTACTCAAATGGGGGTACTCATATCAGCTTCCTTTTTTAATGTTCAAAGCGTCACGGTTTATGTCCAACACACGCGGTATATATTTTCTATCCATGAGAAGTGGTCTCTCTCTCTCTCTCTCTCTCGCTCGCATCAAATATATTCTTCATAAACTAAATTCTAGATTCTATTCCTACACACCACTTGAATTTTTTGACTAGATTTGAAAGCGACATGGTTAGATTAGTTATAATATTCACACCATGAAGTGATAACGAATTATGATAATTTGGGTGAAATTGATAATTAGTCACTAGTCTATAAAATATCAAAAGATGCTTTTCACCTTATATCAAGTGCTTCTTTTAGTAATGAACTTCCCCATGCAACTAACGCTTAGATAATCTTGATTTAATCAAAGCAGTACTTAATTAAGGAACCTTCTCTAGTTGAAGTCTGAATATGGTTGAAGAAGAAAAGAACCATTAATTTTTGAGTTTAGACGTGTATGGTGCCTATTCGGTGGTAGCGCAGGGGGTCAGTATTATTTGTGGGGTCCAGGTTCTTTAAGATTCGTGTTAGAGCATCTTGGACGGTTTGGATCAAAACTCAAAAATTGGGTTAATGCACTGGATCTGAATTCCAGATTCAGCGCATATTCTCTTCTTTTAATAATGGTTTAATAATATTTGATACTAAATAAACTTTTCTGAAAATTTTGTTAATTTTGTACAAATATACGTAGTTATAGATATATGGACTCTCACTATTTCCTGTAATAAACTAACAATGAAATTTAAACTTATTATAGTTTCTGTTTTAGCTCTCTCTGTGAAAAGGTCATATATAGTGTAGACTTAATTTGGGACTTCTAGTGTAGAGTTTTGCATAAACTTTATGAAAAGTTTGTAATTATTAGGTAGCATGGATTAAAATGTAAATTAAGTGTCATTAAGAGTAGTGGTGTTAGATATATAGTTAAATTTGAAGTCATGGTATGCCAATATAACCATGAAACTTCTATTTGTGATATGCTGAAGAGAGAACAAAAAATAATGAGTGTTTGGATGGTAAAAATTCAGAATTAGTGTTTGATTTGCGTCTCTATTCTACATCAAATATTGAAGAATATTATGCCTTAATTATCTAATCAATGAATACTCTCAAATGCAGATTTTGTGGAAATTGAATGGATACAAATTTCATATAAAGTAGCCCCCAACTTTTGCAACATTTTAGAGATAATAATGTGAAGTCCTCACTCATTTTCTACTTTGGGAGAAGACCGAGTTTATCTTCGAAATTTACCCATCCTTCTAAGGATCGCCTTATCGGTTCCATATTCGATTTGAGCATTGACTCGTCGATATCATCGGAACGACATGAGTCAGGCGCGGAGCTGGCAAGGGCAGTGCCCACACACTGCTTTTCAAGTCCTGATTTCTTACTTAGAAATGAGTACGGTACCAACATGATTGAATGATCTCCTTCTAGTATTCTCGGGCACGAACACCCCAAAACAACCACAAATATATTGAATAGTTAATCATGATTATGAATCAAAAACGAAGTATTTTCAGGTTGGGCACGAACGCCCCTAATAACAACCACCATATTAGATATTGTCTTATGAATCATCGACAAAGTACTGCATCAACACACTAAGAAAGTCATCTAGAAACAGTACTTTAGCCTACTTTACTAACCCAACTTCCCTACTCTTTTACTCTTTGACTACGTTGCTTGCCTCCCATAGCTCACCCTGTTTACATTCCCTAGCGCTATGGTACTGTACCTATCCCTATCTAGTTCCTAGTCTTCTACTTAGTAAGAAGCCCTATTATACTCCCTTATTGCGTATCCCAAGCACTACTTGACCTGTCTTTCCACTTTCCTCATTAGACAGACATGACCTATTTGAGTTTCTCTTTGACTAGATAAACCTCATGACAATTTTTTCAATATTTTTGGATACCGGGGAACCAATATACTGTTGAACAGTATAGTTCAGAAGTGAACTGAATCTTTTCTTATATAGTAATGTAAAAGGAGAAAATAATGAAAAAAAAGTTCATAACTGGAAGAAATTAATAGTGTAATTTTTGTTTATCATTCCAAATACAAAACAGGAGTTTTCAATAAAAAAATTGCACCTTTCTAATAAACAAACAAGCAGTCATCGTAAATTCTTCTTCTTAATTTGCGTTTTTTCGTTATCAAAAGAGGAAAAAAATTAGAAATATGAAGCACGCCATTCGAACGATTGTATTGTGTATTTTCCATATTTACCCCTAATTCTAAAATGTGAATTTCCATCATTCCATGGAGGAATAGAATACTTGGGCTAAAGAAGAAGCTTATCTTTCTTTTTCTTTTTTTGTGCATGATTGCTTCATCATTTTGGTTCAACCTTTTTTTTTTTCTTTCTTTCATTATTGCAATATTTTGCATTCAAGTTGTATATCTTAACCCTATTGGATGAATGAAGAGACAGGTACCAGCTGATATTTGCCAAAGGCATTAACTAATCTCTTTCATCATCTTTTGTCAATATACTTGCAGTTGGAGATGGTTTGGATTGCACTACATTCTGTTAATGCTTAATCCTTTATCCACCAATTTATTGGAATTTGACAATTTACCCATGATGGAAAATTTTCAAAAAGTTGAAATTATTGACAGTAAGAGAAAAATAATCAATAATTCTATCTTGATTGATTATGAATTTGTTTCTCTCTGGAATTGTTATGTCAGAATGAAATTAACCAAAAGTTGGGTATGAACTGATTGTAGTGCTAGTGGGATCCATCACCACTTGGCAACAAATATTATCCTCAAGTCACAGTTCCAGTAGAATCTGTTCCAATTGTAATAATGTAAAAGATTGAATAGACTATTATATTATATTGGTTTGTTGGAATTATATGGTTTGAACTTAGCAGGGAAGAATGTGCTCATATTTCTGTCAAAATTCTTTTGTCTTGTCAGATATTAGAATGGAAACCTTTATATCTATGCGATGTAATACAAGGGATGCACCACTTTTTATTTAACAAAAAGCCCAATGGACCTGGTTACACTAAAATCAAATGAAAGTTCTTTGATAATTTGGGCCTTGTTAATATTACATGGCCCAATTTAAGGCCCAAACATTGAAAGTTCTTTGATTACTCTCCTCTTCATTTTGTAAATGAAGCTATAATAGACAAGAGAAAGTGTTCATGGTTGAGTATAATAACTTCTTGAATTAATTTATCTGATTTTGATCAGACATTTTATTATTTTAGCTTTGTGAATTAATTAAATTAATTAAATTGAGAAATATTTATCCTTCCATCAAATAATTTTAAAGTTTTAACGACTCATGATAAATTATCATTAAAATTTAAAATTAACTCAATATTAATACTCGTTCTATGTACCTAAATATTGAATACATATATACAATTTTTAGATATAACAAATCACATCATATATATAGTTACAGCTCAAGCGTAAATAAATGAACATACCAATTGTGAATGGATAATACATTATTAAATTGCATTTCAATCAACAATATAAGAGAAACAACACCTTTTATTTCTGTATTTCAGGTAATCCACCGCAAGAATACTTTATTATCCCAAGTTTAGAAACATATATAGAGCGAAAATAATGAAAAATGATAACAGTAATAATAAAAAGGCATGCAAGAACAAGTTTTGGAAACCTTGCTAGCTACCTCAAGATTACAAATTAATTAATAGGGAACATTGGAACATTAGAATTGCAAGGAACGATGTTCCAGTGCCGGATTCGGTGTCAGCCCAACGTTGGACGATGATCTTGGCGCCGTCATTGAATTTGCCAGTATCTTTGGCGAGGACGAGGACAGTCATATTCAAGGTAGGTGTGCTTGTATATAATCCTAATGGCACGGAAACCTGTTGATGCCACCTCCGTCCACTTCACTGAGTTGTCGAGGCCGTTCTGGTTGTAAGGAACTAAGCTAACCTGATGTATTCATGTAGAAATTAAACAGGGGTTTTATGTATTTATATATCTTAATTATGAGTTTATTTTACCATCATGCATGCCAAATTATTAAGTTTGGTTAACATAATTAATTACTTAATTACCTCTTGATTTTCACCAGCTGGGTTTTGAAGGGCTTCTCCAGTGACTCTGTTGACCAGTGCAAAAATAGGAAAACCATCTTGATCTTTTTCCTCATTAAAGGAGTTCATGTCCTTGATCCAGTGCTATATGAATTTAAAAAAAAAAATTAAAGGAGTTAATTAATGAGCTCATATTAAAATGTTACATCAAGCAAAACCAATTAATATCAGAGATCACCCGAAAAAAAGGGAAAAAAATTAAACGACTAATTAATCAATTGATTAACTACCTGATAGTGATTGATTAGAATCGGCAGGTGCCAGCACAACAGTGCCGTTTCATGCAGTGATACTCAATTCCATAGCGGCCTTGCAGTAAATCCTGACCGTCGGTTGTCTCGGCAGCTTTGTGTATTGGTTGCTGGGAGCATTCGGTGAAGCGTAGCTGACTGTGTGGAAGCCATTATCATAAGTAATGTTGGCCCCACTTGGGTTCCCTTGATTGCTGTTACCAGGAGGCTTAACAATGACTGGTTTGAGAGCTTGCAGTCCAGGTGTTACCAAGAAAGTATACCTGATTCTGATAGTATCGTTTTCCAGTAGGTTCACTCCATCATTTAAATATCTTAATAGTACGGTACTGTCTTTAGAGTTCGGAGAAGTTTAACGTGAGAAGTGCAACAAACGCTTAAAAGATTTAACGGAACGAAAAATTTACTTATATTTTTCTTAAAAATTTCATGTTATATTCTATTTCTATACAAAATTATTTTGAAATAGAATATAACATGAAGTTCATAATGTTACAAGTTATATTGGTTTGTTGCAAATATACGGTTTGAGACTTTGAGCTTGGCAGGGTAGAATTTTGAATAATAGGGTAAAAAATGCTATAAGTCCTCAAGTTGTATACATTTTAATAATCTAATTTTTTTGAAAAATGAATGAGGGTCAGCTATATAAAATTTTGAGAAAATTTATGGGAGTCATTTTGTAGGTACTCTTAACATTTAATTATAAAATATACAAAAGTAATATATATAATAATTAGTTTTTGAAAATGAATGGGTTCAATTGACCCCATTTGATGTATGTGAATCCGCCTCTGCTTGTCTGATATTAGAATGGAAACCTTTATATCTATGCGATGTAATGTAAGAAATGCACCACTTTTTAATTTTTATTTAACTAAAAGCTCAATGGACCTGGTTATTCTGTTACAGAAATCCTATAATCTAATGGACCAGAGAATCGACTGTGGGCTTTATTGGACTAGAGATTTATTGATGGGCTTATAGGACTAGAAATCCATTGTTGGGCCTATTGCTAACTGATTTATGCGCCTATTGTTTGTTTACACTTTTTTGGTTAGGCGCATTTAGGTAAGAACAAAACAAAAAGAATAGGTTAGGAGTTCATATCCTCTGAGGTATCACAATATTTCTGTTTAGATCCGGACCGTCCGATTAAAATTTAGGTTAATTAGGCTCGAGATGAAATGCATGTGGACTGTTTTAATTCGTGCAGATTCTGATCGAATAGTCCAGATTTAAACATAAATATTCTTATCCCTAGGTGATATGAATTCCTTAGAAAGAGGAGGAGATTGTTTAGTTCTTTTTTTTTTTAATTACAATATAATTTTTGGAAATAACAAAATGTAACCAAATAATCTCTGTTGATCTAATCCTCCCGTTAAAATATCCAATCAAATAAAATTAAGGGAGGGCTATTTTTAAATCAGTAATTGCAATTTTGAGTGCTGAGAGAAATTTTTCTCTCAACAATCTGCTTTACCCTTCATTTATCTCTCTTGCATCTATCTAATTAATTAATAAATTAATTAAGAAAATGTTAAAAAAGGAAGGTTTTACCTCCTAAGAGAGAATTAATAAACTTGATCGAAATTATATTTTTTCCTTTCTCTTTAGTTGAATCTCATATTACATCTTCTCCATGATCATTCTTCAACGGTTCAACCTCTACAAAAAAAATGGAAGTGAATCAAATCACATAATTAATCAAAGAAAAAATCGGTACGAAATTAAATTCTACAATTTTCATCTACGTTGAAATTCTTGACGCAAATAAGTTTAAATACTCATACTTCAAGCAAGAGAACAAGATAAAGAGGCTCATTAAAGGAGGACTTTGTTGCTACCTACAAATTCTCGATCAAAATCTCAGAATATAAGCAATTCATCTTATTGTTGAATTCAACACAAAGTAATTATTTTATATTTTAATTTAAAATTTCATAAATTATAATTATTGGATTGTATGTTGTTTCCTTCACGTATTAGTAAGTAATTTAATTGGTTAAATTAAGAAGCCTTTTGATACAATGTGAGTCAATTAAAAAGTGAAGTGCTGGTATGGTATGCATCAGGTACAGAGTCAATTCTATATTTTTTGCGAAGTATTAGTAGAAAGGATCTTGTCAAGAGTATTTTAGATTATAGTGTGAATCATAGGCGTTGACCATATGAGCAAATTTGGAATACCGCCAAGGCAACTTCTCTCTTCTCTTCGGCAAAATAACTCCAACCTTATTGTAATCTCAAAAACCATTTACAATGCAAAAACAAAAATCCGTAAAGATAATCCAGTGGGTCGTTCGGTCATGCAAGTTCTCTTTAAAAGAGCTTGCCCAAAAGGCAGTTTCATACATGACATTTTAAGTGAAAGAGGTCATCTCACTCCTCTCTTTTTTGCTGGGAGGTTGTGTAAACTCCCAATGTCGTTCTAGCAGGGTATTGATGAACTGGTACTTGTATGAATGATTCAGATTAATCTTGGTTGACAAGAATCATTTTGGTGGAAAGATCGGTTTAAATTAAGATGTAAGGGTTCTTTTCTGGGCATTATTTTTTTTTTTAGATCAGATTAAATTCATTTTGGTTTTCAGTACGGTTAGATGTATCAGGATCTTTTCTGAACATGATACTTGGATATTCAATACCGGTTGGGAGTAATGGTTGAGCAATTTTACAATTCATTGTTAAGGGCTCATGGGTGTAAAAGTCATAAGATGAGATTTTCAATACCAGTTAGGAGTACCGGTTGGGTAATTTCCACTCTATTAATGGTTGATGGGTGTAGCAACCTTAGGATGTACTACAAATTTACAGATCATATACTGTAACATAACGTGTTTTTAAATGTATGCTTACGGACTTGTTTACAAAAAAAATACAATTTGTTCTTAATATTGTGCATGAAATATTAAATTCATCAAATTTAAGTCACTGTTAGATTTGTATTAACACAAATCGACTGAACATGGCAAGTATGATTGTAGCAGTCATAGTGACACATGAATTATTCGGGTTCGGTTCGGCAAGGTAAAAATTTGTGATTCGGAAATAATTCGGAATTATCCAGATCAGAGATCTCAGTTCTACAAGGAAGCAAAAAAAAAAACCCAAATAAAAATGTTATGGAAAAAATTCGCGAATGATTCGGAAAATTCGGAAAAAAGTTCGTAAAATTCGTGAATTATTCGGGAATAATTCTGTCAACCGAATAATTCAGCATTCGGTTCATCATCACAAAAAAAAAAAAATTTATTCGCGAATAATTTACAAATCTTGTGACTATAGTAGCAGTTAGTACCTTTTCTATTTAGTTATAGGTTACTGTTAGAAATTCAAATATATATGTTTTATCTCGGAAGAACAACCTTCCTTTGTTAACTTTTCCTTTATTAACTTTATCAATTAACTAGACATGTAAGAGAGAGAAATAAAGGGTAAATCATGTATTTTAAGAGAAACATTTATCTCAACAATCAATATTACAATTATTGACCCGAAACTGAAAATAGCACTCCCCGTAAAATTAGTCTAAAAGCAGAAAGGTCATAGCTGCTCATCTACCACAGGCGAACAGCAAAACAACCTTTTGCTAGACGGATCAATTACGACCGTCCGATTCATACAGATTGAGAGCGATAATTAACAAGAACTGTTTGAATCACGCGGCATTTTGTGAATCATGAACGCTGATTTAAAATTAAATGCTGTATCCATCTTTATATCCCTTTGTAAGGCAACAATATTTTGTTCCAATGAATCTAATAATCTATCATTCTCTATCCACTAACGGTCATATCCACCTTTCCACCTATTACCTATATACAAGTATGGGTTTTCTGTCAAAAGTGCTTTAGACAAAGTCTTATTAAAATCAGATTTAAACTGTCTGATTGGTGTTTAAATTTACGCAGACAATTTAGATTGTTTGCGTAAATTGCAACTTGATGAGATAGTTTGAATCCGGTTTGGAATAATTTTTTTAAAAATCTTTCCACCAAAAAAGCCTATGATTCCCTTCCAAGCTTTCCAACCAAAAAAAGTACAGTAATAAGACTTGTAAGGCACCACCAGATTATACAAATTAAATCTATCTATCAAATGGGCACCCCCATTAACCTTCTCTTCTTTTTCCTCCTCTTCTCTATCCTCCTAAAAGCTACATATTCATTACCACCGAGATCACCAATCCAATGCAACGACGCCTCGAGTTGCATCCTCTCGAATGCTTACGGCATATGGAACGACCGCATCGACTGCCGGGTCCCATCTGTCGTCTACCCGACAACCGAAGAAGAGATCATTGATGCAGTTGCGGAGGCGGTTAAGAATAATAAAAAAGTTAAGGTCGTGAGTGCATTCGCGCACAACATTCCGCCATTAGCGTGCCCTCCCTCAGCCGACTCCGTGCTTATTAGTACTTCAAGGTAATTAACAAATTGAATTTTCTAATAATTTCTAATTTCTATTATTTGTTTTTTTTTCCGAAGATTGGACGTTCGATCAACGTAGAAGATTTGTTTTTTCTCCCTTAAATTGTATGTATATATATAGATATATATAAGACATACAAATATACGGGCAGGTACAACACCGGGATACATATAGACCCAATAAACCGCACTGTGACGGTGGATTCGGGTTTCGGGCTAAGAGACATGATCGACACGGTGGAATCGGCTGGGTTAAGTCTAGTGGCAGCTCCGTACTGGGAAGGAGTGAGCATAGGTGGTTTGTTGAGTACCGGGTCCCACGGGAGCTCGTGGTGGGACCGTGGCGGGGCGGTACATGACCATGTGGTGGGGCTGAGCTTGGTGGTACCGGCCGGAGACACAGAGCAATATGCAAAGGTACTGAGGCTGTGGCGAGGGGATGCGCTGTTTAATGCTGCTCTGGTCTCAGTTGGCTTATTAGGAATCATTTCAAAGGTTAGTGGCAATTGTTTTAGTGACAATTTATGTTGTTTTACTTGATGCATTTAGGGCAATGTTATCATAACTGGACCGGACATCGACTCGGTAAAGCTTTGGGTTAATGGTTTACTGGTCGGACCGGTGAGTCAACCAGTTCAATTGCTAGTTTATACTAAATATATATGAGATGTGAGAATTGTTAAAAGAGGAGGGATCCGATTACAACACTTTTGAGTTACCACAAAGTTACCACAATTATTTTTTTCATTTTCAAAGTCCAATTCGTCGATCCAAACCGTTCAACATGATCTCCACAATATAAAGTGCTTGAAGATCAAATTTTACATTTTTTTGAATTTTTTTACTATTTATTAATATGGGTACAAAATTCAATGGTCTGAATTTGACTAGTTTTTGTAAAATACTTAATAAATAGTAAAAAAATTCAAAAAAATGGAGAATTTGATCTGCAAGCACAGTTTATTGTGGAGATCATGTTGAATGGTTTGGATCGACGATTTGGACTTTGAAAATGAAAAAAATAGTTGTGGTAACTCAAAAGTGTTGTAATCGGATCCCTCCTCTTGTTAAAAAAATATATTATTTATATTGTATTTGTGAAAATTTGCACATACATATTGAATAATATAATACAAAATCAAAATAATAGATATATATCAATAGAATGAAAATACCAATTTATTAAAAATGATCGAATGTTTTTTTTCACAGCAAAGAATATAATCACTCAATTCTATTTATTTTTATTTGATAATTATCAAGAGGCAGTTTTGATAAAATTTTTATACTAAATAATTATAATTGATATCGGTTTTAACTATTTTTGTAAAAGAAATAAATATGCACAATAGATATCGGTTTTAACTTTTTATACTATAAATTAAAAAAAAACTTGTTATACTAAATAATTGATTCTTTTAAAATATCTAAAATCTTTGAGATTTTAAATGCAAATTTCACCAAACAATAAATACTAACTTATGTTGGTACTTTATTTGATTTCTGAGCCGGATTTAATAGCTTACAGCCTAGCTATCAACTTTTAGTCTCTCATTTAATGCAAGCATGATAGGTGTTTTTATAAAGTACGAATTAATAAACCTACATGTTTTTCAAGCATGATAGGCGATTTTCTCTTACACGGTCTCTTGAACGCACCTACATGTTTTTATAAAAATATGACACAAATATGATAAATAAATTTCATTGACATCTTTAGATGCACTGTCTAAGGCTGCTAACACAAAATGCAAGAAAAAAATTAACTTTTTTAAGATGGTATAGGATCATATTGAATTGACTAAAAAAAAATGAGTTAGAACTCAGAAAAAAAATAAAATGTATAAAATGTATAATTAAAATAATTTTATCTCTATAATTACCTCCTTTAGATTTATTTTTTAACTAATGCAAGATTTACTTCATGTAAATTTACTCCAATTTCATAGAGAGTTTGTTTACTTCTCAAGTTAGTTTTGGTAGATTGATTTCCCCCTTTTATACATCTAACATAAAATTTTCATACATCAAGGTTCATCACCATAACTTGTTGGCTTTATGAATTTATTATGTACTATTTTCTTTTTGTAATTTAAGTGTATCATGATATTTCATAAAATATATTAAAAGGAAATTATTCTTCTTTAGCTAATTTGAGACTGCATATATTCATTTTAGTTCAAAGAATTTGACTATAAAACATGGTCCTCAAATTTTTTATGGAATTAGGAGCTGGTGTAATTAATTTGAAGATATTGTCAGATAAAATAGAGATAGATTCTTAGAACTTGAATTTTTTTTATTGAATGATAAACTTGGGTTAAATTTAATAATTTTTTTTTATAATATGACATATAAATAGAGGAGCATTCCAATACCTTATGCTTTTCATACCTCATCATGCCTCACATTTTATATCTTCGTTTTCAAAGTACAAACTGTCGATCTGAACCGCTCAACATGATATCCATATTAAAATATGCTTGGACGCCAAAATTTATGATTTTTGGAAATCTTTTACTATTTTTTTAGATAGGTAGAAAATCATTGTTTTTGAACGGTCCAAAAACAGTGATTTTGTACCTATCTTAAAAAATATTAAAAAAATTTCTAAAAATTCTAAAATTTCATTTTAGAATGGATATTATGTTGAGCGGTTCGAATTCACAGTTTTGAAATTTGAAAATGAAGATATAAAAATATGAGATAGGATGAGATATAAATAGCATAATTTTTACTTGAAATATCGAATTTAAATTGAAAGAATTGTTAAATTATTTCGTCATTAATAAATATAAAGAAATTAAAAAGACCGATTAACAAGAAATTATTTAAAGACTTATTGAGGTTGGTTCCCTTAAATTTACAAAAATTATATTATACTTCTATAAAAAAAAAAGTGTGTTTTTTCTAATGACAGCAAGCCTTCAAATTTAAGAAAAAATTAAGATCCGCCATTACGTCAGCAACTGGTCATGTTTGACAACGAGGCTTACAACAATGAGGCTTAAGAGTTTAAGTTGTGCTAAGGAGAAGGTATTCAGCTGACAAAGACTTAAGAGTAATGAAGCTTAGAATGTATAAAAATGCGAGAAGCTCGAAGGAGGTACTGTACTGTATGCTTGAATTTTTATCAACTTAAGAATTTACTCTAAAAAACTTTAGAAAAAATACTCTGAACCTATTTAAGACAACTGTTCCGCCAACTTTGGCAGCTAATAAAGCTAAAGATTATTTATAGAGAATTGGAGACTAAAGCCTCGTTGCCGAACACCAGTGCACCACAACGATGACAACGCACATTGGGTTTGTATGATTAAAAGCACTATACGACAAAACAATCACTCGGGCCCCGAAATCACTAAAAGTACTGTGTCAAATTTACTTCCGATAGGGGTGTAAACGGAGCGGATAATGCTAATATTAAATCCGTATCTGTCTTTCAATGAGCGGATACGGATGCAGATAGTAAATGGATATTAAAATTTAAAATCATATTCGTCTTTAACGGATACATATGCGGATACGGAGCGGATAATTTACAGATACGGATTCGAATACGAATATAGAACGGATAATTATTGGATATTGAGTTATATGAACTTTAAGATATAATTAATAATTAATAAAATTTAAATATGAAAATAAATGAATAATTGTAAGTTGATAGACATATTAATATTGGAAAGACGAGAGATATAAGATATTCATTCCATTGATATAATATATAAACAAAATAAAGAAGTAGTAACAAAAGATAGTGTGGTATAGTGGCTTGTAGCTTGGTTGCTTAGACTCTCACCTCACATGACATGAGTTCAAATTCCCTTGAAGGCAAAATAATTTCTTTTAATTAGTGGGTCCGAAAAAATTTATTGGGTTCCGGATAATCTGGATATCCGCTCCGTTTAGGTTTTACTATCCATATCCATATCTGTATCCGCATCTTCTGTGGATAATTGATAATTATCCGTATCCGCAATATCCGTATCCGTTTAGATCCGGATACGGATAATATGCGGATTCGGAGCGGATATCCGCATCTGTTTACAGCCTTGGCTTCCGAGCAAATAACAAACGAATAGTTTGAATTCGGTTCGGCTGATAAAGAATTTGTGATTCAAAAATAATTCGGGTATAATTTGAAAATAATTCGGTATCACAAGGAAGTAAAAAAAAAAAATTCAAACCCCCCTCTCAAAAAAAAATTAATTTTTTTTTGCGTTTTTCTCACGAATAATTCGTGATTCGCATTTTATTTGCGAATAAAACATATTATGCGTTCTTTTGCTTTTTATTCGGAGTTCGGTTCGGAAACGTCAAAAAAACGAATAAAATGTGAATTATTCGCGAATTTATCGCGTATCATGTTACTATGCTTCCGAGTGCAGTAGGCAGAGGCAGAGACAAAGACAAAGTCAGACTTTTTAAGTTACGTCGGTCAAATCTGAAAAACTTTAGTATAAGAGTCAATCATATAAAATTTTCATCCGGAATGAGAATCAATTTCACTCTAAACTATAGAATAAAATCACATCTAAACACAAATTTATTCTTATTAAATCCACTACTGGTAGTAAGTTCGAGTGCAGTAGGCAGAGGCAGCAGAGACAGAGACAGAGCTAGACTTAAGTTTCGTCAGTCAAATCTAAAATACTTTAGTACAAGAGTCAATCATATAAAATTTTCATCCAGTTTGAGAATCAATTTTACATTATTCATCATATTTTATTCTAAATTATAGAGTAAAATCATATCTAAACACAAATTCATTCTTATTAAATCCGCCACTGGTAGTAGGTTCGACAGGTTTTTCGTCGAGTAATAAATATTATAATTATGAGAATCATATGACAATCTTAATAATAAAAATAAAAATAAAATATATATGAATATTATTGGATATATAGATAGTTTAATAATTACATTTCAAATGATGTTAATTAGTATGAACTTTGCCTTGTTATAAAAAAAAATTAGTATGAACTGAAGCTTATTAAATTTCTACATATATTGAGATGTAAAGATTTGTATTAAGAACTCTTTATTATTTTTATTCTCAATCACGAACCTTCAATTAATTCATGAAACTATATATAAAAGGAAACAATCATCAAGAATTAACATATATGCAGGTGACACTTTCTCTAGAGCCTAGATTTAAAAGAAGCATAAGTAATGATTTTCGAAATGATGCTGCACTTGAAGAAGACTTCATAGCTCATGCAAGAGATCATGAATTTGCTGACATAACATGGTACCTATCACAGTACAAGGCTGTGTACCGGAAAGACAACCGGGTTCCACTGAATTCTTCCGGTGACGCTGTAAACGACTTTATCGGGTTCCAATCGACACTCGTCGTGGTGTCAACTGGTGTACGAGCTGCAGGTACAATTGTTGCTTGGAATAAATATATGGATCATGAATTTTCTTTGAGTTTGTACAAAGTCTGATTCAACTATACTTATCAAAGCTAGCTAGCTAATTCTTTGTTAATTGAGGATACCGCATATTGGTCGTACTATGGATTGATATCTTCATTTTTAATGTCTAAACAATCGATTTGAACCATTCAAACATGATCTTCATACGAAAATGTACTTGAAGATCAAATTTCATATTTTTTTGAACTTTTTTACTATTTTTTTAGATAGGTAGAAAATTATTAGATCAAGTGATTTTCTTCTTCTCTAAAATGAATATTAAAAAAGTTTCAAAAAATGTAAAATTTAGTCTACCAGTACATATTCGTATGGAAATCATGTTGAACGGTTTATATCTACTATTTGAACTTTGAAAATAAAAATATTGATCCGTAGTACGGACGTATCCGTGCTATGCTTAGTTTGAATGCCAACTCTTCTTTGTTTATATATTTTTTCTGAGATCTAATTCATCAAATTTTAGTAATGATGAAAAAAGGCATGTATATTCTAGTCATTTATACATGTTTGATGATTTTGAAAATTGTCAAGCACAACTTGCATTTTGATCATGTAAAGAATATGTCACTCACTGAATCATGTTACATTCAAAATTACCAGAAACCTAGTCAGGTTATATGCTAGTATACCACAGCCATATTTTCAAGTAACATATATATAGTATAGTCATTAATCTTTCTTTACATCATTATACTGTTATGTCAATACTGATTCTAATCAAATTGCTGTGTACCTACAGAGAAGGCATTGGAGAAATCAAGAAGCACAAAAGGAAAGTGTGCACTAGCTGCTTCTGAGATAGCTTACAAAAGACTTATAGGAAATGGCTTGAAGAACAATGGCATTACCTTCCTTGGATATCCAGTTGTTGGCTATCAAGGAAAGATGCAAACTTCGGGTTCTTGCCTCCGCTCCTCCGCATTGGACCCGCTAAGCATGTGCGCATGGGACCCGAGAATAAAGGGCCTGTCCTTTTATGAGAGCACCGCAATCTTTTCCGCATCTCAATTCAAGAACTTCATTATCGACGTAAAGAAGTTACGTGATTTGAAGGCAGAGAACCTCTGTGGAATCGACATGTATAACGGGATCTTGATTAGGTTTATAAAGCAATCAGAAGCGTACTTAGGTCAAACCGAGGATTCGGTTGTGGTAGATTTCAATTATTTTAGAGCAGACGATGCTTCTACACCGAGGCTACATCAGGATGTAATGGAAGAGATTGAACAGATGGCATTTAGAAAATACAATGCTAGGCCTCATTTCGGGAAGAACCGACGTGTCGCGTTCTTTGGCTTTCAGCACAAGTACCCGAATTGGGGAAAATTTATGCAAGTGAAGATGCAATTGGATCCGGATGGAATTTTCGACAGCTTCTGGTTAGATGCGGTATTAAAACCCGAGAGCGAATTAGAGAAAGAAGACGGGTGTGCTATGGAAGGGCAGTGCATTTGTTCGACCGATAGGCATTGTAGCCCGAACCGAGGGTACTTGTGTAAGCCAGGGTTTGTGTATAAGGAAGCCATGGTGTGCAGATACTCTAATGCTTCAGCACAGTAGGTTAATTTGTTATACATTAATAATATTTTGTAATTATATATATAACCAATTACAAAAGAATAAATACTTATTCAGTGATTATTATTCTCATGAATTGTTTGCATTTTTTTGGTTCAAAAAATATTCTCTTTGTAGAAGCAGTGATTTACTAATTTTAGTACAAATGGAGCTTCAATAATATAAAAAAATGGAAGTATAATTATAAAAGGATGACAATTCTGTTTGGCATCATGGAAATGCACAATAGCTGAGTTTTATGTTCTAGTCAACTTTTTTTTTTTTTTTTTGAAAGCCAATTCTGTACAGTTAAATTAATATTAATTAATAATTAACTAGTAAAATTGGTGTCAACAACATTCAGATGGTTTATTCGGTATGTTCCAAAATATATATATTTTAAAATATTTTTTTAAAATGCAGAGAAGATTTATTCCATTTTAAAATATGAATTCGGATAGATGCAATATACTCTCTGTTCAAATCTTGCTTTCTTAATTTAAAAATGTTGAGAACATTTATTCGGAGAGTTAATTATATTATTGTATCCTTTATCTACCCTATTTTACACTCTAAACATACTGATATTTAAAAAAAAAAAATATATATATATAGAGAGAGAGAGAGAGAGATGGGCTATTGTGCTTTGCAGAGTAAATGGGGGGTTTACTTCGGGTCATATTTTCATTTTTGAAAATCCAAACAACCGATCCGAACCGTTCAACATGTTCTAAATATTGACATGTGCTTGCAGACTAAATTTTACATTTTTTGAAACTTTTTTACTATTTATTAAGCCACTTTGAAAATCGCTGATCCACTGTGAATAGTAAAAAACAGTATGTATGTTGAAAAGTATTTTATACACTATTGAACAAAAGATAAAAATCTAGAAAAGAAAAATAAGCATGTATGTTGAATTTGTCTTACCATCTTGACATAAAGTTTATTTATTTTTTGCCATGAAATGCCCGTAGGCTATCCTGACATAAAATTGAACACATACAATCACTTATGAAATGTGTTTATATCAATTATAAAGTTTGTTCATATATATATATATATTTATGTTTATCAGTGGGTTTAAATGTCTCATGTTTTAATTGTGGTTTATAATCTTATTTATGTTTTTAAGGTCTAAACAGCCGATTCAAGTCGCATGTTGATCTCAATATTAAAATGTGCTTGGAGCAAATTATATATTATTTTTTTGAATTTTTTTTACTATTCTTTTTAAATAGGTATAAAATTATTGTTTTTCAGAATATTCTAGACCATCCAAAAACAATAATTTGTACCTATTTAAAAAAGTAGTAAAAGATTTTCAAAAAAATATAAAGTTTCGTCTCCGAGCACATTTTAAAACGGCGATCATGTTGAGTAGTTCGGATAAAGTCTCATGTCTTTCATGTCTCAATCGTACTTCACATCCTTATCTCAATTTTAAATGTCCAAACAGTCGATTCAAACCTTTTCCCCTATGCTACGAGGCAGTTTCATGTATACCCTCAAAAACTTCAAAATTATGTATTTCCCCTCTAGAATTCATAATATCATATTTACCCTTCTAAATTTCAAAAACTGACAAATTTACCAAATTTATTGTCTTTTCCATTGAAACTCATTTTAAATTTATAAAATAGCCATTTACACTTTATTAAAAAAATAGAAAATATGTAGCATGTTTAAGAAAAATGTCGGTCTTCTAATTGATCGGTCTCCGAGGACAAATGATTTATTCCTCTACTGACTAGTAGCATGCTTAAGAAAAATATCGATCTTCTAATTGGCGGTCTCCGAGGACGAATGGTTCATTCCTCTCCTCGAAAACTAATTGGAAAACTGAATTTTTCTTAAACATACTACATATTTTTTTATTTTTTTAATATAAAGTAAAATGAGTTTTAATATAAAAACAATAATATGGATAAATTTGTGAGTTTTTTGAAATTTAGAAGGGTAAATATGATATTATGAATTTTAGAGGGAGAAATATGTTAATTTGGAAGTTTTTGAGAGGTGTACAACTCTTAAAATGAAAGAAATTATTCACTTGTAGACCGAGAGCAGCTTGGGTCCGATGGATTTTGAGACTGTTCGATCTACTTTAAGATTTATGTGCACAAATTTTAAAGTAGATGCGAAAGTTATAGACGCGAATCTTAAAATAGATCGGACGGTTATCCAACCAATCGAACTCACTTTGAATCCGATGATCATCAAACCCAAATTGACCTCTGTAGACGACTAGACGGTAGACCAAACAGGAAGACAATGATCAAACAGACAGAAAATTATTAAAAACATCGCTCCTAGATCAGAACAAAATCCAAACATGGGTACTATGGATTCTCCGTCACATGTTCTCTTGAGAAAATACCTTAGCGGGTCTTCTTATATTAACTACTGACTCGCTACACAAATATTACTATAAAAAAATTTAACATAAGAACCTCCAATTCTGTGCAAAACGATCTGTCGGTTCTTACATTTCTCACCTACGCCCCTGTAGCCACGTCTCTCTCAGTGTCACTTGCCAATTTGCATATTCATTCGCTCTATCGATCGATCCCTTTTCTTGCAACAGGAGAGAGAGAGAGAGGGAGAAAGATGGAGGTGAAGGGGCGAGCGCCGGGAAAGATAATACTCGCCGGAGAGCACGCGGTGGTGCACGGCGCTGCGGCCATTGCCGCCTCCATTGATCTCTACACTGAGGTGCACCTCGCTCTCCGCCCTTCCGGTTCGCCTCTTTGATCCCACTATTGTGCTATGTTCAATACAAATTATGATTTGCTATGTTCTGTTGTGGAATTGAGCCCCAGTTGTGTCAATTGTTAGCTCAAGGAAGCCTAAGTTGACACATTCTTCCAAAAAATGCTCAAAATGGGGAGGGGGATAAACAAATTAGGTTTAATTTCTGGACAAATTGGTGATTTTCCAGAGTGTGTTGGCTGAGATTTGAATCCTTGCAAGTCCCCCTGAGTTTTGCAATGTGGATTTAATTGGCTAAATTTTGCACAATTTGCTTAATCTCTCACCCTAAAAGAGCTTCGTTGAAATTTTCCACAATTTGCCCTTAATTTTGCTGTAAAAATCTAAACAAGCCAAGAAGAACAAAAATTAAGCCTAGAAAAGCAAAAATTAAACCGGAAAGCCATTAGTTTGAGAAAAACTGAAATTAGTATTTAGTATAAGTTGGTTTGCATAGGCCGGTTAGTGTTAGTAATGAACTGGCTAGACAATGTGCATGAGAGATTTTGTTCATACAAATCAGTAAAATTATATATGTTAAATCGACTTCAGACTACTATAACATCTCGACTCTTAGCATTTATTTTTGGTTCATTTTACAGGTCAAGAAGATGATTTACTTGAGATTGATTTGAAAGATATGAAATTAAATCTGTCTTGGCCTTGCTCGCAATTAAAGGAGGTTTTAGGAGATTGCTCTGGTGACACTATATTACCGAGGCTGTGTACCTCTGAAAAATTGGACTTGCTTGCTGGCATTGTTGCCGAAAAAGAATTGCCTCAAGAGAATATTCAGCTCAGCTCTGGCCTCTGTGCTTTCCTTTTTCTATATACTTCGATCCTTGGGTATGTAATGTTACTGGCATAGGATACTGGTTTTTTTTTAAGGGGGAATTTCACTGTATATATCTAAATGTTACTGTCTATGCGTCAGATGTAGAGAAATGACCCATTTTCCCTTGGAAACCGGCCAATTCGAAGACTGACATTTTTTGAAACATGCTACATATTTTTTTAGTTTCTTAATAAAGGGTAAAATGGGCATTTGATAAATTTAAATGAGTTTTAATAGAAAAGACAATAAAATGGATAAATTCGTGAGTTTTTCAAATATAGAAGGGTAAATATTATATTATAAATTTTAGGGGGGGAATACGTATTTTCAAAGTTTTATGGGGTATACATGAAATTGCCCTTTTTTTAAACAAGAAAGAAGCCACAGAACTATAAAATAAGGTACTGACACTGACAATGACAGTGCCAATTCAGTCATTTAAACTGGCACTGACAGTGCCAGGGTCTGAATTTTATGAATATTTCGTATTGTTAAAACTTCAATAGCAGTATTCTAACATATTTACCTGTTTATATTTAATTAAGGCTTACTATCAATTGCAACACAGTACCATTTCTTGTTATCTTATATTAATTTGTTCTTAATCTGTGTTGTTTTGGGTTATTTTGACTAGATCTCCATTGCTGATAAAAACCCAATAAGATAGAAAGGAGAAACCAGGAAATGACAAATGCAAATAAAAAACTGTGAAAAGGTCTAGAAAAAATATGTTGACAAAAGGTCATGTGTAACAGCATGTTGAATTAGAAAAAAATATCTAATTTGATTAAAGGATTGTTCTCATGCTGCTTTAAGTGATGTGAACAGTACAGAGGAATTATGATTGTTTGTATATTCTCATTTATTCTCTGTAAAGATACAATTACAAGTACTTATAGAGAAGCTATTCTTGATCTAATCTTCGGCTAAACTAGATTTAACTATTGCTAACTAAGACTACAAGCATAGTTAGTCGTTGGAAATTTGTAATAGCATTCTGGTAAATATTCTCCAAGCTATTCAAATGCTCACCAATTCTGCTGTGTAACGGACATCTCCATTGATTATCTAATATTTCATTTAATTTTCAGATTTAAGCCAGGAAAGGCTGTTGTAACCTCCGAACTACCTATGGGTTCAGGTCTTGGTTCATCAGCCTCATTTTGTGTGGCACTCTCTGGTGCTTTGATAGCATTATCTGAGAAGCTGTTTTTGAATGCTAATGAGAAAAAGATAGATCTTGAACTTGTAAGCAAGTGGGCTTATGAAGGAGAGAGAATAATTCACGGAAAACCTTCTGGAATTGACAACACTGTTAGCACCTTTGGTACATCTCTCCTTTGAATCTGCTTTCATAAAATGAGTAAATCATCTACAATTTCATTTTTTCTAATAACATAATTTATTACTTTTTGGTTCACTTGTGACAGGGAACATGATCAAATTTAAGAAAGAAGTGACAAAAACAAACTCAATCACGCCTGTAAATTCAACCACCCCACTCAAAATGCTGATCACTGACACAAGAGTTGGGAGAAATACAAAATCGCTAGTTGCCAGTGTTTCCGAAAGAGCATTGAGACACCCGCATGCCATGTCATCAATATTCGATGCAATCAATTCGATCAGTGATGAGTTGGCATTGTTAGTTGAGTCCCCAGCAGCAGATCAGGTGGCAATCTCAGAAAAAGAAGAGAAATTGATGGAATTAATGGAGATGAACCAGGGGTTGCTTCAATGCATTGGGGTTAGCCATGAATCGATAGAGACAGTTGTTAGAACAACTATGAAATCAAAATTGGTTTCAAAGCTTACAGGGGCTGGTGGTGGTGGCTGTGTCTTGACATTTGTGCCTACACGTATCCTTCCTTTATATTAGATTAAAATTGTTTTTTCCTCGTCCTTTTTCTTACGGTCTGGCATCACTGACAAGCACTGCTCATACGAATACTAGATAAAAATAAAAAAGAAATATACACCTGGCATAATAGGGTGAGGCTATGGTACTATGCATAGCGCGGATTGGTCCGTACTATGGATTAATATTTTCATTTCAAAGTTCAATGGTTGATCTGAACCATTCAACATGATCTCCATAATAAAATATATTTACATACTAAATTTTTCATTATTTTTGAAAAAAAAAAATTTCCATTTTTTTAGATAGGTAGAAAACCAATACTTGAATGGTTTAGAATTTTTAGATCAAGTGATTTTCTACCTATCTAAAAAAATGGTAATAATATTCTAAAAAATGTAAAATTTGATCTTGAAGTACATTTTCATCAGGAGATCATGTTGAACGGTTCAGACTGATTGTTTGGACTTTAAAATGGAGATGTCCATCCATACGGACCAATATGCGCTATGCATAGTACCATAGCCTCATTTCAAGAAACTATTAGGGTAGGAATTAGTTTGTAAATAGGTCCTGGTTGGGTTTCAACTCAACACCTGATACTATGTGACTTTATCTAATCTAATAACCCTAAAAGCTTGAGCTTATATAAAAGTGGGAAATTTTATATGTTAACTCCTTTGACATGAATTCAGAACTGTCAGCTGCAGTGACAGAGAACATTATTTCTCAAATCGAGGAATGTGGTTTTCGATGCTTTACGGTTGAAGTTGGAGGCTCAGGCCTGCAAGTCTTTTCTTGCTAATTTCTCAATCCTTTTTTATTTGATTATTCTTATTTATTTGTTTATTGTAGTACTGGTTTCTTAAATTTTGCCAAGGTATGGATTAATCTTAGAACATTTCTGCCTATGGTTTTTCTTGCATAATAAAAGAGTTAAATTATTTTCCTTATCTAGTTTGAAACTACAACTTGTTCAAGAACCCTTGATAGGTCTTCCTGGATTTGTTCTTTTCGCTTTAGTTTATTAGTTAAATTCTTCAAAATTAATGTTTTACTGAATTTTGAACGAATTGCTCCAATTTTTTCTTGGTTGACAAAGGCACCAAATATTTCTCATAACAGCAAACATAACAACTTTTTTCTTGTTAATTTTGTTTGTCAAATTTCCATTTGTTTGCAAATTTAAACAACGACGTGTCAGATTTGTGGATATATAAATCTAGTTATGTACTTCAATAATATACAGAAGATGCGAGGCCCGTCAGCTCTTAAAACAAAAGTAAAGAAAAAAAATAAAATAAACACGTACACTTTCGGAGCACAAAATCCATCTCAACCTAATCTAAATTTTTTTGGAGATCAAGATCCCCAAATCCTAACAAAATGTCAGCAATTCCTTTCAGAGGAAACAACAATTCAGCAGCACCAGAAACCCTCTGAGTGGCAGAGGAACCAAACATGAGTGGATACATCAGCAATCCTGATACCGGCCTCATTGCGGGTCCCGCAAGTCCCTCAGCCAGGGGAAATAAAGTGCCATTAGCACATGAACTATTGAGTTTCGGGGTTAATTTTGAGTGTGATTCTGTCTTCTTATTTTGTTCCTGAAGTTTAGTATCAATATTTGTAAATTACTCGGCAACTCCCAGTACAGCAAGTAGACAAACAAACAAACAAAATTTGATCTTTGCAAGCAATCTAGTAAGCCAGGAGTTGACAAAACAGAATTATACAACTATAAGCTAAACAAAACTAGGCGAAAACAAGCCTTGGTTTTCACTAGAGGGAGAAACTCCAAGTCAGCGTGATATTTCAACATAAACCATCTGTGTATAACCATTAAAAACCGATGAATCCAATTTCCCTAAACCAAGCCTTTGGAATAGAGCATAACGGCCGTCTTCTACAATTGGATCAGAGGCACGGGCCGGGTCATACCGGGTCTGATGCGTTAGTGAGGGGCCTGCAACAGGAGGCAGTTCCCAGTACACATTCAGTATTGATTCGACAAAACGGCTATTTTGGAAATGCTCGGCATAAGATATGGCTTTGTTACTATGGTTAAAATCATCACGCATGTAGCCTCTTACACCCCACCAAGCTTCTCCTTTGCCACATATTTCATCTATCTCTAGTGCTTTGTCCCAAAATTTCTTTCTTTTCAACCTTATTCTTGCCTCGTCACCGTCCCTAAAGCAGCTGTGGCCACCACCTGTGGACGAAGTTAAAAGATTTTTATAAAAAGACTAGTACTTTCAGGTAAATTTCATATAAGAGCATTGCACGCCAAAAAAAAAAAGCAATATTTCTCAAAATTGCAAACAGAAAACCCTTCCTCTGCATTAATTGCATAAAAGGTTCAAAATGGTGCCTTCATTTGTGTCTTATTCAATAAAGAAGAATATTCTTGCATGTTGTGAAAGCAAAAGAAGGTGCAAATGTCACATTACAATATCTAAATTCTTTCTTATCAATTTTGTAGACTTTAAACCAGATTATTTCAGCAGTGCTAGAGATCATATTAGTCTAAAGGTTTCATTTTTCTTTCTTTATTTTTGTAAATTTCTAAAACCCTAAAATCCACGAATTAATCTTTTGGTCATGAACACCAAATAATTGTACAGGAACTCATATATTGTACTTCATACCATTTCAATCCTACATCATCATTTCTCTAAATTTTAGTTGAAATAGGACAAGATCAGAACATGCACCTCTTATTTAAGATAGGTCAAGATCAGAACATGCATCTCTAAATTTTAGTTGAAATAGGACAAGATCAGAACATGCACCTCTTATATAAGATTGGTCACAGATCTGCCTCAAGGAATAGTGGTCTCCAGTTCCAGTGTCGTAGTTATCCTCGAATATTAAATGCCTAAATCCTGCCTTCAAAGCTTGTTTTAATCTGCATAAATATGCATTAAGAAAATCATCTCTTTCCAACTAAAGAAAAAAAAAAAAATTGGCCTGCTGAGTACTTTCTAGTTAGGTACGTATTGGCACACTAGTACATGTATAGTTATACAGTCATATATACGCACGCTATGGATTAAACCAATGGGCAACACATAATTAATATTGACTAGGTTCCTATTAGATAGAACATAGATGTAAAATATGGAGTTCATTGGCATGTTTATATAAATAACAAAATTGGGACCCAACACCAAATGGGTAGAATAGTCAACATTTTACCCATTGCACCTTTCAATTGTCCCAATCTAATAACTGTGTAATTTGCGAGTATCTCATATATGTTGCCTGTTGGTTGCAAAGAAAATAATATGATAGAACATAGGGTATTATCTACCTAAAACCAAAATTACGCAATAATTAACCCCTAACACCAATAGAAAAAAAAATATACAAAAACAAGAAATGTTCATATTTATTACCTCTTTAGCTCATTTTGGTGGTCGTCAAAGAAAACAAGCACTTTACTAAAATCCTTGACTCCGTGCTGCCCCAGCACCTTGCCCCAACTCATACTTCCAAAATCAACAAAATTCTTCCCAGTAAAATATGTACAATTGGGGTCCACATAAGCGGGGCCCTTTTTCAGATACTTCTCTGGATGACGTGGTGAGAGAGAGATAATCTTTGCATCTGGCCTTGCCTGCATATGTCATAGTAGTGTAGGTTTAGTTCAAGGGAGAAGAAAAGAGAACTGAGGCACAGGTGGATGACGTGTTAATGATTAGTTTTACAAATAAAGACCCAGCTTTTTATTTTATTTGAAAAGGACCAAACATTTCCTGAGAATCAGCACATTAAACAAAAGACTACATTAAGCTAACTATTTTTATATTAAATCAACTAAAGACTTTTAACTTAACTCTTCTGGTTCAATCAGAAAATGAGTTTTTTTTTTTTTGTTTACTTTTAACTTATATCAGACTTGAGGAAAAATGTACTTGGAAGATATAGAGGCAAATGTCAAATGGAGGGTACATTTTCCATCAGTAATCTAACATTGGTGCTATTTAAATATCTCAACACATATGGGGCGTTAGTTCTAGATTTTGACAATTCTTGGGTGTTTCTTAAAAAAAATAAAAAATAAAGAGTTATAGCTGTGAGTGCTATTAAAAGAAGGCTATCTTGTTCACTCGAAAACCCCTAATAAAATAATACCTTCATTCAAACTCTTCTAAAACAACTACAAGAAATACTATACATCTTGTAACAAGAACCATGAAATGTACAAAATACATGCATGATGCCACTGAAAACCAATCAAAATATGGGACTCGAGTCACAAAAATAAATACAACACGAATAAACTTATAATTAGCCAAGTAAGATCACCTGGCGAAGGACCCACGTGGAATGACCTTTAAATGCCCCGCTTTCTACCATTAAATCTGGCTTTAACCAGCGTGCCATGAACCAGAGGCCAAAACTGTGGTCGAATCCCATCCCATACATGTTGTTCTTTATGGGCCGAGTTTCATAGATTGGTACAAATTCTTCCAAAGCCTTGATTAGGTCACTTGGTGCCCACTCCACAGTTCTTCCCTGTTTCGATCTGCCTTTTGTCAATTAGAATAAGTCAGGTATAAATTCAGGCCAAATTAATACCAGTAGCATGTTATATATGCTGGAACATTCTGGTTTTGGTTCTGGTAGACTAATCGTACCAAGCAATGTGATACTAATACCTGCCTTCTGACAAAAGAGAACATCACAGTAGAAAGCAAAGAGATCTTACACCAAGGAACTCCAAGAGAACCGAAATCTGACGCCAAACCCTCGAGGCGCCGAGAGAAATGCACCGATCTGGCCAAGGGATCGTACGGCGGGATGCAAGCAACGGGGCGCGAGTAGCGGAGCAGGACAGAAAGGCCAAGGAGGGAGAAAAGGAAGGCGATGAAGAGAGATATGGTAAGGCAATGGGAAGAGAATGAGGTGGAAGAGGTGGAGAGGGAGACGAGAGAGCGTGTGTAGGAGGCGAGGCGCGCGGTCAGGGTGGCGGGGGGATGCGTCTTGGGCTCCTCGGCGGAGGAAGAGGCGGCGGTGGAGGCAGGGTCTTCTTCGTCGTCGCCACCGCCGGAAGTCGGCGTGCCGCCGCGCCGGGAGGATAGCATTGATGCGAATTCGATCACTCTCTTCTGTGGCAGCTGGCAGAGGTCTCTGAGAGTTGCGTTAATAGCGCAGAGCTGACAAGCACACTGGAGAACCCTTCAATTTTTCTTTTTCTGATTTCATTTTGGAAATAAATATGCTGTTATTTCTTGGGAATAACAGAAACCTGTTATTCAGATCTCAACCGTTAGTCTTTGTCGAGATTCATGTATGAAAACTTACTTCGTTGAGATTCGTGCGAGGAAAAGTTTGAACGGTTAGGATCGGAATAACAGCAGATTTATTTCCTTGCATTTTCTCTCTTATTACAGAGAAGAATTAAAGCCCGGAGCGGGGTAACGATATTAACAGAGAAGTTTTGATTTCATGTAGCGCACGGACAATGTAATCAAAACAGCACTGAATATGATTGATGCGCTGCATGAAGTCAAAACTGACATTGATGCGAATTGGATCACTGTCTCTCTCTCTGAGTTGCGTTAATAGCGCAAAGCTGACATTACAAGCACACTGTTGGAAGTTGGAAATTGGAATGGGTGGCAACGAGTTGGCTCGGTCCGAGCTAGGCTCTAGCTCAATTTGTTAATTCTGAACCGAGCTACAGCCGAGCGAGCTGGACCTAGGGCATCCAAGCTAAAACCTCAGCTTAAAATTGTGACAAACCAATCCGAGCTAGCTCGCGAGTTGGCTCACTGGGTTTGACTGAATCTTGTTTTAAGAAGAAAATAAATTCTACAAACTTTTTGGATCGAGCTGGACCGAGCTAGACAGTATAAAATGCACACAAAATCATACAAATTCACAAATTAATACCTAGCCGAGCTAGCTCGCGAGTTGGTGAGCAAGCTAGGCCCTAACTTGAACTTGTTAATTTTGAACCGAGCGAGAGACGAGCTGACTCGTTAACAGCTCGGTCCAGTAACAAACGAGCTGTTAGCGAACGAGTCAGATGCGAGTCACGATCGAACCACGAGCTACAAGCTTTTTTGCCATCCCTACTTGGAACCCTTCTTAATGGGCAAAGATGTTAACAGAGTAGTTTTGACTTCATGCAGCGCACGGCCTATAAGATTCAAAGCAGCGCTGCGAATTGTTTGTGCCCTGCATGTAGCCAAAACTACTCTGTTAAAATCTTTACCCTTCTAAATAAGTTTTTCTTTTTCTGATTTTATTTTGGCATTTATTACGAAAGGATTAAAATCTCCCCACTGTAAAATACTGATCAGATGATTATTGCACTAAGATTCGTGCCATTGTGCATCAGAAGATCCATAGACCTTAGTCCTTGAATCCACGCTGAAACGTGAATTCATACCCCCGTGGTAGCAGAATTTTGAGTTTAGATCTGGGCCGTCCGATCTACTTTCCCACAAATATTAAAGGGGTCTGTGCATTTCATCTAAACTCAAATATTCTATTACCTCAGAGGATGCGGTAAGTCGAAGCATTGAGTTCATTTTATCTATATGTTTATTAGATTGAATCTAATCAACAACAAGATAGAATAATAATTATATTCACAAACAAAATCTTATTTTGATTTTCTTTTTATAAATAATTGCTCTTTAAATCAGAGATTACAAATTTAGAACTCAATTCTCGCATTAAAAGTGAGTTGAAATTTTTTTAATCCTTTTCTTTTGTTAATAAAAAAGTATTGTTATAGTTGTTCAATTAAATTCTAAATTAAAGTGGTCATATAATGGATAGTAAATAATTGACAGGTTTTGGGTTTCTCAGTGTCATCAAATGATCATTTCAATTGGTTTGATTAATT
The DNA here is from genome assembly GCA_025461045.1 of Carex parvula. Classification (NCBI taxonomy): domain Eukaryota; kingdom Viridiplantae; phylum Streptophyta; class Magnoliopsida; order Poales; family Cyperaceae; genus Carex; species Carex parvula. The sequence goes on along the minus strand of JAJGRW010001303.1, from coordinate 628,408 downwards.
AATAGCATACTAAATCTAATATGTTCATTTGATATTTGATGGACCTATCAAATATTTTCTTTATTTTTTGTGAAAATTATGTTATTTAAGATCCAAAATTATATTCGCTTTGTGTTAATGCATAGATCTTACATGTGGTATCACAGCACAGGATTTTGAACATTTTAATTCATCTAATTTTTGAAGCACCATAATAAAGTAAAATAAAGAGTTATGTAGCCATAGTTTTAGAACCATAGCCTAGCCAAATATTTTATTTCTATAAAAAAAAGGCACCCATAATTCAATAAAATTTGAAAAGCACAAGTTAGGCTACACTTGGTCCATAATTATCTAATGTTAAAATGTTCGTGCGATTATAACTTTGATTAAGGTTTTTTTTTTATTTATGAATGCCGCCAACATACATATTGATACTAAAAAAGTATATTTGCAGTCCCCTAAATATCAAATGGTCATGTCCAGGGGTTCGAGCAGAAACAATTTTATAAAACAAAAACAAAAATCATGCAAAACAACCCACACAAAATATTTAAATCAACTTGTAAAAATTGCTGCCAGTAGAGCGGAATATCCCTTTGTGTGGTTGCCCGCCCCGCAAGGGGGTCTGCTCATCCCCCTGCCCTTCTATCCATCATGTGACCAAAACAATACATCGAGCGTGGTATCATGAATTAACATATACACTGGCTTCTGTTTGTCTGAGAACAACCTTCTATTTCTTTCGTGCCAGAGGGTCCATCATTTATAGGCTATCAAAATAGAGCATTTTTGCAAGACGGATCTTTGAAGCAGCCCGTGTTAGATGACATCCCAAATAGAGTCACAAAAAATTTCCTTTCCTGAGAAATTATCACATGTAAATTGTGTTCAACAAATAGTTTGACAAATATTTTTTCTATATATTTTTTGTGCCAAGTTTGTCATTTGGTCTCCAAAGTGTAATTAGATGCTAATTTGAGTACTGGGTAATTTGGATTCCTTTTCTCTGTTGCTTTTTGTTTGCAAAAGCAAAATAAATGAGCTAGCATGCTAACTATCAGAGAAATTTAGTAAAAAGAAAAACAAATATCTTACACTCTCCGAAAATTTGAAACAGGTCGCTGGAATGGGGCTGGAAATGGAGAAAGAGAGAATAGAGGGAGAGAGTACGGAATGAGAGACAGCTAGAGTTCGCCTCTGTGAAGGTTTTCAAGAAAGAAATGAGAGACAGAGAGTGAATAGAGGGCGGGCCAGTATTATTTGTGATTTGAGATTCGTGCAGAACGTATTTGAAGCGGCATCGTGCATTTCATCTCGGATAGGATTGATCGAATTCTGATCGGACGGTTCATATCTTAACTCAAAATTTATGTTGCTTCAGAGGAACCGTGAAGTGTGAGTGTGTGACCAATGAAAGTGGCTTTTCGGTACGGATTCTCTGCACGTAGAAATGGATGTAGTCATCTGTGTGCAGCCAGGCGCTAGCTATCAACTCATTATTCCGATCCCAACTGTTAGTTTATATTAAGATTCGTGCATAATCACAAAACGGATAGGTTGGAATGTTATGTAAATTAGTAGCAAGACACTTTAGTGATGTGACAAAATAATCAAATTTTTAGGAAAAAATCAGTTGCTTAATTAAATTATTTTAACAACTAATTATGTACAAAATGCCTTTTTCCTCTAAAATCCGCTTCCCAATAATTTGATAACCTAAACTAAACACAAACTGATCTTAGCGAAGAACAAAGACAATTTGAAGTAAATAAATATCATTTGCTAATATTAATTTGATAACAACAATAAAGACATAACTAATACATATTAATTCGTCCCTCTTGAAATTTAATTTTGCCTCTCGTCAATTTTTATTGTTTTTAATATGTAAAAGAATATTATTTTATTTTTTTTATATAAGAGACTATTTTTGTTGTTTTTTATCTGATTTCCGATTAGTTAATAAATTTGAATCCGATTCCTGTCCTATACTGATAAAAAATCTGAATCCATCCCTGACCATTCTCAAATCTCACCCTCCACTGAAACTATATATTATACTTGTTGTTTTATAATACAGCCGTACGTATAAATTGTATATAATTTTTTACTATAATATCTCTCTAATTAAGAAGTACGTGGACCATCTTACCCTCCGGTGCAGGGGCGGAGCCAGACTTTCAGACTATGGGGGTCAAACGTGAATGGGGGTCAAGCATATAAAATTTTGGGTTAATTTTCTATTTACCCTTGAAAACTTCTTTGGTTCCTATTTACCCCTACACTCTTTATTATATCTAATATGTCTCTCAACTCTTGTTTATATTTTTTATTTACCCCTGGAGTTCATTATCTATAGTTAAGTATTGTCAGAATTTCTATTTTCCCATTTTACCCTTGTTCTTTTGTCTTGAACTTTTTTATACGGACAAAGAAAGAGATTCGAAACACAAAAATAATCTGACAAGGGTTTAATTCATATAAGAACTATATGCTTATCTACAAGTGGGATTCATTAGATATTTCAATCATGTATCTTTGCACCGTCCCATTCCCAGTATGCACTGTTCCATTAGATATTTCAATCATATTTCAATCATTCCCAGTATGCTTATCTACAAGTGGGATTCATTAGATATTTCAATCATATTTCAATCAAGGTTTAATTTCTATGCACCGTCCCATTCCCAGTATGCACTGTACCAGTCTCAGTACCTTGCCAACCCGCTATGCCTTGTACCAGCCCTGGTACATGGCAGTCTATATACCCACCTTTATATAAAGATTGAGATAAAAAACACACACAACACTCCGTGTAAAAACAGAAACACAAAAGCATAATTTACAGTACCTCTCGGTAAAATGAGAAATTGAAAAACAGTAAAAACCACCAAATTTAGTAGAAATTTAGCCACATTCTCATTACTGAACACATCTGACTGCTAGTATTTTAAAAGGTATTTGTTTCCCTTCAAAAACAATAAAACACTTCAGCATATCAGATTGATCTCAACAACAAAACAACAAAACACCTTAGCAGCAGTATACCAATTTGTATCAAAAAAACTTAAATAAGCTAGTATGAATTACTATAAGAAAATAAATGAAAAGCTATTAGAATTCTTCTTGTAGAAGCTTGAATAAATTTGTTGTGCATGCCATCTTCTTCACTCCAGACTTTATCTTTTTCTTGCCCCTAGAAAATAATTATGGAAAGATTAATACACTTATATTTATTAAAATATTCAAAATATCTTAATTCATCAAGAAACATCAATGTCGTCTCTTTCCATGATAAAAAAACTCATATACACTGTTGCAAAATAGAAAAAAAAAATCTAAAGTTAAAATTAACTAGGCTGGAAAATGCACTTTCATAATTTAAAATTAATCAAGAACTACAATGCATGAAAATGCACTCTCATAATTTATGCTTATAACCATGGGTAGGTATCTCATTCTTATTTTGCCATTATCAATTTTCTGACAGTTCAGTACAAAATTAACTATAAAAGTTATATTGGCTCCAACATTTTCTATTGGTACTTGTCTAAAATCAAATATATCACTGTAATCTCTAATTGCAATTTTTGTCTCTGGACCTAGGTAACAACTAACCAGTGAACAAAATTGGTCAAATTCAAAACAAAACCAAAACCTTAATCAAAATTGATATCTTGAAGCACTCAAGAAACACCGGAAGCTACGCTAGCCGATCCAAGCCAAGCCCACTATCCAAGCTACTACCCAACCAACGATCCAACTATCCTGTTCAAATCTTTTCAGTCAAAGAAAAAAGGGGACAAGAATTACTTTGACTCAAGCTACAAAGAGGATAGGCTCCTGGGGCTTCCACACGGGTATAGCTAGAAAGAAGTGAAATTTTGCCAACCTTGATTCTATATTATCAAAATCGCGTTGCTATTGCTTAGAGAGTGAGAGAGAGAGAGAGAGAGACCAGTGGAGAAAAGTAAGAGGCGAAGAGAAAAATGCAAGGGAAAAATTAAGCGCGGGAAAATAAGAGACGGATCAGAAGGATATTTTTGTCTTTTATTATTTTAACCAGAGATTTAACTATGGTTAATTCATAATTATTATGTAATGGGTAAAAAAGAAAGAGTTTTAAGAGTTTAGAGGCAAATTTGATATATTGAAGTGTTGAGGGGTATATAGGAAATTAGAGAAGTCTTTAAGGGTATACCAAAAATTAACCCTAAAATTTTTCTACTACGAATGGGGTCAATTTCACACTATCCATAATATTTTACTTTAATCTATATTAAAATAGAGTATAAATAAAAAAAAATTCAAAATGAATGGGGGTCAATTGACCCCCATTCACTCTATGTGGCTCCGCCCCTGCTCCGGTGCAACTATTTCTTACATTTACTGTTTTAAAATGCGACTGTATGGACCACATATGACAAGATCACATATATGAGAAGCATGCACCATATATTGATTAAAAGATTACTTCTTTAATTTTTTCATATTTATCTTATTGGCATGTAAAATTAATGATATGATATTCACAACAGTTGGATCCTTTTACTGCCTCGCCTTGTGTGTATAGATATTGTTGTATGAATGGTGCTTGAATTTTAAGTACAAAATATACTAAATGTGATTTTTTTTTATCCAATAATTCAAAAATGCAGATTTGAATATTCTTCTGGGCACTTCCGAATCTAAAGTTCATGAATTTGCTCAAGCTTATTCTTACTTAAAATAATTTCCACAACAGATCGATTTAGGATTGATTTTGGTTGTCTGGTTAATTATTTATTTTTATTTTGTAAGTATTAATATGAAAAAAAAAATGAGCCCATGAAGCTAGGTATTAAAAATTAGATGAAAAGATACCCTGCAAATCAGAATGATTGTTTAGTTAATCGAGGAGGATCACAAATTTAATTAGAATCCAATATATTATGCCAAACATGATAGACACTATCTTGGTTATTGGTTAGTCTCACCTTTGGCGACACATGGAATATGTCAGTTTTTACAAATACAATTAATTAACAATTAAGGGAAATGATATTGACCCTCAAAATTGACACACAAAACAACCGCTAGTAAAATTTTGAGAATACAATAATTAATATCCATCTCAATTATATAGTTCTTGTCCATTTAGCTTTGTTGGACATATGCAACTATATATGAAAGATTAGAAATTTGTTAATTATATTTATTAGATTATCACTCATGATTTGGCACAATGCTCATCGCATTATCTTATGAGATCTTCTGCAACGATTGCAATTCAAATTCTTTAGTATTATGCTAGCTATTATTGACACAAAAAGATGTAAATGCTATAATTATTAAGTTTAAATACAAGGTTCACACTTTAAGTAAACGAGTTTGATTTGCTTTTGTTGACATTTGGTTGCTATTCCAGAAGTTATTTGTTGATATTAGTTAGCACAAGTATGTTATATTAGATTAATTTACAAAAATATAATTAATAAATGAAAATGACAATGACAATCCTATATCTTTCAAAACATGCTGGCCATTGGATCACCAGATCAACCATGACATGCCCTGTGGCTTATGGTTCTGAAGAGAGTATATAAGAGCATATAAACTTGATAGATTTTCAAATATTTATCAACATGAGTATGTGGAACTGTATATTTTATTTTTGAAAAAATGATATCATTGATAACCTATTTTCTATTAGAAATAAATATTTACACCTGAAAATCTGAAAAAAAAAATCAACTGCCTATAATAACAAAAACATGAAACTTAAGTGATATCTAAAGTAATTTTTCTAAAAGAAGAAGCAACTTTTGATTGATCTAGTGGTT
>JAJGRW010001303.1:570541-618610 GCA_025461045.1 Carex parvula | reverse complement strand
ATTTTTGTTTGGGTTGTTTTGCATGATTTTTGTTTTTGTTTTATAAATTGTTCTGCTCGAACCCCAGGACATGACCATTTGATATTTAGGGACGCAAATATACTTTTTTAGTATCAATATGTATGTGGCGGCATTCATAAATAAAAAAAAAACCTTAATCAAAGTTATAATCGCACAACATTTTAACATTAGATAATATGGGACCAAGTGTAGCCTAACTTGTGCTTTTCAAATTTTATTGAATTATGGGTGCTTTTTTTATAGAAATAAAATATTTAGCTAGGCTATGGTTTCTAAAACTATGGCTACATATGTCTTTTTTACTGATTATGGTGCTTCAAAAATTAGATGAATTAAAATGTTCAATCCTGTGCTGTGATACCACATGTAGATCTATGCATTAACACAGAGCGAATATAATTTTGGATCTAAATAACATAATTTTCACACAAAAATAAGAAATATTTGATCGGGCCATCAATATCAATGAACATATAATTTAGTATGCTATTAATTAATCAAACCATTGAAATGATCATTGATGACACTGAGAAACCCAAAACCTGTCAATTATTTACTATCCATTATATGACCACTTTAATTTAGAATTTATTGAACAACTATACAATACTTTTTTTAGCAAAAGATAAGGATTAAAAAATTTCAACTCACTTTTAATGCGAGCATTTAGTTCTAAATTTGTAATCTCTGATTTAAAGAGCAATTATTTATAAAAAGAAAATCAAAATAAGATTTGTTTGTGAATATATTTTAGTCTATCTTGTTGTTGATTAGATTCAATCTAATAAACATATAGATAAAATGAACTCAATGCTTCGACTTACCGCATCCTCTGAGTAATAGAATATTTGAGTTAGATGAAATGCACAGACCCTTTAATTTGTGGGAAAGTAGATCGGACGGCCCAGATCTAAACTCAAAATTCTGCTACCACGGGGGTATGAATTCACGTTTCAGCGTGGATTCAAGGACTAAGGTCTATGGATCTTCTGATGCCAATGGCACGAATCTTAGTGCAATAATCTGATCAGTATTTTACAGTGGGGAGATATTATCCTTCGTAATAAATGCCAAAATAAAATCAGAAAAAGAAAACTTATTTAGAATTAACGATTTTAACAGAGTTTGGCTACATGCAGGCACACAATTCGCAGCGCTGCTTTGAATCTTATAGGCCGTGCGCTGCATGAAGTCAAACTACTCTGTTTAACATCTTTGCCCATCAAGAAGGGTTCCAAGTAGGGATTGGCAAAAAGCTTGTAGCTCGTGGTTCGATCGTGACTCGCATCTGACTCGTCGCTAACAGCTCGTTGTTACTGGACCGACTTTACGACGAGTCATCTCGTCTCTCGCTCGGTTCAAAATTAACAAGTTCAAGTTGGCCTAGCTTGCTCACCAACTCGCGAGCTAGCTCGGCTAGGTATTAATTTGTGAATTTGTATGATTTTGTGTGCATTTTATACTGTCTAGCTCGGTCCAGCTCGATCCAAAAAATTGTAGAATTTTATTTTCTTCTTAAAACAAGATCCACCCAAACCCAGCGAGCTAGCTCGTCAGCTTGCGAGCTAACTCGGGCTGACTTGTCACGATTTTAAGCTGAGGTTTTAAGCTTGAATGCTCTAAGTCTAGCTCGCTCGGCGGTAACTACGATCCAGAATTAACAAGATGATCTAGAACCTAGCTCGGACCGAACCAGCGTCGTTGCCACGCATTCCAAGTTCCAACTTCCAACAGTGTGCTTGTAATGTCAGCTTTGCGGTATTAACGCAACTCAGAGAGAGAGACGTGATCCAATTCGCATCAATGCAATGATGACCATCCGATCCTGGGTAAATATTATAACAGAGAAGTTTTGACTTCATGCAGCGCATCAATCAATTTCAGTGCTGTTTTGATTACATTGTCCGCTGCATGAAATCAGAACTTCTCTGTTAATATTGTTACCCCCATCCGGGCTTTACGTTCAAACTTTTCCTCGCACGAATCTCAACGAAGTAAGTTTTCATACATGAATCTCGACAAAGACTAACGGTTGAGATCTGAATAACAGGTTTCTGTTATTCCCAAGAAATAACAGCATATTTATTTCCAAAATGAAATCAGAAAAAGAAAAATTGAAGGGTTCTCCAGTGTGCTTGTCAGCTCTGCGCTATTAACGCAACTCTCAGAGACACCTGCCAGCTGCCACAGAAGAGAGTGATCGAATTCGCATCAATGCTATCCTCCCGGCGCGGCGGCACGCCGACTTCCGGCGGTGGCGACGACGAAGAAGACCCTGCCTCCACCGCCGCCTCTTCCTCCGCCGAGGAGCCCAAGACCCTCCCCCCGCCACCCTGACCGCGCGCCTCGCCTCCTACACACGCTCTCTCGTCTCCCTCTCCACCTCTTCCACCTCATTCTCTTCCCATTGCCTTACCATATCTCTCTTCATCGCCTTCCTTTTCTCCCTCCTTGGCCTTTCTGTCCTGCTCCGCTACTCGCGCCCCGTTGCTTGCATCCCGCCGTACGATCCCTTGGCCAGATCGGTGCATTTCTCTCGGCGCCTCGAGGGTTTGGCGTCAGATTTCGGTTCTCTTGGAGTTCCTTGGTGTAAGATCTCTTTGATTTCTACTGTGATGTTCTCTTTTGTCAGAAGGCAGGTATTAGTATCACATTGCTTGGTACGATTAGTCTACCAGAACCAAAACCAGAATGTTCCAGCATATATACATGCTACTGGTATTAATTTGGCCTGAATTTATACCTGACTTATTCTAATTGACAAAAGGCAGATCGAAACAGGGAAGAACTGTGGAGTGGGCACCAAGTGACCTAATCAAGGCTTTGGAAGAATTTGTACCAATCTATGAAACTCGGCCCATAAAGAACAACATGTATGGGATGGGATTCGACCACAGTTTTGGCCTCTGGTTCATGGCACGCTGGTTAAAGCCAGATTTAATGGTAGAAAGCGGGGCATTTAAAGGTCATTCCACATGGGTCCTTCGCCAGGTGACCTTACTTGGCTAATTATAAGTTCATTCGTGTTGTATTTATTTTTGTGACTCGAGTCCCATATTTTGATTGGTTTTCAGTGGCATCATGCATGTATTTTGTACATTTCATGGTTCTTGTTACAACATGTATAGTATTTCTTGTAGTTGTTTTAGTAGAGTTTGAATGAAGGTTTTATTTTATTAGGGGTTTTCGAGTGAACAAAGATAGCCTTCTTTTAATAGCAGTCACAGCTATAACTCTTTATTTTTTTTTTTTTTAAGAAACACCCAAGAATTGTCAAAATCTAGAACTAACTCCCCATGTGTTGAGATATTTAAATAGCATCAATGTTAGATTACTGATGGAAAATGTACCCTCCATTTGACATTTGCCTCTATCTCTGCCAAGTACATTTTTCCTCAAGTCTGATATTAAGTTAAAATAAACAAAAAAAAAAGACTCATTTTCTGATTGAACCAGAACAGTTAAGTTAAAAGTCTTTAGTTGATTTAACATAAAAATAGTTAGCTTAATGTAGTCTTTTGTTTAATGTGCTGATTCTCAGGAAATGTTTGGTCCTTTTCAAATAAAATAAAAGGCTGGGTCTTTAGTTGTAAAACTAATCATTAACACGTCATCGACCTGTGCCTCAGTTCTCTTTTATTCTCCCTTGAACTAAACCTACACTACTATGACATATGCAGGCAAGGCCAGATGCAAAGATTATCTCTCTATCACCACGTCATCCAGAGAAGTATCTGAAAAAGGGCCCCGCTTATGTGGACCCCAATTGTACATATTTTACTGGGAAGAATTTTGTTGATTTTGGAAGTATGAGTTGGGGCAAGGTGCTGGGGCAGCACGGAGTCAAGGATTTAAGTAAAGTGCTTGTTTTCTTTGACGACCACCAAAATGAGCTAAAGAGGTAATAAATATGAACATTTCTTGTTTTTGTATATTTTTTTTTCTATTGGTGTTAGGGGTTAATTATTGCGTAATTTTGGTTTTAGGTAGATAATACCCTATGTTCTATCATATTATTTTCTTTGCAACCAACAGGCAACATATATGAGATACTCGCAAATTACACAGTTATTACTTATTAGATTGGGACAATTGAAAGGTGCAATGGGTAAAATGTTGACTATTCTACCCATTTGGTGTTGGGTCCCAATTTTGTTATTTATATAAACATGCCAATGAACTCCATATTTTACATCTATGTTCTATCTAATAGGAACCTAGTCAATATTAATTATGTGTTGCCCATTGGTTTAATCCATAGCGTGCGTATATATGACTGTATAACTATACATGTACTAGTGTGCCAATACGTACCTAACTAGAAAGTACTCAGCAAGCCAATTTTTTTTTTTTCTTTTGTTGGAAAGAGATGATTTTCTTAATGCATATTTATGCAGATTAAAACAAGCTTTGAAGGCAGGATTTAGGCATTTAATATTCGAGGATAACTACGACACTGGAACTGGAGACCACTATTCCTTGAGGCAGATCTGTGACCAATCTTATATAAGAGGTGCATGTTCTGATCTTGTCCTATTTCAACTAAAATTTAGAAAAATGATGATGTAGGATTGAAATGGTATGAAGGACAATATATGAGTTCCTGTACAAATATTTGGTGTTCATGACCAAAAGATTAATTCGTGGATTTTAGGGTTTTAGAAATTTACAAAAATAAAGAAAGAAAAATGAAACCTTTAGACTAATGTGATCTCTAGCACTGCTGAAACAATCTGGTTTAAAGTCTACAAAATTGATAAGAAAGAATTTAGATATTGTAATGTGACATTTGCACCTTCTTTTGCTTTCACAACATGCAAGAATATTCTTCTTTATTGAATAAGACACAAATGAAGGCACCATTTTGAACCTTTTATGCAATTAATGCAGAGGAAGGGTTTTCTGTTTGCAATTTTGAGAAACATTGCTTTTTTTTTTTGGCGTGCAATGCTCTTATATGAAATTTACCTGAACGTACTAGTCTTTTTATGAAAATCTTTTAACTTCGTCCACAGGTGGTGGCCACAGCTGCTTTAGGGACGGTGACGAGGCAAGAATAAGGTTGAAAAGAAAGAAATTTTGGGACAAAGCACTAGACATAGATGAAATATGTGGCAAAGGAGAAGCTTGGTGGGGTGTAAGAGGCTACATGCGTGATGATTTTAACCATAGTAACAAAGCCATATCTTATGCCGAGCATTTCCAAAATAGCCGTTTTGTCGAATCGATACTGAATGTGTACTGGGAACTGCCTCCTGTTGCAGGCCCCTCACTGACGCATCAGACCCGGTATGACCCAGCCCGTGCCTCTGATCCAATTGTAGAAGACGGCCGTTATGCTCTATTCCAAAGGCTTGGTTTAGGGAAATTGGATTCATCGGTTTTTAATGGTTATACACAGATGGTTTATGTTGAAATATCACGCTGACTTAAGAGTTTCTCCCTCTAGTGAAAACCAAGGCTTGTTTTCGCCTAGTTTTGTTTAGCTTATAGCTGTATAATTCTGTTTTGTCAACTCCTGGCTTACTAGATTGCTTGCAAAGATCAAATTTTGTTTGTTTGTTTGTTTGTCTACTTGCTGTACTGGGAGTTGCTGAGTAATTTACAAATATTGATACTAAACTTCAGGAACAAAATAAGAAGACAGAATCACACTCAAAATTAACCTCGAAACTCACAGTTCATGTGCTAATGGCACTTTATTTCCCCTGGTTGAGGGACTTGCGGGACCCGCAATGAGGCCGGTATCAGGATTGCTGATGTATCCACTCATGTTTGGTTCCTCTGCCACTCAGAGGGTTTCTGGTGCTGCTGAATTGTTGTTTCCTCTGAAAGGAATTGCTGACATTTTGTTAGGATTTGGGGATCTTGATCTCCAAAAAAATTTAGATTAGGTTGAGATGGATTTTGTGCTCTGAAAGTGTACGTGTTTATTTTATTTTTTTTCTTTACTTTTGTTTTAAGAGCTGCTGGGCCTCGCATCTTCTGTATATTATTGAAGTACATAACTAGATTTATATATCCACAAATCTGACACGTCGTTGTTTAAATTTGCAAACAAATGGAAATTTGACAAACAAAATTAACAAGAAAAAAGTTGTTATGTTTGCTGTTATGAGAAATATTTGGTGCCTTTGTCAACCAAGAAAAAATTGGAGCAATTCGTTCAAAATTCAGTAAAACATTAATTTTGAAGAATTTAACTAATAAACTAAAGCGAAAAGAACAAATCCAGGAAGACCTATAAAGGGTTCTTGAACAAGTTGTAGTTTCAAACTAGATAAGGAAAATAATTTAACTCTTTTATTATGCAAGAAAAACCATAGGCAGAAATGTTCTAAGATTAATCCATACCTTGGCAAAATTTAAGAAACCAGTACTACAATAAACAAATAAATAAGAATAATCAAATAAAAAAGGATTGAGAAAATTAGCAAGAAAAGACTTGCAGGCCTGAGCCTCCAACTTCAACCGTAAAGCATCGAAAACCACATTCCTCGATTTGAGAAATAATGTTCTCTGTCACTGCAGCTGACAGTTCTGAATTCATGTCAAAGGAGTTAACATATAAAATTTCCCACTTTTATATAAGCTCAAGCTTTTAGGGTTATTAGATTAGATAAAGTCACATAGTATCAGGTGTTGAGTTGAAACCCAACCAGGACCTATTTACAAACTAATTCCTACCCTAATAGTTTCTTGAAATGAGGCTACGGTACTATGCATACCGCATATTGGGCCGTACTATGGATGGGATATCTCCATTTTAAAGTCCAAACAGTCAGTCTGAACCGTTCAACATGATCTCCAGATGAAAATGTACTTCAAGATCAAATTTTACATTTTTTAGAATATTTTTACCATTTTTTTAGATAGGTAGAAAATCACTTGATCTAAAAATTCTAAACCATTCAAGTATTGGTTTTCTACCTATCTAAAAAAATGGAAATTTTTTTTTTTCAAAAATAATGAAAAATTTAGTATGTAAATATATTTTATTATGGAGATCATGTTGAATGGTTCAGATCAACCATTGAACTTTGAAATGAAAATATTAATCCATAGTACGGACCAATCCGCGCTATGCATAGTACCATAGCCTCACCCTATTATGCCAGGTGTATATTTCTTTTTTATTTTTATCTAGTATTCGTATGAGCAGTGCTTGTCAGTGATGCCAGACCGTAAGAAAAAGGACGAGGAAAAAACAATTTTAATCTAATATAAAGGAAGGATACGTGTAGGCACAAATGTCAAGACACAGCCACCACCACCAGCCCCTGTAAGCTTTGAAACCAATTTTGATTTCATAGTTGTTCTAACAACTGTCTCTATCGATTCATGGCTAACCCCAATGCATTGAAGCAACCCCTGGTTCATCTCCATTAATTCCATCAATTTCTCTTCTTTTTCTGAGATTGCCACCTGATCTGCTGCTGGGGACTCAACTAACAATGCCAACTCATCACTGATCGAATTGATTGCATCGAATATTGATGACATGGCATGCGGGTGTCTCAATGCTCTTTCTGAAACACTGGCAACTAGCGATTTTGTATTTCTCCCAACTCTTGTGTCAGTGATCAGCATTTTGAGTGGGGTGGTTGAATTTACGGGCGTGATTGAGTTTGTTTTTGTCAATTCTTTCTTAAATTTGATCATGTTCCCTGTCACAAGTGAACCAAAAAGTAATAAATTATGTTATTAGAAAAAATGAAATTGTAGATGATTTACTCATTTTATGAAAGCAGATTCAAAGGAGAGATGTACCAAAGGTGCTAACAGTGTTGTCAATTCCAGAAGGTTTTCCGTGAATTATTCTCTCTCCTTCATAAGCCCACTTGCTTACAAGTTCAAGATCTATCTTTTTCTCATTAGCATTCAAAAACAGCTTCTCAGATAATGCTATCAAAGCACCAGAGAGTGCCACACAAAATGAGGCTGATGAACCAAGACCTGAACCCATAGGTAGTTCGGAGGTTACAACAGCCTTTCCCGGCTTAAATCTGAAAATTAAATGAAATATTAGATAATCAATGGAGATGTCCGTTACACAGCACAATTGGTGAGCATTTGAATAGCTTGGAGAATATTTACCAGAATGCTATTACAAATTTCCAACGACTAACTATGCTTGTAGTCTTAGTTAGCAATAGTTAAATCTAGTTTAGCCGAAGATTAGATCAAGAATAGCTTCTCTATAAGTACTTGTAATTGTATCTTTACAGAGAATAAATGAGAATATACAAACAATCATAATTCCTCTGTACTGTTCACATCACTTAAAGCAGCATGAGAACAATCCTTTAATCAAATTAGATATTTTTTTCTAATTCAACATGCTGTTACACATGACCTTTTGTCAACATATTTTTTCTAGACCTTTTCACAGTTTTTTATTTGCATTTGTCATTTCCTGGTTTCTCCTTTCTATCTTATTGGGTTTTTATCAGCAATGGAGATCTAGTCAAAATAACCCAAAACAACACAGATTAAGAACAAATTAATATAAGATAACAAGAAATGGTACTGTGTTGCAATTGATAGTAAGCCTTAATTAAATATAAACAGGTAAATATGTTAGAATACTGCTATTGAAGTTTTAACAATACGAAATATTCATACAATTCAGTCCCTGGCACTGTCAGTGCCAGTTTAAATGACTGAATTGGCACTGTCACTGTCAGTGTCAGTACCTTATTTTATAGTTCTGCGGCTTCTTTCTTGTTTAAAAAAAGGGGAATTTCATGTATACCCCATAAAAACTTTGAAATTACGTATTTCCCCCCTAATTATAATATAATATTTACCCTTCTATATTTGAAAAACTCATGAATTTATCCATTTTATTGTCTTCTCTATTAAAACTCATTTTAAATTTATCAAATGCCCATTTTACCCTTTATTAAGAAACATAAAAAAATATGTAGCATGTTTCAAAAAATGTCAGTCTTCGAATTGGCCGGTTTCCGAGGGAAAATCGGTCATTTCTCTACATCTGACGCATATACAGTAACATTTAGATATATACAGTGAAATTCCCCCTTAAAAAAAAAAAACCAGTATCCTATGCCAGTAACATTACATACCCAAGGATCGAAGTATATAGAAAAAGGAAAGCACAGAGACCAGAGCTGAGCTGAATATTCTCTTGAGGCAATTTTTGTTCGGCAACAAAGCCAGCAAGCAAGTCCAATTTTTCAGAGGTACACAGCCTCGGTAATGTAGTGTCACCAGAGCAATCTCCTAAAACCTCCTTTAATTGCGAGCAAGGCCAAGACAGATTTAATTTCATATCTTTCAAATCAATCTCAAGTAAATCATCTTCTTGACCTGTAAAATGTACCAAAAATAAATGCTAAGAGTCGAGATGTTATAGTAGTCTGAAGTCGATTTAACATATATAATTTTACTGATTTGTATGAACAAAATCTCTCATGCACATTGTCTAGCCAGTTCATTACTAACACTAACCGGCCTATGCAAACCAACTTATAATAAATACTAATTTCAGTTTTTCTCAAACTAATGGCTTTCCGGTTTAATTTTTGCTTTTCTAGGTTAAATTTTTGCTTTTCTAGGCTTAATTTTTGTTCTTCTTGGCTTGTTTAGATTTTTACAGCAAAATTAAGGGCAAATTGTGGAAAATTTCAACTAAGCTCTTTTAGGGTGAGAGATTAAGCAAATTGTGCAAAATTTAGCCAATTAAATCCACATTGCAAAACTCAGGGGGACTTGCAAGGATTCAAATCTCAGCCAACACACTCTGGAAAATCACTAATTTGTCCAGAAATTAAACCTAATTTCTTTATCCCCCTCCCCATTTTGAGCATTTTTTGGAAGAATGTGTCAACTTAGGCTTCCTTGAGTAACAATTGACACGACAGAGGCTCAATTCCACAACAGAACATAGCAAATCATAATTTGTATTGAACATAGCACAATAGTGGGATCAAAGAGGCGAACCGGAAGGGCGGAGAGCGAGGTGCACCTCAGTGTAGAGATCAATAGAGGCGGCAATGGCCGCAGCGCCGTGCACCACCGCGTGCTCTCCGGCGAGTATTATCTTTCCCGGCGCTCGCCCCTTCACCTCCATCTTTCTCCCTCTCTCTCTCTCTTGTTGCAAGAAAAGGGATCGATCGATCGAGCGAATGAATATGCAAATTGGCAAGTGACACTGAGTTAGACGTGGCTACAGGGGCGTAGGTGAGAAATGTGAGAAACGACAAATCGTTTTGCATAGAATTGGAGGTTCTTATGTTAAATATTTTATAGTAATATTTGTGTAGCGAGTCATTAGTTAATATAAGAAGACCCGCTAAGGAATTTTCTCAAGAGAACATGTGACAGATAATCCATAGTACCCATGTTTGGATTTTGTTCTGGTCTCCTTTTGTTTTTTTTAATTGGCTTTCTGTTTGATCTAGGAGCGATTTTTTTAATAATTTTCTTTCTGTTTGATCATTGTCTTCCTGTTTGGTCTACCGTCTAGTCGTCTACAGAGGTCAATTTGGGTTCGATGACCATCGGATTCAAAGTGAGTTCGATTGGTTGGATAACCGTCCGATCTATTTTAAGATTCGCGTCTATAACTTTCGCATCTACTTTAAAATTTGTGCACATAAATCTTAAAGTAGATCGAACAGTCTCAAAATCCATCGGACCCAAGCTGCTCTCGGTCTACAAGTGAATAATTTCTTTCATTTTAAGGGTTATACACCTCTCAAAAACTTCCAAATTAATGTATTTCTCCCTCTAAAATTCATAATATCATATTTATCCTTCTAAATTAAAAAAAACTCACAAATTTATCCATATTATTGTTTTTATATTAAAACTCATTTTAAATTTAAGTACTCATTTTACTTTATATTAAAAAAATGAAAAAATATGTAGTATGTATAAGAAAAATTCAGTTTTCTAATTAGTTTTCGAGGAGATGAATGAACCATTTGTCCTCGGAGACCGACCAATTAGAAGATCGATATTTTTCTTAAGCATGCTACTAGCCAGTAGAGGAATGAACAGTCCTCGGAGATCGACCAATTAGAAGACCGACATTTTTCTTAAACATGCTACATATTTTCTATTTTTTTAATATAGTGTAAATGGCTATTTTATAAATTTAAAATGAGTTTTAATGGAAAAGGCAATAAATTTGGTAAATTTGTCCGTTTTTGAAATTTAGAAGGGTAAATATGATATTATGAATTCTAGAGGGGAAATACATAATTTTGAAGTTTTTGAGGGGTATATATGAAATTGCCTCGTAGCATAGGGGGAAAGGTTTGAATCGACTGTTTGGACATTTAAAATTGAGATAAGGATGTGAAGTACGATTGAGACATGAAAGGCATGATGCTTTATCCGAACTACTCAACATGATCGCCATTTTAAAATGTGCTTGGAGACGAAATTTTATATTTTTTTTAAAATCTTTTACTGCGTTTGTTAGATAGGTACAAATCATTGTTTTTGGATGGTCCAGAATATTCTGAAAAACAGTAATTTTATACCTATCTAAACAAAATAGTAAAAAAATTTCAAAAAATAATATATAATTTGCTCCAAACACATTTTAATATTGAGATCAACATGCGGCTTGAATCGGCTGTTTAGACCTTAAAAACATAAATAAGAATATGAACCACAATTAAAACATGAAAAACATGAGACATTTAAACCCACTGATAAAAAAATATGTATGAACAAACTTTATAATTTATATAAACACATTTTATAAGTGATTGTATGTGTGTTCAACTTTATGTCAGGATGGTAAGACAAATTTAACATACATGCTTATTTTTCTTTTCTAGATTTTTATCTTTTGTTCAATAGTGTATAAAATACTTTTCAACATACATACTGTTTTTTACTATTCACAGTGGATCAGCGATTTTCAAAGTGGCTTAATAAATAGTAAAAAAGTTTCAAAAAATGTAAAATTTAGTCTGCAAGCACATGTCAATATTTAGAACATGTTGAACGGTTCGGATCGGTTGTTTGGATTTTCAAAAATGAAAATATGACCCGAAGTAAACCCCCCATTTACTCTGCAAAGCACAATAGCCCATCTCTCTCTCTCTCTCTCTCTATATATATATATATATATATATATATATATATATATATTTTTTTAAATATCAGTATGTTTAGAGTGTAAAATAGCGTAGATAAAGGATACAATAATATAATTAACTCTCCGAATAAATGTTCTCAACATTTTTAAATTAAGAAAGCAAGAACAGAGAGTATATTGCATCTATCCGGATTCACATTTTAAATGGAATAAATCTTCTCTGCATTTAAAAAAAATATTTAAAAATATATATATTTTGGAACATACCGAATAAACCATCTGAATGTTGTTGACACCCATTTTACTAGTTAATTATTAATTAATATTAATTTAACTGTACAGAATTGGTTTTCAAAAAAAAAAAAAAGTTGACTAGAACAAAAAAGTCAGCTATATATTGTGCATTTCCATGAGCTCTGCCAAACAGAATTGTCATCCTTTTATAATTATACTTCCATTGTTTTATATTATTGAAGCTCCATTTGTACTAAAATTAGTAAATCACTGCTTCTAAAAGCATACAAAAAGAATATTTTTTGAACCAAAAAATGCAAACAATTCATGAGAATAATAATCACTGAATAAGTATTTATTCTTTTGTAATTGGTTATATATATAATTACAAAAATATTATTAATGAATAACAAATCAACCTACTGTGCTGAAGCATTAGAGTATCTGCACACCATGGCTTCCTTATACACAAGCCCTGGCTTACACAAGTACCCTCGGTTCGGGCTACAATGCCTATCGGTCGAACAAATGCACTGCCCTTCCATAGCACACCCGTCTTCTTTCTCTAATTCGCTCTCGGGTTTTAATACCGCATCTAACCAGAAGCTGTCGAAAATTCCATCCGGATCCAATTGCATCTTCACTTGCATAAATTTTCCCCAATTCGGGTACTTGTGCTGAAAGCCAAAGAATGCGACACGTCGGTTCTTCCCGAAATGAGGCCTAGCATTGTATTTTCTAAATGCCATCTGTTCAATCTCTTCCATTACATCCTGATGTAGCCTCGGTGTAGAAGCATCGTCTGCTCTAAAATAATTGAAATCTACCACAACCGAATCCTCTGTTTGACCTAAGTACGCTTCTGATTGCTTTATAAACCTAATCAAGATCCCGTTATACACGTCGATTCCACAGAGGTTCTCTGCCTTCAAATCACGTAACTTCTTTACGTCGATAATGAAGTTCTTGAATTGAGATGCGGAAAAGATTGCGGTGCTCTCATAAAAGGACAGGCCCTTTATTCTCGGGTCCCATGCGCACATGTTTAGCGGGTCCAATGCGGAGGAGCGGAGGCAAGAACCCGAAGTTTGCATCTTTCCTTGATAGCCAACAACTGGATATCCAAGGAAGGTAATGCCATTGTTCTTCAAGCCATTTCCTATAAGTCTTTTGTAAGCTATCTCAGAAGCAGCTAGTGCACACTTTCCTTTTGTGCTTCTTGATTTCTCCAATGCCTTCTCTGTAGGTACACAGCAATTTGATTAGAATCAGTATTGACATAACAGTGTAATTATGTAAAGAAAGACTAATGACTATACTATATATATGTTACTTGAAAATATGGCTGTGGTATACTGGCATATAACCTGACTGGTTTCTGGTAATTTTAAATGTAACATGATTCAGTGAGTGACATATCCTTTACATGATCAAAATGCAAGTTGTGCTTGACAATTTTCAAAATCATCAAAACATGTATAAATGACTAGAATATACATGCCTTTTTTCATCATTACTAAAATTTGATGAATTAGATCTCAGAAAAAATATATAAACAAAGAAGAGTTGAGGCATTCAAACTAAGCATAGCACGGATACGTCCGTACTACGGATCAATATTTTTATTTTCAAAGTTCAAATAGTAGATATAAACCGTTCAACATGATTTCCATACGAATATGTACTGGTAGACTAAATTTTACATTTTTTGAAACTTTTTTAATATTCATTTTAGACAAGAAGAAAATCACTTGATCTAATAATTTTCTACCTATCTAAAAAAATAGTAAAAAAGTTCAAAAAAATATGAAATTTGATCTTCAAGTACATTTTCGTATGAAGATCATGTTTGAATGGTTCAGATCGATTGTTTGGACATTAAAAATGAAGATATCAATCCATAGTACGGACCAATATGCGCTAGTACCATAGCCTCAATTAACAAAGAATTAACTAGCTAGCTTTGATAAGTATAGTTGAATCAGACTTTGTACAAACTCAAAAGAAAATTCATGATCCATATATTTATTCCAAGCAACAATTGTACCTGCAGCTCGTACACCAGTTGACACCACGACGAGTGTCGATTGGAACCCGATAAAGTCGTTTACAGCGTCACCGGAAGAATTCAGTGGAACCCGGTTGTCTTTCCGGTACACAGCCTTGTACTGTGATAGGTACCATGTTATGTCAGCAAATTCATGATCTCTTGCATGAGCTATGAAGTCTTCTTCAAGTGCAGCATCATTTCGAAATTCATTACTTATGCTTCTTTTAAATCTAGGCTCTAGAGAAAGTGTCACCTGCATATATGTGAATTCTTGATGATTGTTTCCTTTTATATATAGTTTCATGAATTAATTGAAGGTTCGTGATTGAGAATAAAAATAATAAAAAGTTCTTAATACAAATCTTTACATCTCAATATATGTAGAAATTTAATAAGCTTCAGTTCATACTAATTAACATCATTTGAAATGTAATTATTAAACTATCTATATATCCAATAATATTCATATATATTTTATTTTTATTTTTATTATTAAGATTGTCATATGGTTCTCAAAATTATAATATTTCTTACTCGACAAAAAACCTGTCGAACCTACTACCAGTGGCGGATTTAATAAGAATGAATTTGTGTTTAGATATGATTTTTCTCTATAATTTAGAATAAAATATGAAGAATAATATAAAATTGATTCTCATACTGGATGAAAATTTTATATGATTGACTCTTGTACTAAAGTTTTTTAGATTTGACTGACGAAACTTAAGTCTGGCTCTGTCTCTGTCTCTGCTGCCTACTGCACTCGAACTTACTACCAGTAGTGGATTTAATAAGAATAAATTTGTGTTTAAACATGATTTTATTCTATAGTTTAGAGTAAAATTGATTCTCATACTAGATGAAAATTTTATATAATTAACTCTTATACTAAAGTTTTCCAGATTTGACCGACGTAACTTAAAAAGTCTGACTTTGTCTCTGTCTCTGCCTCTGCCTACTGCACTTGGAAGCATAGTAACATGATACGCGAATAATTCACATTTTATTCATTTTTTGACGTTTTCAAACCGAACTCCGAATAAAAAGCAAAAGAACGTATAATACGTTTTATTCGCAAATAAAATGCGAATCACGAATTATTTGCGAGAAAAACGCAAAAAAAAATTAATTAATTTTTTTAGAGGGGGTTTGGATTTTTATTTTTTACTTCCTCGTAATACCGAATTATTTTCAAATTATACTCAAATTATTTCTTCTGAATCGCAAATTTTTTATCGAACCGAATTCAAACTATTCGTTTGTTATTTGCTCGGAAGGACAAAAAAAAGCTAAATTTGACACAGTGCTTTTAGTGATTTCGGGGCCCGAGTGATTGTTTTGTCGTATAGTGCTTTTAATCATACAAACCCAATGTGCGTTGTTATCGTTGCGGTGCACTGTTGTTCGGCAGTGAGGCTTTAGTCTCCAATTCTCTATAAATAATCTTTAGCTTTATTAGCTGCTAAAGTTGGCGGAACAGCTGCTAAAGTTGACGGAACAGTTGTGTCTTAAATAGATTTAGAGTATTTTTTCTAAAGTTTTTTAGAGCAAATTCTCAAGCTAGATAAAAATTCAGACTTACAGCATAATACCTTCTTCGAGCTCCTCCTTAGTATCTTTATACATTCTAAGCTTCATTGCTCTAAGTCTTTGTCAGCCGAACAACTTCTCCTTAGCATAACTTAAACTCTTAAGCCTCATTGCTGTAAGCCTCGTTGCCAAACATGACCAGTTGCTAATGTAGTGGCGGATCTTAATTTTTTCTTAAATTTGAAGGCTTGTTGTCATTAGAAAAAGCACACTTTTTTATAGAAGTATAATATAATTTTTGTAAATTTAAGGGAACCAACCTCAATAATTAGTCTTTTTAAATAATTTCTTGTTAATCGGTCTTTTTAAATAATTTCTTTATATTTATTAATGACGAAATAATTTAATAATTCTTTCAATTTAAATTCGATATTTCAAGTAAAAATTATGTTATTTATATCTCATCATATCTCATATTTTATATCTTCATTTTCAAAATTCAAAACTGTCAATCTGAACCGCAACATGATATCCATACTAAAATATGCTTGGGATGAAATTTTAGAATTTTTAGAATTTTTTTAATATTTTTTAAGATAGGTACAAAATCACTGTTTCTGGACCGTTCAAAACAGTGATTTTCTACCCATCTAAAAAAATAGTAAAAGATTTCCAAAAATCATAAATTTTGGCCTCCAAGCATATTTTAATATGGATATCATGTTGAGCGGTTCAGATCAACAGTTTGTACTTTGAAAACGAAGATATAAAATGTGAGACATGATGAGGTATGAAAAGCATAAGGTATTAGAACGCTCCTCTATTTATATATCATATTTATAAAAAAAATTATTAAATTTAACGCAAGTTTATCCTTCAATAAAAAAAATTCAAGTTCTAAGAATCTATCTCTATTTTATCTGACAAAGAATTCAAAGTAATTACACCAGCTCCTAAATTCCATAAACAATTTGAGGACCATGTTTTATAGTCAAATTCTTTGACCTAAAATGAATATATGCCGTCTCAAATTGGCTAAAGAAGAATAATTTCCTTTTAATATATTTTATGAAATATCATGATACACTTAAATTACAAAAAGAAAATAGTACATAATAAATTCATAAAGCCAACAAGTTATGGTGATGAACCTTGATGTATGAAAATTTTATGTTAGATGTATAAAAGGGGGAAATCAATCTACCAAAACTAACTTGAGAAGTAAACAAACTCTCTATGAAATTGGAGTAAATTTACATGAAGTAAATCTTGCATTATTTAAAAAATAAATCTAAAGGAGGTAATTATAGAGATAAAATTATTTTAATTATACATTTTATTTTTTTCTGAGTTCTAACTCATTTTTTTTTAGTCAATTCAATATGATCCTATACCATCTTAAAAAAGTTATTTTTTTTCTTGCATTTTGTGTTATCAGCCTTAGACAGTGCATCTAAAGATGTCAATGAAATTTATTTATCATATTTGTGTCATATTTTTATATAAACATGTAGGGATAAGAATTTTTTTCATTAATTTATCGGATAAGATTTTATCCTATAAGATTTATCTTTTGTTGATCTCAATATTAAAATGAGCTTGGAGCAAATTATATATTATTTTTTTGAAAAAAAATTTACTATCTAAAATTTAGATAGGTATAAAATTATTGTTTTTTAGAAGATTCTAGACCATCCAAAAACAATGATTTGTACCTATCTAAAAAAGTAGTAAAAGATTTTCAAAAAAATATAAAATTTCGTCTCCGAGCACATTTTAAAATGGCAATCATGTTGAGTAGTTCAGACAAAGCCTCATGTCTTTCATGTCTCAATCTTACTTCAAATCCTTATCTCAATTTTAAATGTCCAAAGAGTCGATTCAAACCTTTTCCCCTATGCTACGAGGCAACAAAAGATTTTATCCGTTATCTTATAGGATAATTGATAACTTTCAAATATATAATATTATTTATTCATACGTATTTAATATTTATTATCATGATGAGATTAATTTATACCAAAACTTATATAATTTTGTTTAATAAATGTATTTATTTTCTTTTGAAATAATGGGTGCATTAATTGTAATTTTTATATTTTATTATTTTACATATCATGTCTAAAAGAATATATTTAAACAAATACGCGTGTAAAAACATCTATCACATTCGTACCTTATCTCATTAACACCCAAATCAGTGTTATCAGAACCAGATCAGACCAGACTGTCCGGCCGGAATAAACCGGAACCGGCTTCTACTCCGGTTTGGTTCGTTCAAGAGACCGTGTATGCTACTGAACCGGTAAAACCGGTTTATTTTTATAAAACTGCTCTCGTTTTAAGAAAAAACCAAATTTTGAGTAGGTTCAGTTTTTCATGCTTGCATTAAATGAGAGACTAAAAGTTGATAGCTAGGCTGTAAGCTATCAAATCCGTATACGTGCACAGAAATCAAATAAAGTACCAACACAAGTTAGTATTTATTGTTTGGTGAAATTTGCACTTAAAATCTCAAAGATTTTAGATATTTTAAAGGAATCAATTATTTAGTATAAAAAGTTTTTTTTAATTTATAGTATAAAAAGCTAAAACCGATATTATTGTGCATATTTATTTCTTTTACAAAAATAGTTAAAACCGATATCAATTATAATTATTTAGTATAAATTTTTTATCAAAACTGCCTCTTGATAATTATCAAATAAAAATAAATAAAATTGAGTGATTATATTCTTTGCTGTGAAAAAAAACATTCGATCATTTTTAATAAATTGGTATTTTCATTCTATTGATATATATCTATTATTTTGATTTTGTATTATATTATTCAATATGTATGTGCGAATTTTCACAAATACAATATAAATAATATGTTTTTTTAACAATCCTCACATCTCATATATATTTAGTATAAACTAGCAATTGAACCGGTTGACTCACCGGTCCGACCAATCAACCATTGACCCAATGCTTTACCGGATCGATGTCCGGTCCGGTTATGATAACATTGCCCTAAATGCATCAAGTAAAACAACATAAATTGTCACTAAAACAATTGCCACTAACCTTTGAAATGATTCCTAATAAGCCAACTGAGACCAGAGCAGCATTAAACAGCGCATCCCCTCGCCACAGCCTCAGTACCTTTGCATATTGCTCTGTGTCTCCGGCCGGTACCACCAAGCTCAGCCCCACCACATGGTCATGTACCGCCCCGCCACGGTCCCACCACGAGCTCCCGTGGGACCCGGTACTCAACAAACCACCTATGCTCACTCCTTCCCAGTACGGAGCTGCCACTAGACTTAACCCAGCCGACTCCACCGTGTCGATCATGTCTCTTAACCCGAAACCCGAGTCCACCGTCACAGTGCGGTTTATTGGGTCTATATGTATCCCGGTGTTGTACCTGCCCGTATATTTGTATGTCTTATATATATATATATACATACAATTTAAGGGAGAAAAAACAAATCTTCTACGTTGATCGAACGTCCAATCTTCGGAAAAAAAACAAATAATAGAAATTAGAAATTATTAGAAAATTCAATTTGTTAATTACCTTGAAGTACTAATAAGCACGGAGTCGGCTGAGGGAGGGCACGCTAATGGCGGAATGTTGTGCGCGAATGCACTCACGACCTTAACTTTTTTATTATTCTTAACCGCCTCCGCAACTGCATCAATGATCTCTTCTTCGGTTGTCGGGTAGACGACAGATGGGACCCGGCAGTCGATGCGGTCGTTCCATATGCCGTAAGCATTCGAGAGGATGCAACTCGAGGCGTCGTTGCATTGGATCGGTGATCTCGGTGGTAATGAATATGTAGCTTTTAGGAGGATAGAGAAGAGGAGGAAAAAGAAGAGAAGGTTAATGGTGGTGCCCATTTGATAGATAGATTTAATTTGTATAATCTGGTGGTGCCTTATAAGTCATATTACTGTACTTTTTTTGGTTGGAAAGCTTGGAAGGGAATCATAGGCTTTTTTGGTGGAAAGATTTTTAAAAAAATTATTCCAAACCGGATTCAAACTATCTGATCTATGTTGCAATTTACGCAAACAATCTAAATCGTCTGCGTAAATTTAAACACCAATCAGACAGTTTAAATCTGATTTTAAATAAGACTTTGTCTAAAGCCCTTTTGACAGAAAACCCATACTTGTATATAGGTAATAGGTGGAAAGGTGGATATGACCATTAGTGGATAGAGAATGATAGATTATTAGATTCATTGGAACAAAATATTGTTGCCTTACAAAGGGATATAAAGATAGATACAGCATTTAATTTTAAATCAGCGTTCATGATTCACAAAATGCCGCGTGATTCAAACAGTTCTTGTTAATTATCTCTCTCAATCTGTATGAATCGGACGGTCGTAATTGATCCGTCTAGCAAAAGGTTGTTTTGCTGTTCGCCTGTGGTAGATGAGCAGCTATGACCTTTCTGCTTTTAGACTAATTTTACAGGGAGTGCTATTTTCAGGTCAATAATTGTAATATTGATTGTTGAGATAAATGTTTCTCTTAGAATACATGATTTACCCTTTATTTCTCTCTCTTACATGTTTAATTAATTGATAAAGTTAATAAAGGAAAAGTTAACAAAGGAAGGTTAGTTCTTCCGAGATAAAACACATATATTTGAATTTCTAATAGTAACCTATTACTAAATAGAAAAGGTTCTAACTGCTGCCATAGTCACAAGATTTCGAGAATAATTTGTTTTTTTTTTATGAACCGAACGCCGAATTATTCGGCTGACCGAACTTTGATCGAATTATTTCTGAATAATTCGCGAATTTTACAAACTTTTTCTGAATTTTCCGAATTATTCGCGAATTTTTCCCATAACATTTTTTTTGAGTTTTTTTTTTTGCTTCCTTGTAGGACTGAGATTTCTGGTCTGGATAATTCCGAATCATTCCCGAATCACAAATTTTTGACCTTGCCGAACCAAACCCGAATAATTCATTTGCCACTATGACTGCTACAATCATACCTGCCATGTTCTGTCGATTTCTGTTAATACAAATCTAACAGCGACTTAAATTTGATGAATTTAATATTTCATGCACAATATTAAGAACAAATTGCATTTTTTTTTAAAACAAGTCCGTAAGCATACATTTAAAAACACGTTATGTTACATTATATCATCTGTAATTTTGTAGTACACCATCCTAAGGTTGCTACACCCATGAACCATTAATAAAGTGGAAATTACCCAACCGGTACTCCTAACTGGTATTGAAAATCTCATCTTATGACTTTTACACCCATGAGCCCTTACCAGTGAATTATAAAATTGCTCAACCAATACTCCCGACCGGTATTGAATATTCAAGTATCATGTTCAGAAAAGATCCTGATACATCCAACCGTACTGAAAACCAAAATGAATTTAATCTGATCTAAAAAAAAAAACAATGCCCAGAAAAAGAACCCTTACATCTTAATTTAAGCCGATATTTCCACCAAAATGATTCTTGTCAGTCGAGATTGATCTGAACCATTCATACAAGTACCAGTTCATCAATACCCTGCTAGAACGACATTAGGAGTTTACACAGCCTCCCAGCAAAAAAGAGAGGAGTGAGATGACCTCTTTCACTTAAAATGTCATGTACAAAACCGCCTTTTGGGCAAGCTCTTTTAAGAGAACTTGCATGACCGAACGACCCGCTAGATTATCTTTGCGAATTTTTATTTTTGCATTGTAAATGGTTTTTGAGATTACAATAAGGTTGGAGTTATTTTGCTGAAGAGAAGAGAGAAGTTGCCTTGGCGGTATTCCAAATTTGCTCATATGGTCGACGCCTATGATTCACACTATAATCTAAAATACTCTTGACAAGATCCTTTCTACTAATACTTCGCAAAAAATGTAGAATTGACTCTGTACCTGATGCATACCATACCAGCGCTTCACTTTTTAATTGATTCACATTGTATCAAAAGGCTTCTTAATTTAACCAATTAAATTACTTACTAATACGTGAAGGAAACAACATACAATCCAATAATTATAATTTATGAAATTTTAAATTAAAATATAAAATATAAAATAATTACTTTGTGCTGAATTCAACAATAAGATGAATTGCTTATATTCTGAGATTTTGATCGAGAATTTGTAGGTAGCAACAAAGTCCTCCTTTAATGAGCCTCTTTATCTTGTTCTCTTGCTTGAAGTATGAGTATTTAAACTTATTTGCGTCAAGAATTTCAACGTAGATGAAAATTGTAGAATTTAATTTCGTACCGAGTTTTTCTTTGATTAATTATGTGATTTGATTCACTTCCATTTTTTTTGTAGAGGTTGAAGAATGATCATGGAGAAGATGTAATATGAGATTCAACTAAAGAGAAAGGAAAAAATATAATTTCGATCAAGTTTATTAATTCTCTCTTAGGAGGTAAAACCTTCCTTTGTTAACATTTTCTTAATTAATTTATTAATTAATTAGATAGATGCAAGAGAGATAAATGAAGGGTAAAGCAGATTGTTGAGAGAAAAATTTCTCTCAGCACTCAAAATTGCAATTACTGATTTAAAAATAGCCCTCCCTTAATTTTATTTGATTGGATATTTTAACGGGAGGATTAGATCAACAGAGATTATTTGGTTACATTTTGTTATTTCCAAAAATTATATTGTAATTAAAAAAAAAAAAAGAACTAAACAATCTCCTCCTCTTTCTAAGGAATTCATATCACCTAAGGGATAAGAATATTTATGTTTAAATCTGGACTGTTCGATCAGAATCTGCACGAATTAAAACAGTCCACATGCATTTCATCTCGAGCCTAATTAACCTAAATTTTAATCGGACGGTCCGGATCTAAACAGAAATATTGTGATACCTCAGAGGATATGAACTCCTAACCTATTCTTTTTGTTTTGTTCTTACCTAAATGCGCCTAACCAAAAAAGTGTAAACAAACAATAGGCGCATAAATCAGTTAGCAATAGGCCCAACAATGGATTTCTAGTCCTATAAGCCCATCAATAAATCTCTAGTCCAATAATCCTTTTTCCTCAAATCCCTAGCGGACTTTTCACCTTTTTTCAATTGCTCTGTCTCACATGATCAAACTACAAACGGATTGACCTGGAAATGGACGGAGGTGGGGTTCACCACGGCCTCGGCCTACAGAGTATTGCACCGAAAAGGGATCGGCTGTCAGTTCTATAGAGCAATTTGGAAACTCAAAACACCTCTCAAAGTCCGTTTGTTTATGTGGCTATTCATTAACGATAGATTGTTAACCAGGGAGGTTTTGATAAAAAGGGGATGCTCGGTAAGTTGGGAATGTACCATGTGCACAACTGACGAGTACGAAACACGGGACCACTTGTTCTGGAATTGCAACTTCGCCAGAGGATTTTGGATGGGCCTCTTTGCGACCCTGAACATCAGACCACCAACTCACACAGAGGTGGCTCATGAAGAGTGGTGGAACCATCGACTCACGCTTTCCGGAGAACTTAGGAAAAATTGGGACAGGGCATGGGCGATTGGCCTCTGGACGCTGTGGAGGGAGAGAAATAGGCGGATATTCTCTCACGACCGCAGACAAATGCATAGATTAATAAATGAAGCGTTGCAAGAATCCTCCTTTTGGGCTGCCCATTGTTAGCAAAAGAAGGGTAAAGGGCAAAATGGGCACTGAGAACGAAGCGCGTTCCTTCACGGTGCTCATTAGTGTAGTTTTTAATAGTTGAATTCTGAGTTGATTGTAATTAGGAACAAAACTCCAATTTTGGAGATGTAAATACTTTTTTAATTAATATATTGACGGCCGGCAACTTGCCAACCGTCCTTCAAAAAAAAAATCTCTAGTCCAATAAAGCCCACAGTCGATTCTCTGGTCCATTAGATTATAGGATTTCTGTAACAGAATAACCAGGTCCATTGAGCTTTTAGTTAAATAAAAATTTTAAAGTGGTGCATTTCTTACATTACATCGCATAGATATAAAGGTTTCCATTCTAATATCAGACAAGCAGAGCGGATTCACATACATCAAATGGGTCCATTGACCCCCATTCATTTTCAAAAACTAATTATTATATATATTACTTTTGTATATTTTATAATTAAATGTTAAGAGTACCTACAAAATGACCCCTATAAATTTTCTCAAAATTTTATATAGCTGATCCTCATTCATTTTTCAAAAAAATTAGATTATTAAAATGTATACAACTTAGGGACTTATAGCATTTTTTACCCTATTATTCAAAATTCTACCCTGCCAAGCTCAAAGTCTCAAACCGTATATTTGCAACAAACCAATATAACTTGTAACATTATGAACTTCATGTTATATTCTATTTCAAAATAATTTTGTATAGAAATAGAATATAACATGAAATTTTTAAGAAAAATATAAGTAAAATTTTTCGTTCCGTTAAATCTTTTAAGCGTTGGTTGCACTTCTCACGTTAAACTTCTCTGAACTCTAAAGACAGTACCGTCCTATATATTAAGATATTTAAATGACTTGCTACCTTTAATTCGTAAAAGACAACGCATGATAAGCCTACTATTATCTAAAAAACAGTGATATTGTACCTTTTTTTATATATATTATTATTATTTCAGAAAATCTACCCATCTAATTGATGGCGTGAGCCTACTAAAAAACGATACTATCAGAATCAGGTATACTTTCTTGGTAACACCTGGACTGCAAGCTCTCAAACCAGTCATTGATAAGCCTCCTGGTAACAGCAATCAAGGGAACCCAAGTGGGGCCAACATTACTTATGATAATGGCTTCCACACAGTCAGCTACCGAGACACGAAGCTGCCGAGACAACCGACGGTCAGGATTTACTGCGAGGCCGCTATATATGGAATTGAGTATCATTGCATGAAACAGCACTGTTGTGCTGGCACCTGCTGATTCTAACAATCACTATCAGGTAATTAATCAATTGATTAATTAGTCGTTTAATTTTTTTCCCTTTTTTTTGGGTGATCTGATATTAATTGGTTTTGCTTGATGTAACATTTTAATATGAGCTCATTAATTAACTCCTTTAATTTTTTTTTTTTTTTTAAATTCATGTAGCACTGGATCAAGGACATGAACTCCTTTAATGAGGAAAAAGATCAAGATGGTTTTACTATGTTTGCACTGGTCAACAGAGTCACTGGAGAAGCCCTTCAAAACCCAGCTGGTGAAAATCAAGAGGTAATTAAGTAATTAATTATGTTAACCAAACTTAATAATTTGGCATGCATGATAGTAAAATAAACTCATAATTAAGATATATATAAATACATAAAACCCCTGTTTAATTTCTACATGAATACATCAGGTTAGCTTAGTTCCTTACAACCAGAACGGCCTCGACAACTCAGTGAAGTGGACGGAGGTGGCATCAACAGGTTTCCGTGCCATTAGGATTACAAGCACACCTACCTTGAATATGACTGTCCTCATCCTCACCAAAGATACTGGCAAATTCAATGACGGCGCCAAGATCATCGTCCAACGTTGGGCTGACACCCGAATCCAGCACTGAAACATCATTCCTTGCAATTCTAATGTTCCCTATTAATTAATTTGTAATCTTGAGGTAGCTAGCAAGGCTTCCAAAACTTGTTCTTGCATCATTGCATGCCTTTTTATTATTACTGTTATAATTTTTCATTATTTTCGCTCTGTATATGTTTCTAAACTTGGGATAATAAAGTATGAGTGAGGCTATGGTGCTATGCATAGCATGGATGGGGTCCGTGCTACGGCCAAAAATTTGACTTTTTAAAATTCTAATGGTCGATCCAACCGTTCAATGTGATAACCATATGAATATGTACTTGCAAACTAAATTTTATATTTTTTTTATTTTTTTATCTATTTTTTTAGATAGGTAGAATTTTGATGGTCCAGAATTTTCAGAAAACACTGATTTTTCTACCTATATAAAAAATAGTAAAAAAATTCGAAAAAATATAAAATTTAATTTGCAAGTACATATTCATATGGTTATCACATTGAACGGTTGGATCGACCATTAAGATTTTAAAAAGTCAAATTTTTGGCCGTAGCACGGACCCCATCCGTGCTATGCATAGCACCATAGGCTCACTCATAAAGTATTCTTGCGGTGGATTACCTGAAATACAGAAATTAATAAAAGGTGTTGTTTCTCTTATATTGTTGATTGAAATGCAATTTAATAATGTATTATCCATTGACAATTGGTATGTTCATTTATTTACGCTTGAGCTGTAACTATATATATGATGTGATTTGTTATTTCTAAAAATTGTATATATGTTTTCAATATTTAGTTACATAGAACGAGTATTAATATTATATTGAGTTAATTTTAAATTTTAATGATAATTTATCATGAGTCGTTAAAACTCTACCGTTAAAACTTTAAAATTATTTGATGGAAGGATAAATATTTCTCAATTTAATTAATTCACAAAGCTAAAATAATAGAATGCCTGATCAAAATCAGATGAATTAATTCAAGAAATTATACTCAACCATGAACACTTTCTCTCGTCTATTATATAGCTTCATTTACAAAATGAAGAGGAGAGTAATCAAAGAACTTTTAATGTTTGGGCCTTAAATTGTGCCATGTAAAATTAACAAGGCCCAAATTATCAAAGAACTTTCATATGATTTTAGTGTAACCAGGTCCATTGGGCTTTTTGTTAAATAAAAAGTGGTGCATCCCTTGTATTACATCGCATAGATATAAAGGTTTCCATTCTAATATCTGACAAGACAAAAGAATTTTGACAAAAATATGGCACATTCTTCCCTGCTAAGTTCAAACCATATAATTCCAACAAACCAATATAATATAATATAATAGTCTATTCAATCTTTTACATTATTACAATTGGAACAGATTCTACTGGAACTGTGACTTGAGGATAATATTTGTTGCCAGTGGTGATGGATCCCACTAGCACTACAATCAGTTCATACCCAACTTTTGGTTAATTTCATTCTGACATAACAATTCCAGAGAGAAACAAATTCATGATCAACCAAGATAGAATTATTGATTATTTTTTTCTTACTGTCAATAATTTCAACTTTTTGAAAATTTTCCATCATGGGTAAATTGTCAAATTCCAATAAATTGGTGGATAGGATTAAGCATTAACAGAATGTAGTGCAATCCAAACCATCTCCAACTGCAAGTATATTGACAAAAGATGATGAAAGAGATTAGTTAATGCCTTTGGCAAATATCTGGTACCTGTCTCTTCATTCATCCAATAGACAATTTGTTGGTTAAAAGGGTTAAGATATACAACTTGAATGCAA
Organism: Carex parvula; assembly: GCA_025461045.1. Taxonomy (NCBI): domain Eukaryota; kingdom Viridiplantae; phylum Streptophyta; class Magnoliopsida; order Poales; family Cyperaceae; genus Carex; species Carex parvula. Next base: position 591,371 of record JAJGRW010001303.1, on the reverse strand, counting down.
AATATTACAATAATGAAAGAAAGAAAAAAAAAAGGTTGAACCAAAATGATGAAGCAATCAGGCACAAAAAAAGAAAAAGAAACTTCTTCTTTAGCCCAAGTATTCTATTCCTCCATGGAATGATGGAAATTCACATTTTAGAATTAGGGGTAAATATGGAAAATACACAATACAATCGTTCGAATGGCGTACTTCATATTTCTAATTTTTTTCCTCTTTTGCTAACGCAAATTAAGAAGAAGAATTTACGATGACTGCTTGTTTGTTAATTAGAAAGGTGCAATTTTTTTATTGAAAACTCCTGTTTTGTATTTGGAATGATAAACAAAAATTACACTCTTAATTTCTTCCAGTTATGAACTTTTTTTTCATTATTTTCTCCTTTTACATTACTATATTAGAAAAGATTCAGTTCACTACTGAACTATACTGTTCAACAGTATATTGGTTCCCCGGTATCCAAAAATATTGAAAAAATTGTCATGAGGTTTATCTAGTCAAAGAGAAACTCAAATAGGTCACGTGTGTCTAATGAGGAAAGTGGAAAGACAGGTCAAGTAGGGATTTTTTTTAAAAACAGTAAATAAAATAATAAAAGTTAAAGAAACGACATGATTGCTTCGCTTGTTATAAAAACAGCAAAAATCGAATCCGGGATTCGGTTAAGTTATGTTTTTTCGCTTCACTGAATACGCTATTCGGTTAAGCGTATTTTCACAAAACAGATCCCGAAAGCTATGTAAACTCCGTGTAACACCCACCATTAACCGAATTCCCAATTCGGTTAAGATTTTTTTTTTTTTTAATGTAAACCGAATAGCCAATTCGGTTTACATTATTTTTTAATTTTTTATTCTAAACCGAATAGGGTATTCGGTTTAGAATAATATTAATTAACGAATAGAGTAAGAATAGAGTAATAATATTAATTAATCTATTTTATTTTGATTAATGTAATTGTCATAACCGAATACTCTATTCGGTTAATAATATTATTATTTAATAATATTATTTTTATTTTTATTATTATTTAATAAAAAAATAATATTATTATTTAATAATGTAATTGTCAAAGTTTGATTAATTAATGTAATTGTCAAACTTTTATTTCGAACACATTAATTAATAAAAGTTTCTTTTTATTTTAATTTTTCTTCATATATCTTTTAATTTAGATATATTAATTTTATCAAATAAAATTAATATATCTAAATTAAAAGATATATGAACACATTAATTAATAAAAGTATCATAAAATTAATATTAATATATTAAATTAAAATAATTACATTAATTTGCTTGACGCTTGACCCTAATCGTAGGTTTCACCGAAATTTTATTTATAGCATAAAAAAAAACCAAATCACCCTGATTCATAACAAAAGTTTTATTAAATAATGTAATTGTCAAACTTTTAGTTTATATTCAAACTATCAAATAAAATAATATAAAATAATATAAAATAATAAAAATTTCAGGGTATTAATAAAAAAAAATAATAAACTTTTATTAAATAATGTGTTGAAATAGACTTTTATTAAACAATTAATTAATTTAATAATAATAATGAAGTTAAAATTTCAAGCAAATTAATGTAATTATTTTGATTGAACTTTGAGAATTAAAAAAACTAGTTGATTAAATAATGTAATAAACTTTTATTAAATAATGTGATTGTTAAATAGTAAAAAGCCAAAAAGCAAAAAAATTGGTTCACCGAATTCCGGATTCGGTTAAGCCAAAAAAGCAACAAAAATCCACCCAACCGAATCCCCTATTCGGTTAGCCAAAAAAGGTGAAAATTGCTTCCGTCGACCTTCTGTGGCAACCCACTGTATCACCTGTTAAAACCATCAGCTTAACCGAATAGCGTATTCGGTGAAGCAAAAAAATAACTTAACCGAATCCCGGATTCGGTTTTTGCTGTTTTTATAACAAACGAAGCAATCATGTCGTTTCTTTAACTTTTATTATTTTAATTACTGTTTTTAAAAAAAATCCGTCAAGTAGTGCTTGGGATAGGCAATAAGGGAGTATAATAGGGCTTCTTACTAAGTAGAAGACTAGGAACTAGATAGGGATAGGTACAGGACCATAGCGCTAGGGAATGTAAACAGGGTGGGCTATGGGAGGCAAGCAACGTAGTCAAAGAGTAAAAGAGTAGGTAAGTTGGGTTAGTAAAGTAGGCTAAAGTACTGTTTCTAGATGACTTTCTTAGTGTGTTGATGGAGTACTTTGTCGATGATTCATAAGACAATATCTAATATGGTGGTTGTTATTAGGGGCGTTCGTGTCCGACCCGAGAATACTTCGTTTTTTATTCATAATTATGATTAACTATTCAATATATTTGTGGTTGTTTTGGGGCGTTCATGCCCGAGAATATCAGGAGGATATCTTTCAATCATGCTAGTACCGTATCTATTTCTAGGTAAGAAATCAAGACTTGAAAAGCAGTGTGTGGGCACTGCCCTTGCCAGCTCCGCGTCTGACCCGACGAGTCAATGCTCAAATCGAATATGGAACCGATAAGGCGACCCTTAGAAGGGTGGGTAAATTTCGAAGACAGGCTTGGTCCCTCCCAAAGTACGAAATAGTGAGGACTTTACATTATTATCTCTAAAGTGTCGCACAAGTAAGGGGCTACTTTATATGAAATTTGTATCCATTCAATTTCCACAAAATCTGCATTTGAGAGTATTCATTGATTAGATAATTACGGCATAATATTCTTCAATATTTGATGTAGAATAGAGACGCAAATCAATCATCCACATATAGAAGTTTCATGGTTATATTGTCATACCATGACTTCAAATTTAACTATATATCTAACACCACTACTCTGAATGACACTTACTTTACATTTTAATCCATTATACCTAATAATTACAAACTTTTCATAAAGTTTATGCAAAACTCTACACTAGAAGTCCCAAATTAAGTCTACACTATATATGACCTTTTCACAGAGAGAGCTAAAACAGAAAGTATATATAATAAGTTTAAATTTCATTGTTAGTTTATTACAGGAAATAGTGAGAGTCCATATATATATACTACGTCTATTTGTACAAAATTAACAAAATTTTCAGAAAAGTTTATTTAGTACAAATATTATTAAACCATTATTAAAATTAAGAAGAGAATATGCGCTGAATCTGTAGGTGTTTCTCCCAACTTATAGGGTTTGGAATTTGAGTTTCTTTTTGTCAACTTATAGGTATATAATCTAGATCACTTTAACAAATAATTAGAAGCTTAAATGTATACAAAGAAGTAATAGACAAATGTAGCTAATTAAGTATTATTGCTTTTTGTCAATAAAAATAATGTTTCTTTTCTTCTTCAACCATATTCAGACTTCAACTAGAGAAGGTTCCTTAATTAAGTACTGCTTTGATTAAATCAAGATTATCTAAGCGCTAGTTGCATGGGGAAGTTCATTACTAAAAGAAGCACTTGATATAAGGTGAAAAGCATCTTTTGATATTTTATAGACTAGTGACTAATTATCAATCTGTCACCCAAATTATCATAATTCGTTATCACTTCATGGTGTGAATATTATAACTAATCTAACCATGCATGTCGTTTTCAAATCTAGTCAATAAATTCAAGTGGTGTGTAGGAATAGAACAAACTAGAATTAGTTTATGAAGAATATATTTGATGCAAAAGAGAGAGAGAGAGAGAGAGAGACCACTTCTCATGGATAGAAAATATATACCGCGTGTGTTGTACATAAACCGTGACGCTTTGAACATTAAAAAAAGGTATAAATTATTTTTATATTTGCAATTGACAATATTAGTAAATTTAAAAAAATCTACAAAAATAAAATAAAATACTATGAATGTTTCAAAGATTCAGTAGATTTTATTTGACTTCTATATTCTTAGTATAAATTGTAAATAAAATAAAATACTATGAATGTTTCAAAGATTCAGTAAATATTGTAAGACTTTGATATTAATTAATATATTAATTGTTGGCTGGATGCATTTTTCTATTCTTAGTATAAATTGTATATAGAATTCCTTACTTGTATATAGAATTCAATATTGACCCCACCCTTTTCATAAAAATTGTTCACTGTAATATTCAAATTTTTTTCGAAGTTAATAAATTAAAATGAGAATTACGATATTAAAAAGAGAGAAAGAAAGAAGAGTGAGTCTATGGTACTATGCATAGTACGAATTAGCCCGTACTACGGAGTTAAATTTTCATTTTGAAAATTCTAATAGTCGATCTGAACTGTTCAACGTGATCCCACATGAATATGTACTTGCAGACTAAATTTTATATTTTTTTAATTTTTTTTACTATATTTTATGATCTGAAAATTCTAGACCATCTAACATCTAAAAACAGTGATTTTCTACCTATCCAAAAAAATAGTAAAAAAATTCTAAAAAATAGAAAATTTAGCCTACAAGTATATTCTCATATGAAAATCATGTTGAACGGTTCGGATAGACCGTTAGAATTTTGAAAACGAAAATATTAATCCGTAGTACGAACCAATCCGTGCTATGCACAGTACCATAAACTCAAGAAAGAAAGAAAGATAATTACAAATTTCTGTTAAAACAGTAGATTTCATGTGACGCTGATTTTGGTGGAGTCAGTGGTTGGATTTTTGTCGCCATTAAAAAACCAAGCGGGACCACTGTCAGATCCTTTTATCACAAAACGACAGGAAGTCTGTTCTGACTTGTCATCTCCAATAAAAGCACGTCTTAGACTCGGCTCTGTGGACCGTTAAAATTTAGCTAAATCAGGGAGCATATCGCTACCGTCTTACATAGAATATAGTTTAACAACGGAGCAGATCATTTTGGTGCTCTTGAAAATAAAGCTTAGGGAGCCGATTTGGATAGCTCAAGCAATTATGGGGTAAAGATTTTAACAGAGTAGTTTGGGCTTCATGCAGCACACAAACAATATGCTGGGCTGTTTTGATTCTATAGGCCGTGCGCTGCATGAATTCTAAACTGCTCTGTTAAAATATAATCGGTCATAAGTTTAAACTCAATTTTTAAAAAGTAAATTCATATGTTGATCTCACTTTATTTTATAAATAATGAATTTACATTCTAAATTTATAATTTTTAAATTTTATACAAAAAGAATCGAGCAAGGGAATAGAAAAACGTAGGCCGCGAAGTTATTTTTATGTGCTCAATTTCAATAATTTCTAACATTTTGAGACAATTCGAAATAATTTTAAAAAAAATTAACTTGAACGCAAACTTATTTTTTTGTGAAGTAGATCAAGATCAATAGTTTGAATTCATGATTTAAATCAGAATGTACAAAAATAAAAAATAAAATACTCTAACTGCTTTAATAAGCAAATGTCAAGTTCCCTATAATTCGTTTTAATTTCTTCCGAGATAAAACACATATATTTGAATTTCTAATAGTAACCTATTACTACATAGAAAAGGTACTAACTGCTGCCATAGTCACAAAATTTGTGAATTATTCGAGAATAATTCGTTTTTTTTATGAACCGAACGCCGAATTATTCAGTTGACCGAACTTTGACCGAACTTTGACCGAACTATTCCCGAATAATTCGTGAATTTTACGAACTTTTTTCTGAATTTTCCGAATTATTCGCGAATTTTCCCCAGAACATTTTTTTGGATTTTTTTTTGCTTCTTTGTAGGACTGAGATCTCTGGTCTGGATAATTCCGAATTATATCTGAATTATTCCCAAATCACGAATTTTTGACCTTGCCAAACCAAACCCGAATCATTTGTCACTATGACTGCTACAATCATACCTGCCATGTTCAGTTGATTTGTGTTAATACAAATCTAACAGTGACTTAAATTTGATGAATTTAATATTTCATGCACAATATTAAGAACAAATTGCATTTTTTTTTGAAACAAGTCCGTAAGCATACAATTAAAAACACGTTATGTTACAGTTATATCATCTGTAATTTTGTAGTACACCATCCTAAGGTTGCTACACCCATGAACCATTAATAAAGTGGAAATTACCCAACCGGTACTCCTAACTGGTATTGAAAATCTCATCTTATGACTTTTACACCCATGAGCCCTTAACAATGAATTGTAAAATTGCTCAACCAGTACTCCCAACCGGTATTGAATATCCAAGTATCATGTTCAGAAAAGATCCTGATACATCCAACCGTACTGAAAACCAAAATGAATTTAATCTGATCTAAAAAAAAAAAACAATGCCCAGAAAAAGAACCCTTACATCTTAATTTAGACCGATCTTTTCACCAAAATGATTCTTGTCAGCCGAGATTGATCTGAATCATTCATACAAGCACCAGTTCATCAATACCCTGCTAGAACGACATTAGGAGTTTACACAGCCTCCCAGCAAAAAAGAGAGGAGTGAGATGACCTCTTTCACTTAAAATGTCATGTACAAAACCGCCTTTTGGGCAAGCTCTTTTAAGAGAACTTGCATGACCGAACGACCCGCTGGATTATCTTTGCAACTTTTTGTTTTGCATTGTAAATGGTTTTTGAGATTACAATAAGGTTGGGGTTATTTTGCCGAAGAGAAGAGAGAAGTTGCCTTGGCGGTATTCCAAATTTGCTCATATGATCGACGCCTATGATTCACACTATAATCTAAAATACTCTTGACAAGATCCTTTCTACTAATACTTCGCAAAAAATGTAGAATTGACTCTGTACCTGATGCATACCATACCAGCGCTTCACTTTTTAATTGATTCACATTGTATCAAAAGGCTTCTTAATTTAACCAATTAAATTACTTACTAATACGTGAAGGAAACAACATACAATCCAATAATTATAATTTATGAAATTTTAAATTAAAATATAAAATAATTACTTTGTGTTGAATTCAACAATAAGATGAATTGCTTACATTCTGAGGTTTTGATTGAGAATTTGTAGGTAGCAACAAAGTCCTCCTTTAATGAGCCTCTTTATCTTGTTCTCTTGCTTGAAGTATGAGTATTTAAACTTATTTGCGTCAAGAATTTCAACGTAGATGAAAATTGTAGAATTTAATTTCGTACCGAGTTTTTCTTTGATTAATTCTGCAATTTGATTCACTTTCATTTTTGTTGTAGAGGTTGAAGAATGATCATGGAGAAGATGTGATATGGGATTCGACTAAAGAGAAAGAAGATACGACAAAGAGAAAGGAAAAAGAAGAAATGAGTTAATTTTGATCAAGATTGTTAAGAGCATCTCCAATTCAGCAATCCGTAAAAAATTAAAAACAGCTGTAAAACACTATTTAAAAATTAAGTTCCTTTTAATTTCTTAACCCCTCCATTCAAAAAATTAGGTCAGAGCCAATAGGAAAGAGAACAAAGGAGTTAGAGCCAATAGGAAAGAGAGAGAGTATCAGCATGTTCAAAAGAAATCGTTTGTTTTATAAGCAAATTTGCTTTATTAGCAATTGGCCTACAACCCAACAATTATATTAGCAATTGACACATCAGATTAGCAATTTAAAAACAATGACCATTGTAGATGCTCTATAGGAGGTAAAACCTTCCTTTGTTAACATTTTCTTAATTAATTTATTAATTAATTAGATAGATGCAAGAGAGATAAATGAAGGGTAAAGCAGATTGTTGAGAGAAAAATTTCTCTCAGCACTCAAAATTGCAATTACTGATCTAAAAATAGCCCTCCCTTAATTTTATTTGATTGGATATTTTAACGGGAGGATTAGATCAACAGAGATTATTTGGTTACATTTTGTTATTTCCAAAAATTATATTGTAATTAAAAAAAAAAAAAACTAAACATTCTCCTCCTCTTTCTAACGATTTCATATCACCTAGGTACAACAATATTTATGTTTAAATCTGAACTGTCCGATCAAAATCTGCACGAATTAAAACAGTCCATGCATTTCATCTCGAGCCTAATTAACCTAAATTTTAATCGGACGGTCCGGATCTAAACAGAAATGAACTCCTAACCTATTCTTTTTGTTTTGTTCTTACCTAAATGCGCCTAACCAAAAAAGTGTAAACAAACAATAGGCGCATAAATCAGTTAGCAATAGGCCCAACAATGGATTTCTAGTCCTATAAGCCCATCAATAAATCTCTAGTCCAATAAAGCCCACAGTCGATTCTCTGGTCCATTAGATTATAGGATTTCTGTAACAGAATAACCAGGTCCATTGAGCTTTTAGTTAAATAAAAATTAAAAAGTGGTGCATTTCTTACATTACATCGCATAGATATAAAGGTTTCCATTCTAATATCAGACAAGCAGAGGCGGATTCACATACATCAAATGGGTCCATTGACCTCCATTCATTTTCAAAAACTAATTATTATATATATTACTTTTATATATTTTATAATTAAATGTTAAGAGTACCTACAAAATGACCCCTATAAATTTTCTCAAAATTTTATATAGCTGATCCTCATTCATTTTTCAAAAAAATTAAATTATTAAAATGTATACAGCTTAGGGACTTATAGCATTTTTTACCCTATTATTCAAAATTCTACCCTGCCAAGCTCAAAGTCTCAAACCGTATATTTGCAACAAACCAATATAACTTGTAACATTATGAACTTCATGTTATATTCTATTTCAAAATAATTTTGTATAGAAATAGAATATAACACGAAATTTTAAGAAAAATATTAGTAAAATTTTCGTTCCGTTAAATCTTTTAAGCGTTGGTTGCACTTCTCACGTTAAACTTCTCTGAACTCTCTAAAGACAGTACCATCCTATATATTAAGATATTTAAATGACTTGCTACCTTTAATTCGTAAAAGACAACGCATGATAAGCCTACTATTATCTAAAAAACAGTGATTTTGTACCTTTTTTATATATATTATTATTATTATTTCAGAAAATCTACCCATCTAATTGATGGCGTGAGCCTACTAAAAAACGATACTATCAGAATCAGGTATACTTTCTTGGTAACACCTGGACTGCAAGCTCTCAAACCAGTCATTGATAAGCCTCCTGGTAACAGCAATCAAGGGAACCCAAGTGGGGCCAACATTACTTATGATAATGGCTTCCACACAGTCAGCTACCGAGACACGAAGCTGCCGAGACAACCGACGGTCAGGATTTACTGCGAGGCCGCTATATATGGAATTGAGTATCATTGCATGAAACAGCACTGTTGTGCTGGCACCTGCTGATTCTAACAATCACTATCAGGTAATTAATCAATTGATTAATTAGTCGTTTAATTTTTTTCCCTTTTTTTTGGGTGATCTCTGATATTAATTGGTTTTGCTTGATGTAACATTTTAATATGAGCTCATTAATTAACTCCTTTAATTTTTTTTTTTTTTAAATTCATGTAGCACTGGATCAAGGACATGAACTCCTTTAATGAGGAAAAAGATCAAGATGGTTTTCCTATGTTTGCACTGGTCAACAGAGTCACTGGAGAAGCCCTTCAAAACCCAGCTGGCGAAAATCAAGAGGTAATCAAGTAATTCATTATGTTAACCAAACTTAATAATTTGGCATGCATGATAGTAAAATAAACTCATAATTAAGATATATAAATACATAAAACCCCTGTTTAATTTCTACATGAATACATCAGGTTAGCTTAGTTCCTTATGACCAGAACGGCCTCGACAACTCAGTGAAGTGGACGGAGGTGGCATCAACAGGTTTCCGTGCCATTAGGGTTACAAGCACACCTACCTTGAATATGACTGTCCTAGTCCTCGCCAAAGAACCGGCAAGTTCAATGACGGCGCCAAGATCATCGTCCAACGTTGGGCTGACACCCGAATCCAGCACTGGAACATCGTTCCTTGCAATTCTAATGTTCCCTATTAATTAATTTGTAATCTTGAGGTAGCTAGCAACTTAGCAAGGTTTCCAAAACTTGTTCTTGCATCATTGCATGCCTTTTTATTATTATTGTTATAATTTTTCATTATTTTCGCTCTATATATGTATCTAAACTTGGGATAATAAAGTATTCTTGCGGTGGATTACCTGAAATACAGAAATAAAAGGTGTTGTTTCTCTTATATTGTTGATTGAAATGCAATTTAATAATGTATTATCCATTGACAATTGGTATGTTCATTTATTTACGCTTGAGCTGTAACTATATATATGATGTGATTTGTTATTTCTAAAAATTGTATATATGTATTCAATATTTAGTTACATAGGAACGAGTATTAATATATATTGAGTTAATTTAAATTTTAATGATAATTTATCATGAGTCGTTAAAACTACCGTTAAAACTTAATTATTGATGGAAGGATAAATATTTCTCAATTTAATTAATTCACAAAGCTAAAATAATAGAATGTCTGATCAAAATCAGATGAATTAATTCAAGAAGTTATTATACTCAACCATGAACACTTTCTCTCGTCTATTATATAGCTTCATTTACAAAATGAAGAGGAGAGTAATCAAAGAACTTTTAATGTTTGGGCCTTAAATTGTGCCATGTAAAATTAACAAGGCCCAAATTATCAAAGAACTTTCATATGATTTTAGTGTAACCAGGTCCATTGGGCTTTTTGTTAAATAAAAAGTGGTGCATCCCTTGTATTACATCGCATAGATATAAAGGTTTCCATTCTAATATCTGACAAGACAAAAGATTTTTGACAAAAATATGAGCACATTCTTCCCTGCTAAGTTCAAACCATATAATTCCAACAAACCAATATAATATAATAGTCTATTCAATCTTTTACATTATTACAATTGGAACAGATTCTACTGGAACTGTGACTTGAGGATAATATTTGTTGCCAAGTGGTGATGGATCCCACTAGCACTACAATCAGTTCATACCCAACTTTTGGTTAATTTCATTCTGACATAACAATTCCAGAGAGAAACAAATTCATGATCAATCAAGATAGAATTATTGATTATTTTTTTCTTACTGTCAATAATTTCAACTTTTTGAAAATTTTCCATCATGGGTAAATTGTCAAATTCCAATAAATTGGTGGATAGGATTAAGCATTAACAGAATGTAGTGCAATCCAAACCATCTCCAACTGCAAGTATATTGACAAAAGATGATGAAAGAGATTAGTTAATGCCTTTGGCAAATATCTGGTACCTGTCTCTTCATTTATCCAATAGACAATTTGTTGGTTAAAAGGGTTAAGATATACAACTTGAATGCAAAATATTGCAATAATGAAAGAAAGAAAAAAAAAAGGTTGAACCAAAAATGATGAAGCAATCATGCACAAAAAAAGAAAAAGAAACTTCTTCTTTAGCCCAAGTATTCTATTCCTCCATGGAATGATGGAAATTCACATTTTAGAATTAGGGGTAAATATGGAAAATACACAATACAATCGTTCGAATGGCGTACTTCATATTTCTAATTTTTTTCCTCTTTTGATAACGCAAATTAAGAAGAAGAATTTACGATGACTGCTTGTTTGTTAATTAGAAAGGTGCAATTTTTTTATTGAAAACTCCTGTTTTGTATTTGGAATGATAAACAAAAATTACACTCTTAATTTCTTCCAGTTATGAACTTTTTTTTCATTATTTTCTTCCTTTTACATTACTATATTAGAAAAGATTCAGTTCACTACTGAACTATACTGTTCAAACAGTATATTGGTTCCCCGGTATCCAAAAATATTGAAAAAATTGTCATGAGGTTTATCTAGTCAAAGAGAAACTCAAATAGGTCACGTGTGTCTAATGAGGAAAGTGGAAAGACAGGTCAAGTAGGGATTTTTTTTAAAAACAGTAAATAAAATAATAAAAGTTAAAGAAACGACATGATTGCTTCGCTTGTTATAAAAACAGCAAAAATCGAATTCCGGGATTCGGTTAAGTTATGTTTTTTCGCTTCACTGAATACGCTATTCGGTTAAGCGTATTTTCACAAAACAGATCCCGAAAACTATGTAAACTCCGTGTAACACCCACCATTAACCGAATTCCCAATTCGGTTAAGATTTTTTTTTTTTTAATGTAAACCGAATAGCCAATTCGGTTTACATTATTTTTTAATTTTTTATTCTAAACCGAATAGGGTATTCGGTTTAGAATAATATTAATTAACGAATAGAGTAAGAATAGAGTAATAATATTAATTAATCTATTTTATTTTGATTAATGTAATTGTCATAACCGAATACTCTATTCGGTTAATAATATTATTATTTAATAATATTATTTTTTATTTTTTATTATTATTTAATAAAAAAATAATATTATTATTTAATAATGTAATTGTCAAAGTTTGATTAATTAATGTAATTGTCAAACTTTTATTTCGAACACATTAATTAATAAAAGTTTCTTTTTATTTTAATTTTTCTTCATATATCTTTAATTTAGATATATTACTTTTATCAAATAAAATTAATATATCTAAATTAAAACTTTATTACTATTTGTCTAGATAATTAGTAATAATTTTTTCAAAACTGTAGTCTCTTTTTTTAACGAGTTAATAAAAGAGACTACAGTTTTGGAAAAATTATTACTAATTATCTAGACAAATAGTAATAAAGTTTTAATTTAGATATATTAATTTTATTTGATAAAATTAATATATCTAAATTAAAAGATATATGAACACATTAATTAATAAAAGTATCATAAAATTAATATTAATATATTAAATTAAAATAATTACATTAATTTGCTTGACGCTTGACCCTAATCGTAGGTTTCACCGAAATTTTTATTTATAGCATAAAAAAAAAAACCAAATCACCCTGATTCATAACAAAAGTTTTATTAAATAATGTAATTGTCAAACTTTTAGTTTATATTCAAACTATCAAATAAAATAATATAAAATAATAAAAATTTCAGGGTATTAATAAAAAATAATAATAAACTTTTATTAAATAATGTGTTGAAATAGACTTTTATTAAACAATTAATTAATTTAATAATAATAATGAAGTTAAAATTTCAAGCAAATTAATGTAATTATTTTGATTGAACTTTGAGAATTAAAAAAACTAGTTGATTAAATAATGTAATAAACTTTTATTAAATAATGTGATTGTTAAATAGTAAAAAGCCAAAAAGCAAAAAAATTGGTTCACCGAATTCCTGGATTCGGTTAAGCCAAAAAAGCAACAAAAATCTACCCAACCGAATCCCCTATTCGGTTAGCCAAAAAAGGTGAAAATTGCTTCCGTCGACCTTCTGTGGCAACCCACTGTATCACCTGTTAAAACCATCAGCTTAACCGAATAGCGTATTCGGTGAAGCAAAAAAATAACTTAACCGAATCCCGGATTCGGTTTTTATTGTTTTTATAACAAACGAAACAATCATGTCGTTTCTTTAACTTTTATTATTTTAATTACTGTTTTTAAAAAAAATCCGTCAAGTAGTGCTTGGGATAGGCAATAAGGGAGTATAATAGGGCTTCTTACTAAGTAGAAGACTAGGAACTAGATAGGGATAGGTACAGGACCATAGCGCTAGGGAATGTAAACAGGGTGGGCTATGGGAGGCAAGCAACGTAGTCAAAGAGTAAAAGAGTAGGTAAGTTGGGTTAGTAAAGTAGGCTAAAGTACTGTTTCTAGATGACTTTCTTAGTGTGTTGATGGAGTACTTTGTCGATGATTCATAAGACAATATCTAATATGGTGGTTGTTATTAGGGGCGTTCGTGCCCGACCTGAAAATACTTCATTTTTGATTCATAATCATGATTAACTATTCAATATATTTGTGGTTGTTTTGGGGCGTTCGTGCCCGAGAATACCAGGAGGAGATCATTCAATCATGTTGGTACCGTACTCATTTCTAAGTAAGAAATCAGGACTTGAAAAGCAGTGTGTGGGCACTGCCCTTGCCAGCTCCGTGCCTGACCCATGTCGTTTCCAATGATATCGACGAGTCAACGCTCAAATTAAATATGGAACCGATAAGACGATCCTTAGAAGGGTGGATAAATTTCGAAAAACAGACTTGGTCCCCTCCCAAAGTAGAAAATGAGTGAGGGCTTTACATTATTATCTCTAAAGTGTCGCACAAGTAGGGGGCTACTTTATATGAAATTTGTATCCATTCAATTTCCACAAAATCTGCATTTGAGAGTATTCATTGATTAGATAATTAAGGCATAATATTCTTCAATATTTGATGTAGAATAGAGACGCAAATCAATCATCCAAACACTCATTCTTTTTTGTTCTCTTCAACATATCACAAATAGAAGTTTCATGCATGGTTATATTGTCATACCATGACTTCAAATTTAACTATATATCTAACTCCACTACTCTTAATGACACTTAATTTACATTTTAATCCATTCTACCTAATAATTACAAACTTTTCATAAAGTTTATGCAAAACTCTACACTAGAAGTCCCAAATTAAGTCTACATTATATATGACCTTTTCACAGTGAGAGCTAAAACAGAAAGTATAATAAGTTTAAATTTCATTGTTAGTTTACTCCAGGAAATAGTGCGAGTCCATATATATATATAACTACGTATATTTGTACAAAATTAACAAAATTTTCAGAAAAGTTTATTTAGTATCAAATATTATTAAACCATTATTAAAAGAAGAGAATATATATGCGCTGAATATTGTTGTTGAGGGGAAAAAAGCAAAGGTGTTTCTCCCAACTTATAGGGTTTGGAATTTGAGTTTCTTTTTTGTCAACTTATAGGTATATAATCTAGATCACTTTAACAAATAATTAGAAGCTTAAATGTATACAAAGAAGTAATAGACAAATGTAGCTAATTAAGTACTATTGCTTTTTGTCAATAAATTAAATTAATGTTTCTTTTCTTCTTCAACCATATTCAGACTTCAACTAGAGAAGGTTCCTTAATTAAGTACTGCTTTGATTAAATCAAGATTATCTAATTAAGTGCTAGTTGCATGGGGAAGTTCATTACTAAAAGAAGCACTTGATATAAATTATAAGGTGAAAAGCATCTTTTGATATTTTATAGACTAGTGACTAGTTATCAATTTGTCACCCATATTATCATAATTCGTTATCACTTTATGGTGTGAATATTATAACTAATCTAACCATGTCGCTTTCAAATCTAGTCAAAAAATTCAAGTGGTGTGTAGGAATAGAACAAACTAGAATTAGTTTATGAAGAATATATTTGATGCAAAAGAGAGAGAGAGAGAGAGAGAGAGAGACCACTTCTCATGGATAGAAAATATATACCGCGTGTGTTGTACATAAACCGTGACGCTTTGAACATTAAAAAAAGGTATAAATTATTTTTATATTTGCAATTGACAATATTAGTAAATTTAAAAAAAATCTACAAAAATAAAATAAAATACTATGAATGTTTCAAAGATTCAGTAGATTTTATTTGACTTCTATATTCTTAGTATAAATTGTAAATAAAATAAAATACTATGAATGTTTCAAAGATTCAGTAAATATTGTAAGACTTTGATATTAATTAATATATTAATTGTTGGCTGGATGCATTTTTCTATTCTTAGTATAAATTGTATATAGAATTCAATATTGACCCCACCCTTTTCATAAAAATTGTTCACTGTAATATTCAAATTTTTTTCAAAGTTAATAAATTAAAATGAGAATTACGATATTAAAAAGAGAGAAAGAAAGAAGAGTGAGTCTATGGTACTATGCATAGTACGAATTAGCCCGTACTACGGAGTTAAATTTTCATTTTGAAAATTCTAATGGTCGATCTGAACTGTTCAACGTGATCCCACATGAATATGTACTTGCAGACTAAATTTTATATTTTTTTAATTTTTTTTACTATATTTTATGATCTGAAAATTCTAGACCATCTAACATCTAAAAACAGTGATTTTCTACCTATCCAAAAAAATAGTAAAAAAATTCTAAAAAATAGAAAATTTAGCCTACAAGTATATTCTCATATGAAAATCATGTTGAACGGTTCGGATAGACCGTTAGAATTTTGAAAACGAAAATATTAATCCGTAGTACGAACCAATCCGTGCTATGCACAGTACCATAAACTCAAGAAAGAAAGAAAGAAAGATAATTACAAATTTCTGTTAAACAGTAGATTTCATGTGACGCTGATTTTGGTGGAGTCAGTGGTTGGATTTTTGTCGCCATTAAAAAACCAAGCGGGACCACTGTCAGATCCTTTTATCACAAAACGACAGGAAGTCTGTTCTGACTTGTCATCTCCAATAAAAGCACGTCTTAGACTCGGCTCTGTGGACCGTTAAAATTTAGCTAAATCAGGGAGCATATCGCTACCGTCTTACATAGAATATAGTTTAACAACGGAGCAGATCATTTTGGTGCTCTTGAAAATAAAGCTTAGGGAGCCGATTTGGATAGCTCAAGCAATTCTGGGGTAAAGATTTTAACAGAGTAGTTTGGGCTTCATGCAGCACACAAACAATATGCTGGGCTGTTTTGATTCTATAGGCCGTGCGCTGCATGAATTCTAAACTGCTCTGTTAAAATATAATCGGTCATAAGTTTAAACTCAATTTTTAAAAAGTAAATTCATATGTTGATCTCACTTTATTTTATAAATAATGAATTTACATTCTAAATTTATAATTTTTAAATTTTATACAAAAAAGAATCGAGCAAGGGAATAGAAAAACGTAGGCCGCGAAGTTATTTTTATGTGCTCAATTTCAATAATTTCTAACATTTTGAGACAATACGAAATAATTTTAAAAAAAATTAACTTGAACGCAAACTTATTTTTTTGTGAAGTAGATCAAGATCAATAGTTTGAATTCATGATTTAAATCAGAATGTACAAAAATAAAAAAAAATACTCTAACTGCTTTAATAAGCAAATGTCAAGTTCTCTATAATTTATTCCTACATGAAAAAATATAGTTCCACTTGCCTGCTTCTCTTTTTTTATCATCTTCATAAGTTCGAATCGGAAAGTCCACAAGCATATTGCGTAATCTTTTAAGAAATAATTCAATCTTTAAAAAGCGTATTTTTGCCGACAAGGCGAAAATGTATGTTATTATGTGAAAATTTTCTTAATCATATACTAGTTTTCTTTTATTTTTTCAAAAGATTTGAAATCCAAAAATACTGTTATAATTTTCTCACTTCTCAAGAAATTTGGATTTTTTATTATGAACGTTTCTACAGCGAATTTTTTTAATGAATAATCCAAGGTTATTTCTAAATTAAACTGTAAGAATTCTAGTATTTTTAGGTATTTCATAGAGAAATTTGAAAAAAAAAAAAAAGGAATCTTAGTATTCCATCGCATCTCCGTATTGAGACACTATACAAAATTATGTTCCTTGTTGGGCCACTATATCTAATTAGAGCAAAACTAGGGTGTGATGTGCTCACACCGTGAGCGCACCTCCTATAGAGCGCATTTTCAAAGTTCAAATAGTCGATTCGACTCTTCCAACGTGTTCTTCATATTAAAATGTGCTTGGAAACCAAATTTTACATTTTTTGGAAATTTTTTACTATTTTTTCAAAATCATTGGTTTTTCAAATGTAAAATTATTGTTTAGTTTAAAATGTGCCTGGATCTCTGGAGACTCATGATGCTCAGGCTGTGTCGGCATGTATGCAGGACCCTGCAAGGATACAAAAAATTTAGTAAATTTTAACTATCTTTACTTACAGTAAAATAATAAATAAAATAAAAAATCACATACCTGGGGAAGAACTGGACGCCCGTGCTTATCACGGTAGGCGTGCCAACCGGCCATGCGCAGTACCCAACGATGATAATCCCACTCTGGCTGCTCTGATGGCTCCGGTGGCATCTCACTGGTCATAACAGGTGATGTCCGTACCATTTCATGCCGAATGCCAGTCGATTTCCATTTTCGGGCTCTCCCCATGGATCCTCGTTCGGCTGAGGTACCCCCACCGGTAGCCGTGACCACGACCAATGCTGCAGAAGCAGCATTGGCCCGAAAATTTGCTTAGTTTTCCGCTATATTTTGAAGAATACCAGCCGTCAGTGACAAGTTAAATAATTAAAATAAGACAACAAATGCATGACAAGGTAGGTAATTAAAATAAGACATAAATAGCATACTGACCTTGCAACCGTGGCACAAGTTGGAGTAGAGATGTGCTAGGACAGCCCCACCCAAGTTGTACCTGCCGCTCGACGGCTGAAGGTCTCGCATCAGCTGTAAATACATCATCGGGATGGCATTACCACTAGCATCAGCAAACATGACAGAACCAAATAGGTCCATCACGAATCCCCGTGTGTATCTGTAATATCAAAATTATAGAGCAACTCATTTTTCCGCATAAAACAGAGTACAAAATAAATGTAATACAAATAGTTTGTATGAGTACCTTTGAATCTCGATCGGAGTGGAATCGCTACCTATACCTCTCGCAAACATAGCTCGCAGCTTTGTCTTGTCCAGATAGTACTTGGACTTCCCCCCGTTGCTGCGTATATCTGGCTCCGCTCCCAATAACTCAGCGAGCATGTAATTAATCGTCGTGTCATCTGGATCTGTGGGGTCAGATATGCCACCAACGGGCACGCCCTGGATAGACAAACCCCATAGAGCACTAACGTCCTGGAGAGTCACTGTCATCTCTCCAAAAGATAAGTGGAACGTGTGCGTCTCGGGGCGCCATCGCTCCACTAGTCCTGCAATCAGGGACGCGTTAATGGACTTAGCCTCCGACTGTAGAATATCGACCAAATGCTGCACCCCCAAATTTTGCAGATACGCCTCCATCTCCGAGTAGTACTGCATGTCCGGATACCGACCCCTGGCATTTATAATTGCCTCACTCTGCGTTCAAAAAAGTGAACAACATGAAAACCTAAAAATACAAAAATTCAAAAATCCAAACTTAAAAAAAAAAAAAGTAATCAAGTACCTCTTTAGATGCATTTGAGACTCGGTGCTCACCGTGAGGCATCCATAATAAAGGACTGAAATGATCCTTGCTGTCAGTGGGAATGGGCTCATCAACCGGGTCGGCTGCGGGTGGTCTCCTAGGCCGTTCCCTAGCCATCCTACGTTAAAAAAAAAGGTTAAACATGCTACAATTGGCTAAAATATGCTAATTGCGGTAAAAATATGCTAAAATACGCTATGGAGTCAATCATAACATGCATTATGCCAATAAGAACAAAGAACCACTCCATACAAGCATATTTTTATAAATTGTATTTTTTTTAAAGATAAGGTTTCCATTAGAAATGTATGAAATCAGTTAATGCAAACTAATTTCATTTCATACAAATTAATGCAAAATAAACTTTCAAATATACAACTAGCAAAAATAACTCATTTATTTGTTGCGAGTATAATTTGTTTAATCACACAAATTTGATGATACATATAGTACATATTAACCTTGGAACTATAGATATAGTTTTTTTTTTAAATAGAAGTAAAGAACAAAAATAAGCTCGTACTATATAATAATATTTTCTACAATTTCGTTTTTTGTGATGTAATTATTCCATGATATATGCATATTACATAGATTTTATTTATATGACAAAATTTATTGTAGTTTGTTTTATTGTAGTTTGTTTTAACTACGAATAAATAATTTAAGCAAGTTGAGAATTTGATTCATATGATGTAATAGATATTAAAAAAATTATTTTTAACGTGCATTACTTGATTTATATGATGTGATATTAGAACTAATTTATCATTGGAATATATATATTTGCATTGTTTTGAATGAAACAATAATTTTTCAGCTTTAGAACAGATTTTTTAAACTTGAAATAAATTTCTTTAGCTCAAACAACTATTTTAACATTAAATATTTTAACAATAAATTTCTTTAGCATTAAATATTCAAACTTCACAAAAGCAAAAACCATAGGGAAAACAAAAGAAAAAAAACCCTTGATTTAAAAGAAGCAGAGAAAACAAAATGAATAATTAAATATAAGGAAGCTTGATGCAAAATGAGAACTTATTTATAGTGTCTAGCAACCTAGTTCATGCCTGAAGATACTATAGTTCCAGAACTGCAGTCAAGTCTAATAAAAAATATTATCTTATAAGAAAAAGGATCCAGTAACACCTACATTTTCTAGCACAAAGTACCACTAAATAGCTATACTATAAGATCTGGCGCCCACATTATCATTTACGTCAATCAATTGTGAGTTGCCTTTTTTAACTTATCATTGCATCCACTGTATCGTTACATTCTAATTCATTAGCTCTGTTATATATTTTCTTTACTGCTTATTTACACTGCAAAAGTTTCCTATTGAACTAGAGATGTAATAACCGTTATGAATGTTTCACAATTAACACATAAACATATATCAAAACATCATCCAATAATGAAAGTTAAAAATATGTTTTTGAACCATATTGTGGAATAAATATTTATACTGGATCTCTACAATTATTGACAGAAGTTTAGTTAAGCCTATAACAAGTATAAATGAATGATTATGTACCCCATTCTTACTCCAACCATTTATATCAAACCTAATACGTTAACTTTTGGTAAATGTCCTCACTAATTAATGTTAGGAAAGTTGATATACAAGTGACAGAAACAAATTTTAAACAACAAACACACATTGCATTTCACCTCATACTGATGTAGCTTCCATCCTGGTAAAGAACGAAATTACTTAACTTCAAATAATTAAATAACTAGGAGACAGAATCATACACATGTCTTTTAAACACACCTAAATATGTAACTAACATTATGTACCACAAAAAGATCCAACCAAAAGTTTCCCAGTCATATATACTAAATAAGTTTTAGTTTTCTTTCATTCCTTTTTTATACAAGGGCTGCTGTTAACAGAGACAATTATTTTCAGATGCGAGATGCCTGTGTTCTTTGTAGAGAGACGACGCAATT
>JAJGRW010001303.1:545170-566041 GCA_025461045.1 Carex parvula | reverse complement strand
TTAATTTGGCAGCCGATGTATTCCAAAAAAATGGTGGGGTGGTTAATTTCCAGCAGCTAAGTATCACAAGGAAAATCAAAAATCCGTGCTAGCCTTCCAGTATGCCGATGACACGGCGGTAATAGTTGCGGCAAACATTACCTCCTTAATTTCCCTCAACTGATCACTCGCCTGTTGCTTCAATTTCGGGTTTGAAGGTGAATTATAGCAAGAGTGTGTTTGTTCCCTTAAATGTACCGTCTGAGCATATGGCATGGGTGCGGGCAGTGTTGGGGTGCTCTCCGACGAGCTTTCCGGTGACTTACTTGGGTTTACCTTTGACCATAACCAAACCAACAAAAGAGGTGTTTCTCCCACTAATTGAGAGGCTGGAAAGAAGACTTGAGGGATGGAAAGCCAAAATAATATCAAGAGGAGGTAGGCTTCAGCTCACGTAAACGGTTCTCTCGTCTATACCGGTCTATCATATGCAGTGCTTTCGCTTACCTAAGTGGGCCATACGCAGAATAGACAAGGTTAGAAGATCGTTTTTATGGGGCAAATCGGCTGCCAACAATAAACAAGGTATCTCGCTCACCAACTGGCCAACAGTAACTATACCCAAGGCATGGGGAGGCCTCGGTATTTCAAATCTAGAATTGACAAATATAGCACTGCTATTACGGTGGTGGTGGAAGCTGTACAGAGAGGAAGATTGCCTCTGGACAGCCATGGTTTCAAAAATTAGGAGAAGAAATCCAAATAGGCTTGTCCCCAAATTTTGGTATATCGCAGGATCATTTTTTTGGCACCAGTTGCAGGGCATTAAATCTTTTTTCCTTTGGAGCACATCATGGCAAATTGGAGATGGCCGAAACATCTCTTTTTGGTGTGATAACTGGCAAGGCATGCCTACACGACTTCACCCCAGTAGGGCTCCAGAAAGGCCTTTCATCTCCCTCTGGGAAGCTTCCCTAGACCCGAATTTAATGGAATCTGACAATGTGCAGCAACCGGTCTCACTGACGAGGGATTCAGACCTCATCATTTGGCGATGGGAGAGTTCGGGCCTCTACACTGCTAAATCGGCATACAGGGCTTTCTTTCTGGGAGGCTATGTCAGATGGCGCTTTTACTCAATCTGGAAATGTCGTGCAACCCCCACCGCAAAAATCTTCGCATACCTGATGCTTAATGGCAAAATTCTCACGAGAGATAATTTGAGGAAAAGAGGCATGAATTTGGCTTTGCAGTGTGTCCTATGTATGAATTGCCCAACGGAATCAATACTGCATATCCTGTTTCTTTGCCCTTTTGCGGTCGCAGTATGGTTTCACATAGCCTCCACACAGGACAGCCACTAATGAAACCAGCGGGATCGGTCAGTGCTATCTGGGATGGATCATGGGCAATGGTCCGAGCAAGAGGTGAATTAACGAAAAGAGATTGGACTACGAGCTTCATATGCACAGCCTGGTGCATCTGGAAGCAACGCAACGCAGTGATTTTCAGAGATGAGCGGATACCGCCTGTTGTCGTGGCATCAAGATGTTTGCATGAGATGAAACTTTGGCGAAAATTTGGCTAAATCACACTTATTCCAGAGGATATTCTATTCTCTTCTTTTTTCTTGCCTCAGCGGTGCCTTTTTTGGCTTTTTTGGTTTTCAGTCCAAGAATGGATATAATTTACATTTCTTACAGAAAGTTTAGATGAGGTGAGTATAGAAAGTAAGAGGGAGTTCTTTCGGATTCTATACTTGTATAGACATAGGGATATTGTACTGCTGGACCGCTTTTTTTTATCAATATATATTCAAGGCAGCTGCTGCCTAGGTTTCAAAAAAAAAGTGTCAAACAAACTCTACAAGAGATAATGCATAATGATGAAAATAGCAATTTTTACATAAACAATCAAAACATGTAGATCAGTAACAACAAAATATCAAGTTTAATACAAATAATTTTGTTCTAATTCAAATACAATTCACACATACTAAAAATGCTCGAATATAATCAATTACATGTTCAAATTAAATAGGTTCCGTATAATTATTTATTGCAGGGCTTTGCAACAAGTTATGACTTATGAACATAATTTAAAAAATTGAAAACTATTCAAAAATATTGCATTTGCATATACCGTTATGTATGATAATTTGAAGGCTTTTATGAGTCTGTTTGTAAGCAAAAGTGAACAAATTACTCAAAACCGTTAGATATGATCAATATCATTTTAATGCACGTACAAAAAATTATGACATTTTAACTTTATTGTGTTTGTCAACAAGAGCTTGTAAAAATGTACTAATGTGAATAATTTCTAATTGATTTTCAACTTATCGATTCACATAAAAACAAAATCAAAATGTGATAATTTTTTATGAGCACGAAAATAACATATATCATATCGAACGGTTTTATTTTGACGTTTATAATTTAAATTTTAAGTTTTAAATATTTTAAAAATGATGAAGACACAAAAAGTGATATTTTAACCCTCCAAAATAAAATCTGTTAATTTAAGTAATTTAAACATATTTAGATCAAGTTTGATACGAATGTTTGATAATTGCTGTCGAACGCTTGTACAGTGTATTACATAGCGTAACAATTTCAGTCTGTGCAGGACTACAGGTTAATATTAAAAAACAGAGAGGACTACGCTGCAAAATTTCAACATCTCTATTCTCCCATGGTTTCCAAAGGGGAGCGGCTTGGGTCCGATAGCCTTTGGAATCAAATTGGGATCTAACGGGATTGAGATCCGTCCGATGCGGCTCAATATTCGTGCGTTTTGCTTTGATGTTCGTGCTGCTCCGCTCTAATATTTGTGAGCACGATATTAAAGCTTATCGGACGGATACCAAGCCCACCAGACCCAAGTTTTTACCTTCCAAAGGTAAACCAGGATTTGATTTTCTTCCGATCAGATTTGAATCTGGTATCCGTCCGATTCTCTTCAATATTCGTGCTTATTGCTTTGAAATTCGTGCGTACTTCGCTCTGATATTCTTGAGCACGAATGCTAAAGCGCATCGGACGGATACCAAGTCCACCAGGACCCAAATTTGATTTCAATGGCCATCGGACCCAAATTTTTCCCTTCCAAAGCTCAACCAGGATTTGAATTTTTTCCGATCAAACCCCAAGATTTCCATAAGCCGCTTAATCTAAGCTCTATATTCCCATGGCAAGTGATGACGTGGCGAAGATGATCGGAGTGGGTCTCATATGGGGCGCCACCAATGCCTTCATGCGACGCGGTGCCGCCATCAGTGGTAGCTCGGCCTCGTCGAGGCGTGGCTGGCTGGGCCCACTGCTGACGTGGCAGTACACCATCCCCTTTCTGATAAACCTCTCCGCCTCCGCCTTGTTCTTCTACCTGCTAGGCGGAGCGCCAATCTCTCTGGCCGTGCCTGTGACTAACGCCACCACCTTCGCCGCCACGGCTGTTACCGCTCTTCTACTTGGCGAGGAGATGCCTGTGGGACCCACATTCGTTGGTACGGCCATTATCATCCTCGGCGTTTGGATCTGCGTCTCTTCTTGAGGTTAGAATTTTAGCAATTATGCACTTGTATTGTAGTCTATTGCTACTGATTCAGTTGTTCATAGATTTATATAGGAATATTGGTTAGAAAGATATGGCTTCAATCTGTGTAAATCTGGATCCCTGTTATTACTGTAACAATGTTACATGGAGTGAGGCTCTGGTACAATGTTCAACATGATCTCCATATAAAAAAGTACCAGTAAATCAAATTTTACATTTTTTACAATCTTTTATTATTTTTTTAGATAGGTAGAAAGTCACTTGATCTACAAATTGGAGACTATTCAAAAGTTGTGATTTTGTATTTATCTAATAAAATAGTAAAAGAATTCTAAATAATGTAAAATTTGAACGGTTGAGATTGACTATTTAAACTTTGAAAACAAAGATATTGATCCATAGTATGGACCAATGAATCCATATCCTCTGCATTAACGCAACTTTTGAGTTTAAGGGTCTCCACCGTCCAATTGCATCTACGGTTAAGATTTAATTATACCCTGCCCGAAGACCCCATCAAAGTTCTTGGACTTTTTACATTTTCAACCTTGAAACTTCTATAATACTTCAATACTTAAGCATCTTACTTAGAATTTTCTTAATTTCACAATGCAAATGGTGCCATGATGCCCTCTTGGTTTGATATTCATGAGATACATATTTCCTCAGTAAGTTTAATTACTCTCTCTCTTTCCCCAACTGCATAGTAATGGTTTAAATGGTTGTTATGTGAACTTTAGAAATTAGAGAAATGGTTTTCAATCTCTGATTCTGGTAGTGGGTTCCCTTTGGTATAATAATAGTTGGTTTTCGTATACAACACATGGAGTAATCCTGAACCAAGTTATTTGATATAATAATAGAATTTGAGTGAGGCTACGGTGCTATGCATAGCACGGATTGGGTCCGTGCTACGGCTCAAAATTTGACTTTTCAAAATCCTAACGGTCGATCCGAACCGTTCAACATGATTATAAAATGAATATGTACTTGCAAACCAAATTTTACATTTTTTTGAATTTTTTTACTATTTTTTTAGATAGGCTGTTTTTGGATGGTCCAGAATGTTCAGATCAAGTGATTTTCGAAAAAATGTAAAATTTGGTTTGCAAGTACATATTCATTTTATAATCATGTTGAACGGTTCGGATCGACCGTTAGAATTTTGAAAAGTCAAATTTTGAGCCGTAGCACGGACCCCATCCGTGCTATGCATAGCACCGTAGCCTCACTCATAGAATTTTTCCATTTTGGTGATGTACCTCTTAAGCAGTTGGGTTCAGCTTTTAAAGGACTAAGCTCAAACTCTGCACTTGGAATTAAAAAGATGGCCAGAAGGAGAATTTAGCATTTTGGGGCAATTTATTAATAGGATATGCTGGATTTTTTCATAGTTACAGTACACGGCAATTCCTTTGTTTATTCTAATATACAGAGAAGCAAATTGTAAAGTGTTGGAGATACAAAAATAATATTTGAAACTTGAATCATGTTACAATAGTAGAATTTGAGCAAATATACATATTGGAATCCAATTTGACTTCTGTTTCTATTAGGAGTGAGCTAATCAATATACATTATGCTTGATTTAAAATTTGCAGGTGGGGTTATCCTCAGCATGTGATAAGTCTTTTCTATAGGAATTCATGGAGGGTTTGCTGAAATAAATCACAAGTTTGAAGATTGGAGGTGCAGTCCTAAGCTAGCAATTATATTCTGCTACCAAAGATCGATTACTTCATGTTTTGAGCTGGTAAGATGTGGTTGAAAATTACTCTGTGTTTGTAACAAGTTTGCATTTGATCATTTTTTTCGTTTGTAGGGAGGTTTTGTAAAGTTTTCCATGTGTACATTTTTTAGTTTCATTATGCACTGTTAGTTTATTAGTGCCCTGTTACTTATTTTCATTATGCACTGTTACTTATTTTCATTATTGCACTGTTACTTGGAATTGTTTATAAGCATAGTCAAAAATTGTAATTATTTATAAGCATATGTGTCTTTTTTCTGTACTTGATCAACTCGTACCAGTTCCAACCCTGATCTAGAGCATCATAAGCTTGACATTCAAACATTTTTTGTTTTGCCTTACAAAAATGAATTAGCATATGATTATAAAGTAATACTTGATTAACTTAGGACATTGTAATTCTGATAGTCTTATTTCTGGTAAATCTGAATTATGGTACAAGCAGAATATGTTTTCTTACTAAAATTGATGTGCCCATAAAGTATATACCTGCATCCATTCAAGTAATTTGTCAAGCAAGCTGGTTCAGTTGTCTTACTAAAATTGAAACGGATCAAGAGAGCAAACAATAAGAAACAAGAACTGCAAGTGCTACAAAATTTCCTACAGTCATGAGCAATCAAATCTGTCACTACTCCAAGGTGAAGCAAATCCACTTGTGTTGGAATCATTAGGTAATTTTTTGTCAATTGTTCACTTTTTGCTTGTCATAGAATTTTAATCTGCCCTTTCAATAGTGATTGCGTGATTTCAAACAAAAGTCATGCTAAATTGATATTCTGATATGGGCGATATAAATGACTATTCTAAGCATGCTTCTATGCATCATTTCAAACAAATAAAGGCAGTCGTGATCATTATCGTTAGACTTTGTCTGACACTCTTTTGCACCATTTTCAAATCATTAGAGGGACATTGGCTTTTGCCAAGGGGCACAGTAGGCAATGTTTAATTAAATGTTCATCTTGCATGCAAAATTTTAATTAAATGTCCGTTTAATTGACATAATATTTTTTCATACAACTTCAAGTAACCTGCTTTATTAACTAGGATGCCCTTAGAATTGTCTATTATGGCCCAGAAGGTTAAATCCTTCTCTTGATCCTCTGGAAATAATATTTTAAAGATAAAGATGAGGTCAAGATGTTGAATGTCTATTGATTCCCCTTATTTCAAGACAGTATTGCTCCTAATTTTAAAATGGCATCTTACAAGGCCACAAGTATAAACATACCAGATTGCAGTTATTTCCTTGACTATTTGGAAAAAAAAATGGGCATTTATTTGATTAAATTTTACATGAATGAACCCGTATGGTGTGCAAGTAAGCATTAATCCGGACTTATTTTTTAGCCTGATGTATTGATATGTGGTAAAATTAACACAATAACAACCCATGAGAAAAGTTAGTCAAGCTGGTACTTGTATACACTATCAATACTGAAAGCTGGTAATGTAATCTTTGGTTCTGATATCTTTCTTTTCTTTTAGTTTTTGTTGTTTGAGTGGTCTTTTAATTTTTACCTCATGCTTCTACTTCCTGCTCTACTGTTTGTTACCAGCTGGTACTGCAAGAGCTGCATATAATTTTCCTTGTTTACTGCTTTTGTGTTTCACTCTATTTTACATAATAAATTAGAACATGCTATTGCTCTTCTCCAACTGGTAGTGAGCGATATGGTACAAGAGTGCTCCACCTCTGATGTTCAGATTGCCTTTTATTCTGTTTCAAGACTGAACACATCTCTAGCTAGATATAGAAATTTACACTGTTCAGATTGCCTAAATTAATAACAGAATCGAAGAAGAACCAAAATTGGGTCTATGAAAGAATTTTACAGAATACCGATTACCAATACCCAACCTATGATAACTACACAAGGAGTCAATACTGTTACACATCCAAAATACAGCAAAGTGCAAAAGTATGATTAAAATAACCGTGAACTCGTTTATCGAATGGAGAATGACAAAGAAAGCACACCAAGTAATATATCTCCAAATTAAAAGTTCTAACAAAATTCATAGCACATGCCGACAAAATTAATCATATAACAATAAATATATCCCGAAATAGATAACTTACTAGTACAAAAACATATATAAAATTAAGCCTAGTCTCGTCACTCTTCTACCTCTGCTTTTATTTCCTTCATTAATTCATCTTTGTATTCCTGGAAGCTACCCGAGTATCTCCTCACAGAACCATCTTCAACCACCCAAATCTCGCTCTTTTCTTCATTCTCGCAAACCCGAGAAATTAACCTGGAATCATGACTCACCAGTACGACTCCTCCAGTGAACTCCTCCAGAGCTTCGGCAAGTGCATCTATGCTTTGCATATCCAAGTGGTTGGTCGGCTCATCTAAGAGCAAAATGTGCGGTTTTGACATAGAAATAGAGGTGAACACGACTCTTGACTTCTGACCTCCTGATAATTTTGCGATTGGAGTTAAATGGTTGTGGCTTGCCAAACCAAACTTGCCCAATTTTGCACGCACAGTCTCTGCTTTACTACTTCCTTCTTGATCCGGGTGCAATCTAAGTAGATACTGAACCGGGTTCTCCTCCATTGTCAAGAGATCCACAAAATGTTGGGAGTACCGCCCAATCCGCAACTTCTGGCTTCGTCTCACCTCCCCTTCAGTCGGTTGTAAATCACCGGCGAGTAAATTAAGCAAGGTTGATTTACCAGCACCATTTGGCCCCACAATGGCAACACGAGTGCCCATATCAATGCCGACATCAACATCCTGTAACTTAAAGTCAGGTCGATTAGGGTAGCTGAAGCCGACTTCAATTAATTGAAGAAGTGGTGGCGTCAACTCGGTTGGCTCTGGGAAGTGAAATTCAACGCTGTAATCTCTCCATCTTTTAGGCACCTCAGGTGGTGCCTGGTCATCATCGTCCTGTGAAGCCTTCCCTTTGCCTTTGCTTTTTGCAGCCTCTCTGGCAGCTTTCGATAGGGCTTGGCCTTTAACCTTGTCTTGTTGTGCCTTGCTCCCGCTCTTTCTTGCAGCTTTCATTTGCTTTTCATAAGTTTCGTATTTTTTATTCATCTCTCGCCTCTTCTGCTCATACCCCGACTCAAAATCATCAAAGTTGCCTCGATACACATGCAGCTTGAGGTCGTGGAGGTGGATAATCTCGTTGCAGACAGTGTTCAAAAAGTCACGGTCGTGCGACACCACGATCAATGTTTTCTTCCACTGGCAGAGGTACTCCTCGAGCCAGAGCACTGCACGGAGATCAAGGTGATTGGTGGGCTCATCCAACAATAGCAAAGTAGGCTGCATGAAAAGAGCACGGGCCAGGGAAATACGCATCCTCCAGCCACCACTGAAGGATTTGGTGGGCCGGGCTTGCATCTCTTTGTTAAACCCTAGACCAGCAAGGATTTTTGAGGCACTGGCCTCGGCAGCGTCTGAGCCTTTGAGCTGGAGAGTCTCGTAAATCACAGCCAGACGGTCGCCATTATCATCAGCATCAGCCTCAGAGAGAGATTGTGCCTCAGCTCTAAGTTTCATGAGCTCTTCATCAGCAGATACAACTGCTTGTAAGGCTGATCGATCATCACCAACTATTTCTTGTTCAACTAGTAGGACATCTATGTTGCGAGGGACTGGGACCTGTAGTCAAACATATGTACAAATGACAAGTTAGGAAATAATGATTTTGGCTGTCAGATGGGAGTATTGCCCCTGAAGACATGGACATGGTGCCCCTCCAGTCCATGCCCCCTCTGAGTGTGCCAGCCCTTGAGATGGAAGATGGCACCAGTGGTACTGGTACCAATGTTGCTTGCCAACTAGTTTACATGGCTGTTACACAAATTTACTTAGCCTTACTAGCTGTTATATTTTTGCTTGTAATAATCATGGGCTGTGCTGATGTTTTGACTTTTACTGGCACATTTGTTAGTGTCTTACTGCTATTTTTACTGTTCTGGCACATGTTAGTGCCATACTGGTACCACTGTTCTGGTACAGTTGTTGTTGCCTGTGGCTTTTGCTTAAAGGTTAGGGATAATTGTGTTTGCCATGGTAGATGATGAAACCAAATAAATAGGCTGAAATCTTGATACTGCTCTTGATGGATCAGTCAAGGGTTCAGTATCTAATTCATGATGCTTGGGTGTGCTCCTGAGACCAGCAGGGCATTCTGGGGTTTATTTGGGTAGTTTTACATTTTTGCATATTTTGTTTGAACTAGCTTCTGTAAGTTATACTTTTTATGCAATGGAAGGGCATTTTTGCCTATTTTTCAAAAAAAAAAGATGGGAGTATTGCCATAGAATCACCAAACTGCCTCCTGTATATGCCATATATCAGATAAAACTTGAAATTAGCTACAAAACTAACAATACCATACCTTGCGCCAAGAGAGAAGCTTGAGCAGTGTAGACTTTCCCTTACCATTGGGCCCCACCAATCCGTACCTTTTGCCATGAGAAATTTTGACTGATGCATTCTTAAACAATTCCTTTCCTTTGGCGGAGACGGAGAAATTCTCCACCACTATATCCCTCACGTTATCCATTGCAGCCGACTCATCATCTGCATCTGCCGTGTTTGCGCTTGCGCGGGACCCACCCACAACAACTGAGAACGCATCCCGATCATCCTTCAATGCCTCCTGCCTCGCCGCCTCAGCAGCAAGGGCTTTCATCTCCTCTTTTCTTTCTTTCTTCTTATTCTCTTTACCTGTAGGAACGTGCTCGGACAAACCCTTGTCCACTCTCTTAGATCCAGCCACAACCACGGGTTTAGAATTCGAATCATCCAATTCGATTGGTACTTCTTCCTCTTCGTCGGATGGGGGAAGATCGAAATCGTCCAAGTACGAAGAGGCAGCGGCGGATTTGGCTTTAGGTTTTGGCTTAGATGAAGTAGAGGAAGAAGAGGGCTTGGCCTTGGCTGATTTGGTTGGGTTGTCCATGGAGGCCAGCACGGCGGAGACCACGAGCTTCGAGGGCTTTGCTGGTTTTGCCTCGTCCTTTTCCTTCCGGCCCATGGTAAAGGCGGCGACGACAGCTAGCGAAAGCGAAGAGAAAGCAAAGAAGCGTGGCGGCGACGACAGCTAGCGAAGGGAAAGCAGTTGGGATGTGCCGTCTTGAGGATCGAGTCGGATGATATATATGAATTCGCATTCTCTGAGATATCTCATATTTGTGCGTCTTTTTTGAAAATCTCAACCGTTCAAATACTTTTTCCACGACTCTCAAAGCTCAAATAATACTGCCCCCGCGCAATCCCCGAATAGGCACCGGACACGTCGGTCACGCAAAATATGAGATATCTCAGAGAATACGCACTCATCCAAACTCAAATAAAAGTTTTGCAGTTATAAATGCAAATTTTTACCCATCATCGTGATGGACTTCTGATCGAATTCATCGAATCGACAAATTGGACTCGTCTTGTACGGATTTTAATTTCTAGTTTTAAATAATATGAAACGGTAATAAAGTGACGCTCCTATCTATTCAGATATTTTACAATTTTTTTCTAAAAGGTATTTATATGGGATGATAAAAATATTTATATTTTCTTTTATTAAAATAAAAACTCTGAAAGTTATAATTTTATTTATTCGACAAAATGATTGACTTGAACTTTCTTATTACTATTCAGAAAAAAAAAAAATATATTTTATACAAGATATAAATATTTGTAAATTCAGATGAATTTTGTAAACACTTTCTCTGCATTAGAAATGTTGTAAGAATAATTTCTCTAATAAAAATAACTTCTTTACATTTTTTTTCTTGACCTGCTTTTGGTTGAATTTGCCTACTGCTCTCTTGTGACTTTGTCTCTCTTTCGAATTGTATGTTTGTTTGGATTGAGAATAGGTTATTTTTTATAACAAGCTATTCGGAACAAACTATTCGGTGTTTGGTTGGATTAAAATAGCTAGAATATAGAACCAAACTTGTTTGTTTTGTTAGAACAAGCTATTCTCATACAAAAATAGAACAAGCTATTCTAATAAGATAAACACTAATTTTACTATTCTAGCTATTCTAAAATTACAACCAAACATAAATAACCAAACATAAATAGTATGCTATTCTGACTGAAAAATATTGTCAAGCATATATTAAAAGAGTCAGAACAGTACTAGAAAAGGCTAATATGCTATTCTCGAATAGGTCAAATAATAGATTAGCAATGTGCGGAATAACAAATATTATCATGTTTTATAGAGTTGGACTATGGTGCATTGCAATGTATAGACCATCTTGTACATTGGACTATAAATCGTTGAATTTGAAGTTGAAATAGTCGATCTAAATGGCTCAACATGTTCTCCATATCAAAATGTGCTTGGAGACCAAATTTTATATTTTTTTGGAAAAAAATTTACTATTTTTTTAAAAATTTTGAAAATTGTTGTTTTTCAGAAATTTAGGGACCATAGAAAAACAGTGATTTTCAAAAATTCTAAAAAAAACAAACAATTTCACAAAAATGTAAAATTTGATCTTCAATTACGTTTTAATATGGATATTAAATTGAACGGTTTGGATCGGTTGTATTGAAGTCAAAACTAACAATTTATAGTCCAATGTAAGATGGCATATATATTGCAATGCACAATGGCCCAACTCTGTTTTATATTATATTATATTATTATTAGAGTAAGGCTACGGTGCTTTGCAAAGTAAACCCACCCCTTTACTTCGGGCCACTTTTTGGATTTTGAAAATCCAAACAACCGATCCGAACCGTTCAACATGTTCTAAATATTGAAATGTGCTTGGAGACCAAATTTTACATTTTTTGGAATTTTTTTACTATTTATTAAGCCACTTTGAAAATCGCTGATCCAATGGTGAAGTAAAAACAGTAAAATTTTCTGGACCACCGGATCAAAAACTTTCAAAGTGGCTTAATAAATAGTAAAAAAATTCCAAAAAATGTAAAATTTGGTCTCCAAGCACATTTCAATATTTAGAACATGTTGAACGGTTCGGATCGGTTGTTTGAATTTTCAAAATCCAAAAAGTGACCCGAAGTAAAGGGGTGGGTTTACTTTGCAAAGCACCGTAGCCTTACTCTTATTATTATTATTATTATTATTATTATTATTATTAAAAAGTCGTTACAGTTACATCTTAATTTTGCTATAAATATCAGCATACTAAGGAGAACGGAGTAGGTCCGATGCAATCGGATCTATTTTCTGTTGGACTTCGGACCTACTCTGAATTCCATGCTAAGACCGCTTAATCTAAATCATCAGTATCGCATTAATTAATTATTTTCTTCCTTTCTTTTTTTTGGGAAGCGATCTCGCGGTATCATATCTTCATGTATACTAAATTACTAATTAAATGCAACGCTGAATTATTCATTGAACAACTGGCAGTTGATATGCATAGAGAATTAGAGATCAATTAAAGATCAACCTAGATTCCAACAATTCTTACATGAGATTTGGTTGCTGCACTGTACAACAGCCTAATTATGATCTCATGTAAATCTCTATATGAGATATGGTTCCATGTTGCAATTAATTATAACTTGGCCTACTAAAATAATGGTGCAGGTACAAAATTAAAGTCATAATATATATGTAGGATCTCACAGTTGTTATTTCCTCTATCAATTTAGATTTTGGTGCCACAAACTATATACAATTTCACAAGTGTTATGCATGCAAACTATGAGCGGCTGGATCTTCAATTAATATGAAGGCTCAAAATTACCGGATTGGCCAATTAATTTATGTTATAAATTTATAATTAGAATTTTATACTACATATGACTTCAATTGGCCAATAAAGAAGTTGAAATATATATATATATATATATAGGAGTTGGCTATGGTATTATGCGTAGCATAGAGAGTCTCCGTGCTACGGCTTAATATTTGAGTTTTTAAAATCCTAACGGTCGATCCGAACCGTTCAACATGATCTCCATATGAATATGTACTTGCAAATCAAATTTTACATTTTTTAGAACTTTTTTGCTATTTTTTTAGATAGGTAGAAAAACACTTGATCTGAATGGTACAGAATTTTCAGATCAAGTGATTTTCTACCTATCTAAAAAAATAGCAAAAAAGTCCTAAAAAATGTAAAATTTGGTTTGCAAGTACATATTTATATGGAGATCATGTTGAACGGTTCGGATCGACCGTTAGAATTTTAAAAACTCAAATATTGAGCCGTGGCCCTCTATACTACGCGTAGCATATTAGCAATTTCCTATATATATATAGAGGAGGGTTCAAATGCCTCCATTTTTCATGCCTCCACTATGCCTCTGTTTTTAAAAACTTAAATAACTCACAATTTAAAACTTAAAAGTCAAAATAAAAGCGTTGGATATGATCTACATCATTTTATCTATGCACGTGTAAAAAATTATGACATTTTAATTTTGTTGTGGTTGTCATCAAGAGCTTGTAAAAAACGTACTAATGTGGATAATTTCTAGACGTTGATTTTTCAACTTATTGATTCACATAAAAATAAAATTGAAATATGATAATTTTTTATGAGCACATAGATAAAATGATGTAGATCATATCCAACGGTTTTATTTTGACTTTTAAGTTTTAAATTTTGAGTTATTAAAGTTTTTAAAAATGGAGGCATGATGGAGGCACAAAAAATGGAGGCATTTGAACCCTCCTCATATATATTTTAAGAAATATGTATTTGTTTTAAATAAACATGCATGGAGGGGTGAAAACGATTCGGAGCCGGATAGTTATCCGGAAAGAAATACCCGGATTCAAAAACAACCTAATGAGCGCCTACCTTTTATCTCCTCTCACTATCTGCAAATGCTAATAAAGAAAGCCGCTCAGGCCTTATATAGTATCCACCTTTACTATTACATCTATTGTGGGACTAACCCATTCGCACATCCGGACAGCAGAATTTTTCTTTTTCTTTTTAATTACATCCCGTGCAGGGTGCAGACTGCAGAGCATGAATGGCACCATGACTATCAAGTTTTTTTATTAATTACATCCTTGCCACGTTTATTGAAGCATATGCCAAGTGTTCAACTTTTATTCGACGCAAGTTTTTATAGATGGATTTTCTTTCTTAATTAACTGAATTGATTGATTAAACTTTGAATCAGCATTCTGTATAGGTTTTATTCATTTATGTTTCTATTTAAATTTTATTAGTTAATATTTATATCTTAATGTTTATATGATTCAATTATCCAACAATTATTCGTTTCGTATCCGTATTTAAATCTGTATTCATGAATTATCCGCTCCATATCTGTATCCGTTTAAGGTGGATTTGATTTTAAATTTTGACATCCGTTTACTATCTGTATCCGTATTCGTATCTGATCATTGAAAGACGGATATGAATTTAATATTAACATTATCCGCTCCGAATCCACTTCATTTTCACCACAACTTGCATGATATATGAATTTAACACAATTAAGATGCTCTTATTCACTTGTATATATTCAAAATGGCATTTGAACAGAAGTTTAACACCTGAATTTTACTCGAGCATACAAACACGAGAGCAGCTTGGGTCCGATGGGTTTCGGGACCGTCCAATCTGCTTTAAGATTCGTGCACACGGATTTTAAAACAAACGCGAAAGTTGTGGGCACGAATCTTAAAGCAAATCGGACGGTCATCGAACCCATCGAACTTGCTTTGAGTTCGATGGACATCGGACCCAAATTGACCTCTACAAACACATATATTTGATTACATGTAGTTTCACATTGCCAATGATATGGTTAGCTTGGCTATGTTAATTTGTAATATAAAAGATGGACACTTGATTTGTTTTTAGATACTGCATTTGTTGAGGCCTTCTTGGAGGAAAGGTTTTTTTTTTTTTTGACAAAGATTGAGGTCAAGCTTCTCAACTTTAAATATTCACAAGAAAATTCTGAATCATCTGGAAATAGTGATTTTCTACCTACCTAAAAAAAATTTAAATTTGGTCTTCTAGTACAATTTCATATAAATATCATGTTGAACAGTTCAGATTGACTATTTAGATTTTAAAAATGAAGATATGGATTCATAGCACGAACCGATCCGCGCTTTGCAAAGTATGATAGCCTCACTCATTTAAAAAAATATATTTTATTATATCCTAGTTTACTGCTATTGTGTTTCACATTATTTTACATGATAAATTAGAACATGCTATTGCTCCTCTAACTGATACTGAGGCGGTATGGTACAAGAGTGTTCCACCTAAGATGTTCTGATTGCATTTAGCTAGATATAGAAATATCACTGTTCAGATTGCCTACATTATCAATTATATTTAAAAAATGAATAATTTATATGTATTTTCTGTTTGCAGGATGGTTTGATTTTAGCGAGCCATAATTGATGGTTGAACCAAACATTCAGGTGGTAGAGTGGGAAAAATGGCACGGCGGAGCCGGCTCTGTCACGAAACGGTACGGTTACGACACAGAATAGCACAACACGTGTGTTGGTTACATGCCGTGACTCGCGTGTCTCATGTCGTGACTATTCACGTGCTGTGGCCATCTTTTGCACAAGTCACGTTAATTAGGATCGTTAGATCTTGAACAAATGGTGAATCTTGAATAAACTAACCTAAATTATGATCAAATAGTCACGTGAGTCACGCGAGTCACGTTTGGTCACGCATTTGGGCACGGCATGACTCACGTGGTGTGACCATTTGTGTGCTGTGACCACCCCTTGACATTTTAGTCACGGCACAACATGACACGTGAAAAATTAACTTGGTCACGATATGGCACGGGACAGCACGGAACGGCACGTTTTTTCCACTCTATCAGCTGGTTACACAGGTGATCTGACACACATTGAATATATGATTCTGTCGGGTGATTGCACATAGTTCTTTGTTGCATTTTTCATTGTTGACATCATTCATTTTTTTCATGATTTGAGTAATGGTCTTTTAAGAGTGATTAATGCAAATTTGAGAATAATTAGGGATAATGATAAATGTAATAATAGGCAAATTTAGGTCTTATAAGGGCCGAGGGATTGATATGACACTGAGAAAATTTTGAAACAAAGTTTTGTATAATACTATGTTTCAATTTGCTTATTATTTGAAATTTTGTTCTTAACTTTGAAACAAAGTTTTCCAAAATTTGAATATAAAAAACAGAGCGAAATTTGATAATTTCATATTCCATATACGAAAAAAAATTAAATATTTTTTTAACAAAAATTAATTTTAAAGAGAACTACAAAAAGTTGGATAAGTAAAAATATTAATTAAAAAATGTATTAGAAATTCCAAATATTATTTAGAGAGTATCGGCCAGGTTCAAAAACAACGAAAAAAGAGCTTGGGAAAGATTCTTTTATTTATCGCCAGAAAATTATAATATTAAACAATAGATACGAGGTTATGTGGTACAATTATGCAGAATTGCAGAGAAAATGAGTTTAAGGATGGGTGGTTTTTTTCTTTTTAATTTCGTATAATCAGTTAGATTTTTCTTTTCTTTTTTTCATTTTTTTTTCACTATTGATGTATTGTCGAGTATGTCTACATAGGAATTCGTATCTAATAAGACCGAAATTTTTATTTTTACCGTTTAAAATAATGATAAATAAAAAAATTATGAAATTTGAGAAATTCTATTTTTGACACAGACGTAATGTGAAATTGTGGCCAGAAATTGGGTGGCCGCAACTTCATGTTATGTCCACCAACTCTTTTTTTTCGCCTAAGTTTGACCATTCAAATGGTTTGATTGAATCTGATTGGCCAAAAAAATGTGAGGCCCACCTAATTTTTAGTTTTTATGTGAGTTGGAGAGAAAAAAAAAATAAGTTGGTGGACGCAACATGAAGTTACGACCACCGAATTATTAGCTGCAATTTCACGTTGCGTCCGTGTTAATAA
This sequence comes from Carex parvula, assembly GCA_025461045.1. Classification (NCBI taxonomy): domain Eukaryota; kingdom Viridiplantae; phylum Streptophyta; class Magnoliopsida; order Poales; family Cyperaceae; genus Carex; species Carex parvula. Next base: position 548,876 of record JAJGRW010001303.1, on the reverse strand, counting down.
TAGAATTCTGATCAAATTGTGTTTTTTTAGTTTATCTCTTTTTTTTTTAATGGTAAAAATAAAAATTAAGCTCATAAGGTAACTCATTTGAGTTTTGATTCAGACCGTTCAATTAAAATACGTACAATATTAAAGAGATCTCGTGAATTCTAACTTAGAATAAATTGATTCAGACTAATATCAGACAGTCCAGATCCTGAATTGATCCATACTCTAATCGGACAGTCCGGATCCAAACTCAAAGTTTGAGTTACCTTAGAGGATCCGGACCTGTCTACAGACTAATTAACCAAAGAGTCCCTTCCTAACCTACAACATTCAAATGTTTAATACCCAATCGAACTGCTTACCAGTACATGTGCACTACCACTTGAGAGTAGGTCCGATGGGCATCGGACCTACTTTGGTTCGATGGATTTAATCACCGTTGATTTGCTTTAAGATTCATGCAGAATGCTTTAAACTCCGTGCATGTCTGTTTCAATTTCGTGCGCAGATCGGACGGTCATCATGCTCGTTGAACCTAAAAGTAGGTCCGATGGGCATCGGACCTACTCCGTTCTCGTGCACTACACCTCCCTACTCTAAGCTTATCGCATTCCCTACATCTACCTCGCATCCTCTGAGATATCTCACACTTCGAGTGTTTTTCTGGAAAATCTCAACCGTTCAAATACCATCTGCACGAATCTCAAAGCACAAATATTACTGCCCCTGTGCTATCCCCGAATAGGCACCGGACACGTCGGTCACGCAAAAGTTGAGATATCCCCGAATCAGACAAATATTTGTACTAATACAACTAGCGACATGACTTGTCTCAAATTAATACTAAAGGAGAAGTTACAATTCATGAAACTATTATCATTCGTGATGGATTATAATTTATAAATTATAATTCTTCTGAATGAAGCAATTTCTACCTTATCAAGTAGCACTCTAGCAATTAAAATTCAATTCCTAATTTGAAATGGATCAAAGTAAACTCATCAACTTGCTAGCATTATTTTTCTATAATTTTTTTACTAAAGTTGCTGCTAACTTTCAAATACTACTAAATCTTTTATAATAAAAAAAATATATATATCTAATATTACAATGTTGTCCTTGGATATTTTATATCAGCTTTTATTTAAAAAACAAAGTTAGATCAAAAGACCATTTGGATCTCTTAATTACATACTAAATTAAGTACATAGTACCAGAATAATTTCAAAGTTAGATCACCTATATAGGAAATTGTTAATATGCTATGCATAGCATAGAGGGCCTCCGTGCTTGAGTTTCAAAATCTTAACGGTCGATCCGAACCGTTTAACATGATCTCCATATAAATATGTACTTGCAAATCAAATTTTATATTTTTTAGAATTTTTTTACTATTTTTTAGATAGGTGAAAAATCACTTGATCTGAAAATTCTGTACCATTTAGATCAAGTGTTTTTCTACCTATCTAAAAAAATAGTAAAAAAATTCTAAAAAAATGTAAAATTTGGTTTGCAAGTACATATTCATATGGAGATCATGTTGAACGGTTCGGATCGACCGTTAGAATTTTGAAAACTCAAATATTGAGCCTTAGCACGGAGGCCCTCTATGCTATGCATAGCACCGTAGCCAACTCCAACCTATATATGTATATACCCAATTACTATAGGTTTTCAAATGATTCAAATGAATTACACAACCATTGATTTCATCAATTTATAATTGGGAGAGTGACATGTTTTGATTTTAGGAAGGGAAAAAGTGTGCTTTCTTCCTCAAACTTTTTTTTTCTCATAAACAGCTAAGATTTTGTGCACTTGATAGATATTCAAAAGATTTTTCTCCAGCTTACATTTAATCATGTTGTTATTTTAGGAAACTCAATAGTATTGACCAGAGAAAGCCTAAAAAAGTGACAGCTTACAAGCATGATCAATTCATATTGACAGCTATAACTAAAAATATTCTACAGAAACATAACCCTTCAATTAAATTTCACAATCTAAGCTCCAAATCTATTTCTTCATCATTCGGAGTTGTTAAATCTATAACATGAATCCACTCGTGCTGTTGTCTTCTCATGTAATTCTCTGATTCCTGCAATAAAACCAATTTTAATATATTTGAACTTTAGAGACACTTTTCTGATATTTAATTTTTTTTATAAGTTATACATATAATTAATTATGGGTGTTCATTGGTTCGGTTCAGTTGAAACCGAACCGAACTAGGCAAACCAAAATAATAATTCGGTTTCTAAAATAGAACCGAACCGAACCAAAATTTTATTTCGGTTTGTTCGGTTTTGTTCGGTTCAAACCAAAATATATTAATTTTTTTATTTAAAGCAATTGATTTATAATAAACCGAAGTATATTAAGAAATAAACCAAAGTATTTAAAGTAATTGATTAAGAAATAAACTGAGGTATTAAGAAATAAACCGGGACGGTCCGGACCAAATTCATAATATATAAAAGTTCGGTCGGTTCAGTTATTTCGCTTTTGAAAATTTTCAAAACAAACCGAACCGAAATTATAATTCAGTTTTAAAAAGCAAACTGAACCATTTAGTCCAAAGTAATTCAGTTCGGTTCAAAACCGACTAAACCGGACCAATGAACACCCCTACATATAATTTACTGCATGCAAGATTTGGAGAAACATCAACTTTATTTTTTTTCAAGAGCACTATGTAATTAAGTACTCAACTGCTTATATATTTTTTTGGCTGAGTAATATGGTAATTTAATATCATGTGATGTAGTTGTATTAAGAAAAAGAAAAAAAAAAACCTTGCTTCTGCTTATGATGAAGATGTTAATCAAAATTCAAAAAAATAAAAAAAATCAGAAGAATCCATGAAGAGAAACGAAAAAATTCGAGAAAAAATTACTCGAAGAAGAACTAGATTCAGATAAAAAGAAACTAGATAAAATGAATGAAGATAAACTCGATTCAGATGAAGAGGAATTCAACAAATTGTATTCGAAGAGATCGAGAAAGAAGCAGAAATAACTTATGCTCATTTTGGAAACAAAGCTTGTGCTCATTTTGGTTGGCTAGTTCATAACAATTAAAACCAAAACAACTAAATTAGTTAGTTTTTTTTTTGTGAAAGTAAAATCTTTTAAATTAATTACCTGTACATTTTGCTCAAACAGTGGTAATGTAACAGAGTCTTGTGCACATCGGTGAGAAATTATGTCATTGTGACTTGAGGATGAACTACAAGGAAAAGAAAAGAAAGTATAAAAAAGTGAACTAGAAATTAATAATCATAACAATATGTTCTTAAAAATAACAAAAAATTCACAAAAAAAGGAATAATTCAATATGGTTCCTTAATTAAAATTAATTACCTGGTACTAAGCCAATGTACACAATCTTCATATCTAGCTTCAGGTATTTCACTACACTTATATGCCATCTATAAATAATGCAGAAATATTTTTTGCAGATTAGAGAGTCTGTATGTTGAACAATGAGATAATGTGAAGTTGTAAACTTGTTATGCATGAGTTTAAGAGAAACCATTGATTTTTAAGATGACATATTATATAAACCATTGATTTTGCTTTAAAAGAAATAGGATGTACACACACGCGTGTACCAGTTCATACCGTTATATTACGATTATGAACAAAGCTTGATGCTTGAGGCATGACGCTGCTAAATGAAAATGGCAATGCTTCAACATTAATTCCCTGAAGAAATA
>JAJGRW010001303.1:380735-539746 GCA_025461045.1 Carex parvula | reverse complement strand
CTTTGGTTAATTAGTCTGTAGACAGGTCCGGATCCTCTAAGATAACTCAAACTTTGAGTTTGGATCCGGACTGTCCGATTAGAGTATGGACCAATTCAGGATCTGGACTGTCTGATTAGAGTCTGAACCAATTTATTCTAAGTTAGAATTCACGAGATCTCTTTAATATTGTACATATTTTGATTTCACGGTCTGAATCAAAACTCAAATGAGTTACCTTATGAGACGAAATTTTTATTTTTACCATTAAAAAAGAGATAAACTAAAAAACCACAATTTGATTAGAATTCTATTTTGACACAGATGCAGCATGAAATGCAGCTAATAATTGAGTGCTGTAACTTCACGTTGCGTCCACCAACTTATGTTTTTTTCTCTCCAACTCACATAAAACCTAAAAATTAGGTGGGCCTCACATTTTTTTGGCCAATCAGATTCAATCAAACCATTTGAATGGTTAAACTTGGCAGAAAAAAAAGAGATGGTGGACATAACGTGAGTTGCGGCCACCCAATTTCTGACTGCAATTTCACGTTACGTCTGTGTCAAAAATAGAATTCTCAGATTTCGTAATTTTTTGGTTTATCATTTTTTTAAACGGTAAAAATAAAATTTCGGTCTTATTAGATACGAATTCCTATGTAGACATACTCGACAATACATCAATAGTGAAAAAAAGAAAAAGAAAATCTAACTGATTATACGAAATTAAAAAGAAAAAAAACCACCCATCCTTAACTCATTTTCTCCGCAATTCTGCATAATTGTACCAACTTATCCAACTTTTTGTAGTTCTCTTTAAAATTAATTTTTGTTAAAAAAATATTTAATTTTTTTTCGTATATGGAATATGAAATTACCGAATTTCGCTCTGTTTTTATATTCAATTTTTTGGAAAACTTTTTTTCAAAGTTAAGAACAAAATTTCAAATAATAAACAAATGAAACATAGTATTATACAATACTTTGTTTCAAATTTTTCTCAGTGTCATATCAATCCCTCGGCCCTCATAAGACCTAAATTTGCCTATTATTACATTTATCATTATCCCTAATTTTTCTCAAATTTGCATTAATCACTCTTAAAAGACCATTACTCAAATCATGAAAAAAATGAATGATGTCAACAATGAAAAATGCAACAAAGAACTATGTGCAATCACCCGACAGAATCATATATTCAATGTGTGTCAGATCACCTGTGTAACCACCTGATAGAGTGTAAAAAAAACGTGTCGTTCCGTGCCGTGCCGTGACCAAGTTAATTTTTCACGTACCATACCGTGCCGTGACCAAAATGTTAAGATGTGGTCACGGCACGCGAATAGTCACATCACGTGAGTCATGCCGTGCCCAAACACATGACCAAATGTGACTCGCGTGACTTACATTACTATTTAATAATAATTTAGGTTAGTTTATTCAAGATTCACAATTTGTTCAAGATCTAACGGTCCTAATTACACGTGACTCGTGTGATCACGTGCCATGTTATGCCGTGACTAGATATTTCGCGTGACGTGACGTGCCGTGCCAAATTTTGAAAAGATGGTCATAGCACGTGAATGATCACGGCATGAGACACACGAGTCACGACATGTAACCGACACGCTTGCCGTGCCGTCTGTGTCGTAACTATGCCGTTCCGTGACAGAGCGGGCTCCGCCATGCCATTTTTCCCACTCTACCACCTGAATGTTTGGTTCAACCATCAATTATGGCTCGCTAAAATCAAACCATCCTGCAAACAGAAAATACATATAAATTATTCATTTTTTAAATATAATTGATAATGTAGGCAATCTGAACAGTGATATTTCTATATCCAGCTAAATGCAATCAGAACATCTTTAGGTGGAACACTCTTGTACCATACCGCTTCAGTACCAGTTAGAGGAGCAATAGCATGTTCTAATTTATCATGTAAAATAATGTGAAACACAATAGCAGTAAACTAGGATATAATAAAATATATTTTTTTAAATGAGTGAGGCTATCATTCTTTGCAAAGCGCGGATCGGTTCGTGCTATGAATCCATATCTCATTTTTTAAATCTAAAATAGTCAATCTGAACTGTTCAACATGATATTTATATGAAATGTACTAGAAGACCAAATTTTAATTTTTTTTAGGTAGGTAGAAAATCACTATTTTCGGATGATTCAGAATTTTCTTGTGAATATTAAAGTTGAGAAGCGTGATCTCAATCTTGTCAAAAAAAAAAAAAGAACCTTTCCTCCAAGAAGGCCTCAACAAATGCAGTATCTAAAAACAAATCAAGTGTCCATCTTTTATATTACAAAGTAACATAGCCAAGCTAACCATATCATTGGCAATGTGAAACTACATGTAATCAAATATATGTGTTTGTAGAGGTCAATTTGGGTCCGATGCCCATCGAACTCAAAGCAAGTTCGATGGGTTCGATGACCGTCCGATTTGCTTTAAGATTTGCGCCCACAACTTTCGCGTTTGCTTTAAAATCCGTGCGCACGAATCTTAAAGCAGATTGGACGGTCCCGAAACCCATCGGACCCAAGCTGCTCTCGTGTTTGTATGCTCGAGTAAAATTCAGGTGTTAAACTTCTGTTCAAATGCCATTTTGAATATATACAAGTGAATAAGAGCATCTTAATTGTGTTAAATTCATATATCATGCAAGTTGTGGTGAAAATGAAGTGGATTCGGAGCGGATAATGTTAATATTAAATTCATATCCGTCTTTCAATGATCAGATACAAATATGGATACAGATAGTAAACAGATGTCAAAATTTAAAATCAAATCCACCTTAAACGGATACAGATATGGAGCGGATAATTCAAGAATACAGATTTAAATACGGATACGAACGAATATTGTTGGATAATTGAATCATATAAACATTAAGATATAAATATTAACTAATAAAATTTAAATAGAAAAATAAATGAATAAAACCTATACAGAATGCTGATTCAAAGTTTCAATCAATCAATTCAGTTAATTAAGAAAGAAAATCCATCTAAAAAAACTTGCGTCGAATAAAAGTTGAACACTTGGCATATGCTTCAATAAACGTGGCAAGGATGTAATTAATAAAAAACTTGATAGTCATGGTGCCATTCATGGAATTCACATCCTCTCAGGTCACCTGACTCAAGAGAATTGAATCGGACCGGTCTAAAATTGTGTTGAGTCACTTAGCACGAATCTCAAAGCATAAATAATACTGACCCCCTATGTCATCCCGAGTAGGCACCGGCTGAGAGTAAATCTGGGCCATCCGTGTCAATTCTCTTGAGTCAGGTACCTGGGAGGATACGGGTCCGCCATTCATGCTCTGCAGTCTGCACCCTGCACGGGATGTAATTAAAAAGAAAAAGAAAAATTCTGCTGTCCGGATGTGCGAATGGGTTAGTTCCACAATAGATGTAATAGTAAAAAGTGGATACTATATAAGGTCTGAGCGGCTTTCTTTATTAACTTATGCAGATAGTGAGAGGAGATAAAAGGTAGGCGCTCATTAGGTTGTTTTTGAATCCGGGTATTTCTTTCCGGATAACTATCCGGCTCCGAATCGTTTTCACGGTTTCACCCCTCCATGCATGTTTATTTAAAACAAATATATATTTCTTAAAAAATATATATATATAGGAAATTGCTAATATGCTATGCGTAGTATAGAGGCATTCATGCTACGGCTCAATATTTTAGTTTTTAAAATTATAACGGTCTATCCGAACCGTTCAACATGATCTCCATATGAATATGTACTTGCAAACCAAATTTTATATTTTTTAGAATTTTTTTGCTATTTTTTTAGATAGGTAGAAAATCACTTGATTTGAAAATTCTGTAAGATCAAGTGTTTTTCTACCTATCTAAAAAAATAGTAAAAAAGTTCTAAAAAATATAAAATTTGATTTGCAAGTACATATTCATATGGAGATCATGTTGAACGGTTCGGATCGACCGTTAGGATTTTAAAAACTCAAATATTAAGCCGTAGCATGGAGGCTCTCTATGCTACGCATAGCACCGTAGCCAACTATATATATATATATATATATATTTCAACTTCTTTATTGGCCAATTGAAGTCATATGTAGTATAAAATTCTAATTATAAATTTATAACATAAATTAATTGGCCAATCCGGTAATTTTGAGCCTTCATATTAATTGAAGATCCAGCCGCTCATAGTTTGCATGCATAACACTTGTGAAATTGTATATAGTATGTGGCACCAAAATCTAAATTGATAGAGGAAATAACAACTGTGAGATCCTACATATATATTATGACTTTAATTTTGTACCTGCACCATTATTTTAGTAGGCCAAGTTATAATTAATTGCAACATGGAACCATATCTCATATAGAGATTTACATGAGATCATAATTAGGCTGTTGTACAAGCAGTGCAGCAACCAAATCTTATCCAAAGATTGTTGGAATATTCTAGGTTGATCTTTAATTGATTCTATGCAAATCAACTGCCAGCTGTTCAACGAATAATTCAGCGTTGCATTTAATTAGTAATTTAGTATACATGAAGATATGATACCGCGAGATCGCTTCCCAAAAAAAGAAAGGAAGAAAATAATTAATTAATGCGATACTGATGATTTAGATTAAGCGGTCTTAGCATGGAATTCAGAGTAGGTCCGAAGTCCAACAGAAAATAGATCCGATTGTATCGGACCTACTCCGTTCTCCTTAGTATGCTGATATTTATAGCAAAATTAAGATGTAACTGTAACGACTTTTTAATAATAATATAATATAATATAAAACAGAGTTGGGCCATGGTGCATTGCAATGTATATGTCATCTTACATTGGACTATAAATCGTTAGTTTTGACTTCAATACAACCGATCCAAACTGTTCAATTTGATATCCATATTAAAACGTAATTGAAGATCAAATTTTACATTTTTGTGAAATTGTTTGTTTTTTTTTAGAATTTTTGAAAATCACTGTTTTTCTATGGTCCCTAAATTTCTGAAAAACAACGATTTTCAAAAATTCTAAAAAAATAGTAAATTTTTTTCCAAAAAATATAAAATTTGGTCTCCAAGCATATTTTGATATGGAGAACAGTTGAGCCCTTTAGATCAACTATTTCAACTTCAAATCCAACGATTTATAATTCAATTTACAAGACGGTCTATACATTGCAATGCACCATAGCCCAACTCTATAAAACATGATAATATTTGTTATTCCGCACATCGCTAATATGTTATTTGACCTATTCGAGAATAGCATATTAGCCTTTTCTAGTACTGTTCTGACTCTTTCAATATATGCTTGACAACATGTTTCAGTCAGAATAGCATACTATTTATATTTGATTATTTATGTTTGGTTGTAATTTTAGAATAGCTAGAATAGTAAAATTAGTGTTTATCTTATTAGAATAGCTTGTTCTATTTTTGTATGAGAATAGCTTGTTATAATAAAACAAACAAGTTTGATTCTATATTCTAGCATTCTAATCCAACCAAACACCGAATAGTTTGTTCTAAAAAATAACCTATTCTCAATCCAAACAAACATACAATTCGAAAGAGAGACAAAGTCACAAGAATAGTAGGCAAATTCAACCAAAAGCAGGTCAAGAAAAAAAAAATGTAAAGAAGTTATTTTTATTAGAGAAATTATTCTTACAACATTTCTAATGCAGAGAAAGTGTTTACAAAAATTCATCTGAATTTACAAATATTTATATCTTGTATAAAATATTTATTATTTTTTTTTTCTGAATAGTAATAAGAAAGTTCAAGTCAATCATTTTGTCGAATAAATAAAATTATAACTTTCAGAGTTTTATTTTAATAAAAGAAAATATAAATATTTTTATCATCCCATATAAATACCTTTTAGAAAAAAATTGTAAAATATCTGAATAGATAGGAGCGTCACTTTATTATTTACGAATCCGTACAAGACGAGTCCAATTTGTCGATTCGATGAATTCGATCAGAAGTCCATCACGATGATGGGTAAAAATTTGCATTTATAACTTCAAAACTTTTATTTGAGTTTGGATGAGTGCGTATTCTCTGGGATATCTCATATTTTGCGTGACCGACGTGTCCGATGCCTATTCGGGGAAAGCGTGGGGGCCAATATTATTTGAGCTTTGAGATTCGTGTAAAAAGTATTTGAACGGTTGAGATTTTCCAAAAGACGCACAAAATAAGAGATATCTCAGAGAATGCGAATTCATATATATCATCCGACTCGATCCTCAAGACGGCACATCCCAACTGCTTTCCCTTCGCTAGCTGTCGTCGCCGCCACGCTTCTTTGCTCTCTCTTCGCTTTCGCTAGCTGTCGTCGCCGCCTTTACCATGGGCCGGAAGGAAAAGGACGAGGCAAAACCAGCAAAGCCCTCGAAGCTCGTGGTCTCCGCCGTGCTGGCCTCCATGGACAACCCAACCAAATCAGCCAAGGCCAAGCCCTCTTCTTCCTCTACTTCATCTAAGCCAAAACCTAAAGCCAAATCCGCCGCTGCCTCTTCGTACTTGGATGATTTCGATCTTCCCCCATCCGACGAAGAGGAAGAAGTACCAATCGAATTGGATGATTCGAATTCAAAACCCGTGGTTGTGGCTGGATCTAAGAGAGCGGACAAGGGTTTGTCCGAGCACGTTCCTACAGGTAAAGAGAATAAGAAGAAAGAAAGAAAAGAGGAGATGAAAGCCCTTGCTGCTGAGGCGGCGAGGCAGGAGGCATTGAAGGATGATCGGGATGCGTTCTCAGTTGTTGTGGGTGGGTCCCGCGCAAGCGCAAACACGGCAGATGCAGATGATGAGTCGGCTGCAATGGATAACGTGAGGGATATAGTGGTGGAGAATTTCTCCGTCTCCGCCAAAGGAAAGGAATTGTTTAAGAATGCATCAGTCAAAATTTCCCATGGCAAAAGGTACGGATTGGTGGGACCCAATGGTAAGGGCAAGTCTACACTGCTCAAGCTTCTCTCTTGGCGCAAGGTATGGTATTGTTAGTTTTGTAGCTAATTTCAAGTTTTATCTGATTTATGGCATATACAGGAGGCAGTTTGGTGATTCTATGGCAATACTCCCATCTTTTTTTTTAAAATAGGCAAAAATGCCCTTCCATTGCATAAAAAGGAAAACTTACAGAAGCTAGTTCAAACAAAATACGCAAAAATGTAAAACTACCCAAATAAAACCCAGAATGCCCTGCTGGTCTCAGGAGCACACCCAAGCATCATGAATTAGATACTGAACCCTTGACTGATCCATCAAGAGCAGTATCAAGATTTCAGCCTATTTATTTGGTTTCATCATCTACCATGGCAAACACAATTATCCCTAACCTTTAAGCAAAAGCCACAGGCAACAACAACTGTACCAGAACAGTGGTACCAGTATGGCACTAACATGTGCCAGAACAGTAAATATAGCAGTAAGACACTAACAAATGTGCCAGTAAAAGTCAAAACATCGGCACAGCCCATGATTATTACAAGCAAAAACATAACAGCTAGTAAGGCTAAGTAAATTTGTGTAACAGCCATGTAAACTAGTTGGCAAGCAACATTGGTACCAGTACCACTGGTGCCATCGTCCATCTCAAGGGCTGGCACAGTCAGAGGGGGCATGGACTGGAGGGGCACCATGTCCATGTCTTCAGGGGCAATACTCCCATCTGACAGCCAATATCATTATTTCCTAACTTGTCATTTGTACATATGTTTGACTGCAGGTCCCAGTCCCTCGCAACATAGATGTCCTACTAGTTGAACAAGAAATAGTTGGTGATGATCGATCAGCCTTACAAGCAGTTGTATCTGCTGATGAAGAGCTCATGAAACTTAGAGCTGAGGCACAATCTCTCTCTGAGGCTGATGCTGATGATAATGGCGACCGTCTGGCTGTGATTTACGAGACTCTCCAGCTCAAAGGCTCAGACGCTGCCGAGGCCAGTGCCTCAAAAATCCTTGCTGGTCTAGGGTTTAACAAAGAGATGCAAGCCCGGCCCACCAAATCCTTCAGTGGTGGCTGGAGGATGCGTATTTCCCTGGCCCGTGCTCTTTTCATGCAGCCTACTTTGCTATTGTTGGATGAGCCCACCAATCACCTTGATCTCCGTGCAGTGCTCTGGCTCGAGGAGTACCTCTGCCAGTGGAAGAAAACATTGATCGTGGTGTCACACGACCGTGACTTTTTGAACACTGTCTGCAACGAGATTATCCACCTCCACGACCTCAAGCTGCATGTGTATCGAGGCAACTTTGATGATTTTGAGTCGGGGTATGAGCAGAAGAGGCGAGAGATGAATAAAAAATACGAAACTTATGAAAAGCAAATGAAAGCTGCAAGAAAGAGCGGGAGCAAGGCACAACAAGACAAGGTTAAAGGCCAAGCCCTATCGAAAGCTGCCAGAGAGGCTGCAAAAAGCAAAGGCAAAGGGAAGGCTTCACAGGACGATGATGACCAGGCACCACCTGAGGTGCCTAAAAAATGGAGAGATTACAGTGTTGAATTTCACTTCCCAGAGCCAACCGAGTTGACGCCACCACTTCTTCAATTAATTGAAGTCGGCTTCAGCTACCCTAATCGACCTGACTTTAAGTTACAGGATGTCGATGTCGGCATTGATATGGGCACTCGTGTTGCCATTGTGGGGCCAAATGGTGCTGGTAAATCAACCTTGCTTAATTTACTCGCCGGTGATTTACAACCGACTGAAGGGGAGGTGAGACGAAGCCAGAAGTTGCGGATTGGGCGGTACTCTCAACATTTTGTGGATCTCTTGACAATGGAGGAGAACCCGGTTCAGTATCTACTTAGATTGCACCCGGATCAAGAAGGAAGTAGTAAAGCAGAGACTGTGCGTGCAAAATTGGGCAAGTTTGGTTTGGCAAGCCACAACCATTTAACTCCAATCGCAAAATTATCAGGAGGTCAGAAGTCAAGAGTCGTGTTCACCTCTATTTCTATGTCAAAACCGCACATTTTGCTCTTAGATGAGCCGACCAACCACTTGGATATGCAAAGCATAGATGCACTTGCCGAGGCTCTGGAGGAGTTCACTGGAGGAGTTGTACTGGTGAGTCATGATTCCAGGTTAATTTCTCGGGTTTGCGAGGATGAAGAAAAGAGCGAGATTTGGGTGGTTGAAGATGGTACTGTGAGGAGATACTCAGGTAGCTTCCAGGAATACAAGGATGAATTAATGAAGGAAATAAAAGCAGAGGTAGAAGAGTGACGAGACTAGACTTAATTTTATATATATTTTTGTACTAGTAAGTTATCTAATTCGGGATATATTTATTGTTGTATGATTAATTTTGTCGGCATGTGCTATGAATTTTGTTAGAACTTTAATTTGGAGATATATTACTTGGTGTGCTTTCTTTGTCATTCTCCATTCGATAAACAAGTTCACGGTTATTTTAATCATACTTGGCACTTTGCTGTATTTTGGATGTGTAACAGTAATACAGTATGACTCTTTGTGCAGTTATCATAGGTTGGGTATTGCTAATTGTTATTCTGTAAAATTCTTTCATAGACCCCCAATTTTGGTTCTTCTTCGATTCTGTTATTAATTTAGGCAATCTGAAAAGTGTAAATTTCTATATCTAGCTAGAGATGTGTTCAGTCTTGAAACAGAATAAAAGGCAATCTGAACATCAGAGGTGGAGCACTCTTGTACCATATCGCTCACTACCAGTTGGAGAAGAGCAATAGCATGTTCTAATTTATTATGTAAAATAGAGTGAAACACAAAAGCAGTAAACAAGGAAAATTATATGCAGCTCTTGCAGTGCCAGCTGGTAACAAACAGTAGAGCAAGAAGTAGAAGCATGAGGTAAAAACTAAAAGACCACTCAAACAACAAAAACTAAAAGAAAAGAAAGATATCAGAACCAAAGATTACATTACCAGCTTTCAGTATTGATTGTGTATACAAGTATCAGCTTGACTAACTTTTCTCATGGGTTGTTATTGTGTTAATTTTACCACATATCAATACATCAGGCTAAAATTTAATCAAATAAATACCCATTTTTTTTCTCCCAAATAGTCAAGGAAATAACTGCAATCTGGTATGTTTATACTTGTGGCCTTGTAAGATGCCATTTTAAAATTAGGAGCAATACCGTCTTGAAATAAGGGGAATCAATAGGCATTCAACATCTAGACCTCATCTTTATCTTTAAATATTATTTCCAGAGGATCAAGAGAAGGATTTAACCTTCTGGGCCATAATAGACAATTTTTAAGGGCATCCTAGTTAATAAAGCAGGTTACTTGAAGTTGTATGAAAAGATATTATGTCAATTAAACGGACATTTAATTAAAATTTTGCAAGCAAGATGAACATTTAATTAAACATTGCCTACTGTGCCCCATGATCATATGCAAACTTGTTACAAACACAGTAATTTTCAACCACATCTTACCAGCTCAAAACATAGAAGTAATCGATCTTTGGTAGCAGAATATAATTGCTAGCTTAGACTGCACCTCCAATCTTCAAACTTGTGATTTATTTCAGCAAACCCTCCATGTGTTCCTATAGAAAAGACTTATCACATGCTGAGGATAACGCCCCACCTGCAAATTTTAAATCAAGCATAATGTATATTGATTAGCTCACTCCTAATAGAAACAGAAGTCAAATTGGATTCCAATATGTATATTTGCTCAAATTCTACTATTGTAACATGATTCAAGTTTCAAATATTATTTTTGCATCTCCAACACTTTACAATTTGCTTCTCTGTAAATTAGGAAAAAAAATAAGGAATTGCCGTGTACTGTAACTATGAAAAAATCCAGCATATCCTATTAATAAATTGCCCCAAAATGCTAAATTCTCCTTCTGGCCATCTTTTTAATTCCAAGTGCAGAGTTTGAGCTTAGTCCTTTAAAAGCTGAACCCAACTGCTTAAGAGGTACATCACCAAAATGGAAAAATTCTATTATTATATCAAATAACTTGGTTCAGGATTACTCCATGTGTTGTATACGAAAACCAACTATTATTATACCAAAGGGAACCCACTACCAGAATCAGAGATTGAAAACCATTTCTCTAATTTCTAAAGTTCACATAACAACCATTTAAACCATTACTATGCAGTTGGGGAAAGAGAGAGAGTAATTAAACTTACTGAGGAAATATGTATCTCATGAATATCAAACCAAGAGGGCATCATGGCACCATTTGCATTGTGAAATTAAGAAAATTCTAAGTAAGATGCTTAAGTATTGAAGTATTATAGAAGTTTCAAGGTTGAAAATGTAAAAAGTCCAAGAACTTTGATGGGGTCTTCGGGCAGGGTCTAATTAAATCTTAACCGTAGATGCAATCGGACAGTGGAGACCCTTAAACTCAAAAGTTGCGTTAATGCAGAGGATATGGATTCATTGGTCCGTACTATGGATCAATATCTTCGTTTTCAAAGTTTAAATATTCAATCTCAACTGTTCAAATTTTACATTATTTAGAATTCTTTTACTATTTTTTTAGATAAATACAAAATCACAACTTTTGAATAGTCTCCAATTTGTAGATCAAGTGAATTTCTACCTATCTAAAAAAATAATGAAAAATTGTAAAAAATGTAAAATTTGATTTACTGGTACTTTTTTATATGGAGATCATGTTGAACATTGTACCAGAGCCTCACTCCATGTAACATTGTTACAGTAATAACAGGGATCCAGATTTAGACAGATTGAAGCCATGTCTTTCTAACCAATATTCCTATATAAATCTATGAACAACTGAATCGGTAATAATAGACTACAATACAAGTGCATAATTGCTAAAATTCTAACCTCAAGAAGAGACGCAGATCCAAACGCCGAGGATGATAATGGCCGTACCAACGAATGTGGGTCCCACAGGCATCTCCTCGCCAAGTAGAAGAGCGGTAACAGCCGTGGCGGCGAAGGTGGTGGCGTTAGTCACAGGCACGGCCAGAGAGATTGGCGCTCCGCCTAGCAGGTAGAAGAACAAGGCGGAGGCGGAGAGGTTTATCAGAAAGGGGATCGTGTACTGCCACGTCAGCAGTGGGCCCAGCCAGCCACGCCTCGACGAGGCCGAGCTACTACTGATGGCGGCACCGCGTCGCATGAAGGCATTGGTGGCGCCCCATATGAGACCCACTCCGATCATCTTCGCCACGTCATCACCTGCCATGGGAATATAGAGCTCAGATTGAGGGGTTTATGGAAATCTTGGGGTTTGATCGGAAAAAATTCAAATCCTGGTTGAGCTTGGAAGGGAAAAATTTGGGTCCGATGACCATTGAAATCAAATTTGGGTCTGGTGGACTTGGTATCCGTCCGATGCGCTTTAACATTCGTGCTCAGGAATATCAGAGCGAAGTACGCAGGAATTTCAAAGCAGTATGCACGAATCTTGAAGAGAATCGGACGGATACCAGATCCAAATCTGATCGGAAGAAAATCAAATCCTTGTTTACCTTTGGAAGGTAAAAACTTGGGTCTGGTGGGCTTGGTACCCGTCCGATAAGATATAAGATTCGTGCTCACAAATATCAGAGCGGACCCTACGACCTTCAAAGCAAAACACACGAATATTGAGCCGCATCGGACGGATCTCAAGCCCATTAGATCCAAATTTGATTCCAAAGGCTATCGGACCCAAGCCGCTCAGCCTTTGGAAACCATGAGAGATGTTGAAATTTTGCAGCGTAGTCCTCTCCGTTTTTTAATATTAACCTGTAGTCCGCACAGACCGAAATTGTTACGCTATGTAATACACTGTACAAGCGTTCGATAGCAATTATCAAACATTCGTATATCTAAATATGTTTAAATTACTTAAATTAACAGATTTTATTTTGGAGGGTTAAAATATCACTTTTTGTGCTTCACCGTGTCTTCATTTTTAAAATATTAAAAGCTTAAAATTTAAATTATAAATGTCAAAATAAAACCGTTCGATATGATATATGTTATTTTCACTATGTGCTCATAAAAAATTATCATATTTTGATTTTGTTTTTAATGTGAATTGATAAGTTGAAAATCAATTAGAAATTATTCACATTAGTACATTTTTACAAGCTCTTGTTGACAAACAACCTAAAGTTAAAATGTCATAATTTTTGTACGTGCATTAAAATGATGGAGATCATATCTAACAATTTTATTTCGACCTTTAAATTTTAAATTTTTAGTTATTAAAGTTTTTTTTAAATGAAGCCATTTGAACTCTCCTTATTTTTTTATTGTTTGAATTAATTATTTCAAATATTAAATTTCGAGTGATTTGTTCACTTTTGCTTACAAACAGACTCATAAAAGCCTTCAAATTATCATACATAACGGTATATGCAAATGCAATATTTTTGAATAGTTTTCAATTTTTTAAATGATGTTCATAAGTCATAACTTGTTGCAAAGCCCTGCAATAAATAATTATACGGAACCTATTTAATTTTAACATGTAATTGATTATATTTCGAGCATTTTTAGTATGTGTGAATTGTATTTGTATTAAACTTGATATTTTGTTGTTACTGATCTACATGTTTTGATTGTTTATGTAAAAATTGCTATTTTCATCATTATTCATTATCTCTTGTAGAGTTTGTTTGACACTTAGGACTTATTATTTTAAGAGAAAAATCACGTGATGTTAATTAGATAACAAGTTCAAACTTTAATTTAATATTATCAAATTTAATTTTACACTCCTTGGTAGGGAACCAGAGCAACTGGGAACCAATTTGGGTCCGATGCCCATCGGACTCAAAGTAAGTTCGATGGGTTTGATGACCGTCCGATCTGCTTTAAGATTCGCACCTGCAACTTTCGCGTCTGCTTTAAAATTCATGTGCACGAATCTTAAAGTAGATCGGACGGTCCCGAAACCCATCGGACCCAAGCTGTTCTCGAGCAACTAGCTGAGCTGGGTACCACTCGAAGATGTCATACGATTTGCAAATAATGTTTTTCATGAAATTTTGGCACAAATTTGGTAAATTGCTAAGTTGGTAAAATTTGTTATGTTTTTAGGAAAATTTGGTACAACGGGGTTAAGGAATATTGGCACAAAAATTTTTCCAAATGATGAAAATATTTCTAAGAGTGAAGAAGTGATATATGATTTTTAAGAGTGAAAAGTTATTTCTAATGGTTATATTGAATCGAAGATCTTTATATAAAAAATGTACTATGATTTTTGTAGTCAATTTAAGTATTTGATTTCTAAAATATTTAATGTTTCATTAATATTCAAATGAGTTTCCTATACTATCAGAATTTCTAGGTGCTTTTTTATAAAATATATGAAAGATTTTAGTTAGAAATAATCTGGTTTCTATATGCAAAGGTTGATTTGCTTGTTTTCTTAACAAAGAAAAAGAAATGAACATCCATTTGAATCCTTTAATTTCTTACATATCAGCTGCCTAATTCTGTGAAGCACGCTAAACTAAATCATGTGTAAGCTTGTATGATTAATGTTTGATTTTGTATATTTGATGAATATATTAACAAAATTATACAGGTATATCCAAAATTATATTCTGGCAGCACTGGTTTGCGACTTTTTGCTGGATGGATTGTACGTTTACACATCAAAACTGTATTGTGATTTTCAAAAATAATATATATTACAAAACACTTTGCATAGTAACCTATTATTATTTTTATATACAGACAGCAAATGACACCACGGTGTGCTATAGCACTATCTGCCAAGGCTTTGTTGTTTCAAATGTTTCTGGTGCACCAGTTCCAGGAGGGACAGTTGCACCACTCTCCACATTTAATGGGAAAGATTACTTTGTTACACTGAGCATAAAGAAGGTTCTATTTTATTTATTTGTTAAAAGATCTCGTTTGATTTACATTTTTGGGGTATATATAGAGTGGGAAAAATAGCACGGCGGAGCCGGCTCCGTCACGGAACGGTACGGCACGCGTGTCAGTTACGTGCCGTGACTCGCGTGTCCCGTGCCGTGATCATTCGCGTGCCGTGCTCATCTTTTGAAACTTTGGCACGGCACGGCACGTGAAAGATTTAGTCACGGCACGGCACATCATGTAGTCAAGCGAGTCACGTGTAATTAGGACCATAAATATTGATTTAGTGGTGAATTTTGAATAAACTAACATAAATTATGATTAAATGGTCACGCGAGTCACGTATGGTCACGTCACATTTAGGCACGGCATGACTCACGTGACGTGACCATTCGCGTGCCGTGACCACCCCTTGACATTTTGGTCACGGCACGGCACCTGAAAAATTAACTTGGTCACGACACAGCACGTGAAATTGGTCACGGCACGGCACATTTTTTCCACTCTAGCTATATATTTATATATATATATATATAGTGATTGATTTACCATTTTTTAAATATATTTTTTGCAGGATGAGAAAACACAAGACTGGTCTTTATACCGCGATGATAACAACAACCCTATTTTGATTGGGTGGTGGCCAAAAGCTCTTTTTAACAACACATTTGACTATGCAACTAAAATTATATGGGCAGGTGGTGTTATGTATCAACAAAATGAAACAAGTCCTTCAATGGGTAGCGGACACATTGGTTGTGAAGGAGCAAACAAGGCAGCATATATCAGCAATATTAAGATCTTTAATGAATTCGGTCAAATAGCTGATCCATATGTAATAAATGATATTACTGACAGATACGACTGCTTCACAACAAGTGGTGTTAAATATTCTTCCGGAAAAGCTTATAATTTCTTCTACAACAACAAAGTAGGCACTTTTTGCGAGAGAGAAAATGCATTTATGACAGGATTCCGTCGCAAATAGAAAAAGCACGTTTATGACGGTACTCCGTCGCGAAAAGTCATTTTTTATCCTCGTAAAAAGTGCCAGTCTTTTGTAGGACCTGCTGTATGTAATAATTGATGATAGAATTATATATGCTTTGTTGGCATGAATTTTAAAACTATAATAAATTAACAAGTCTGATAGGCCCATATGCCAATGGCCCTTAAAAGGCCCAGGCCTGGCCCAACTAAACATCTCTAGATCAAAGTTCACAGCAAACAGGCCCGAAACAGACCGCGGCCCAAAAATTACTCGGGATTCGGACCCCCTCCCGGGGCCAACCCGAGGTCAAAAACCACTCGGGATTCGGACCCCCTCCCGGGGCCAACCCGAGATCAGAAATTACTCGGGATTCGGACCCCCTCCCGGGGCCAACCCGAGATCAGAAATTACTCGGGATTCGGACCCCCTCCCGGGGCCAACCCGAGGTCAGAAATCACTCGGGATTCGGACCCCCTCCCGGGGCCAACCCGAGATCAGAAATTACTCGGGATTCGGACCCCCTCCCGGGGCCAACCCGAGGTCAGAAATCACTCAGGATTCGGACCCTCTCCTAGGGCCAGCCTGAGGCGAAGCACAAACTGAGACTCGGAGCCCTCCTAAGGGCCCGCTCGAAACTGAACAAAACAAGGCTCAAAGCCTAGCATGCCGAACAGCCCAGAAAGGTTGACACGCGACCTCGCCGTTCGGCTTGAGACTTACTACGCGAACTTTATAGCCTAATATGCGGACACCCTCAACAGTATGCGGGTCTTTGTCATTAATGCTGACAAGACCCCGCTACAGTGGGCCACCCCCTATATAAGGCAAAGAAACCCCCAGAAAAGGGGATCGCATTTATCACATCTTGGAGCCTGGAGAGGTATCAAAAAGGGTTAGAGCGTTAATACCCCTCCGACTCCCCGCGTGCCCGCCATTCCGACCCGCTTCGCTCAAGGCGAGACGGGCCGCGCAATCAGCACCCAATCTCCGCACGGCCTGCTTCCCAGGAACAGGGCGTGCCTGCACCTTACTGGACCGAGTCCAAGTACGGCCCGGCCCCTACGGGAAGGGACGTATCAACCACCGTGGGGCCTCCAGCCTCAACTGAGCAAGATGACTTCCGCAACCAAACAAACCGACATGGGCAAGATCGCCCCCGAGGAGGCAGCTCGGCGGACGGAACAATCTAACCGACGAACTGAGAACGTGAAGTCCCCGACCGACCTAACCTCGGGCGTTCGACCCAAAGAGCCCTCGAAGAAAACTCCCCGAGATGACCCGACTGTGGGGGCAACGAGCAAAAACCCCCTCGGCAAACTGGGTCAGAAGACTCCTAACCCGGCCATCCCGCCGGACCCCTCCCTGGGCATGCCACCCGAAGGGATACCGGTTAACCCATCCGGGATAAACTTGGAGTCCCTCGGAGTTTCCACACCAATTGTAAGGCCGATCGACTCGACTATAGTGACCGCCCAGGCCACCGGGCTGATCGGGTCGACCCCCCAAAACACACAAAACCAGATGATTTACACCCAATACCACTCTCCGTATGTTCCACCGTATGTGTACCCACCTCCTTACAATTATCCTCCATACCCGCAATATGCCTCTCCATACCCACAGTACCAAACCCCCCCTTTAGCGCACTACCCTCCACAGGCCGATCCCAACCTACCATACTATCCCCAAACTCCCACCTCAGCTCCCGGGGTACGAATGATTCACCCCCCACCGCCTGTGGTACAATTGATCCGAGCTGGACCTGGATCGAACAACCCAGAGCCCAGTCTACATAACACAGACGGTGACTTTGACAATCCTGACCCCGAACTTGAGACCCTTGTAGGCGAGGGAGAAACGAGACAGGTTGGTGGACCGAGACGGAGGCTATCCTTTGGGGCCGAACGGGAAGAGAGCGAAGGCTCATCCGCGGCGGCCAGCTCGAGAAGGAGCGCTGGCCGAGCGAGAACAGAGCGGACTCGAGAAGGCCCCACCAAACACACCGAGGAACGGTCTCGTCACTCGAAGAAAGACGATCAGTCCCACCACTCGAGGAAAGACGATCAGTCTCGCCACTCGCGAGAAGAGCGTCGCCGAACACCCCCTAAGAGGCGACGAAGACCACTCACCCCACCAGAGGCGGCAGGAGTAAATATGGCAATGATAGACACAATGATCAAGAAAGGGGTGGAGAAAGAGATAGCTAAGAGGGAGAGGAGAAGAGCAGGGACTCGTTCCGGGTCGACGAATATTTTGGAAGGACCATTAGCCCCGGAACTTTACAAGGCCCCCATGGGTGACTTCAAATACCCCACTGGCCTTCCCTGTTTTCAAGGTAGCGGAGATATCCAGGACCCTCAGAACTTTGTATACGGGTTCTACGAAAGGCTCCGACTGCATGGAGCGTCGGACGCTGTCGCGTGTCGCATTTTCACCACTTGTTTGACCGGGGAGGCCTGGGAATGGTACATGAGATTAAGACAAGGATCGATAAAACCTTTGATCAACTATCAAAAGCTTTTCTGACCCGCTACGACATGCTCCGGCCCCCACGAGCGACATGTGACTCCCTTTTGAAGTATGTTCAGGGACCCCAAGAGACAACTCGGACCTTCGTAAATAGATTCGTGAAGGCCTCTAGAGAGGTCTGAAACTATAGTGAGGACATCGCCCTGGCGGCCATACTGAATGGGCTTTGGCAAGGAGGACCGGGCACTCTCCGGTATGATGCCCGAAAAAGAGAATTCAAGAGTTTACCAGAGTTCCTGGCTTTTGCCGAAGGGTACATCCGGGCCGAGGAGGATGCTGTCCAGTCCGCCAGGCCGCGGTCCAGATCCCCAAAACCGCAGCAGCGTGGCCGGCAGCTCGATAGCGGCCCGTCTCGAAGACGAGAACCTCAAAAAAGAAATACCCAGGAAGAACGGCGCGAAGATGGTAGGGAGGGCTACCGACCCCACTATGTGCGGTACGCCCCTTTTATCAAGAAGAGGAGCGAAATGTACCTAGTAATAAAAGACATGCCTGATGTTCCGAGGCCGCTACGCAAGCGTATTTTCGAGAAAAAAGACGGGACTGCGAGATGCTTGTTCCACCGTTTTAACGGACACTCCACCGGGGAATGCCTCCAACTGAAAGACGTGTTGGAAAGGATGGCCAGGGAAGTAAAGTTGATTGAATATATAGTGCCAGAATTCTTCCAAAAGTTCGCGAAAGAGTACAATGGGGAGATCCAGGACAAAAAGAAAGCTTCCTATCGGGACGATTACAAAGAGCGTGAGCACTCGGGACCCAAGCCAGAAGAAGGCAAGGGGAAAGGACCGGGAACATCGGGCAGGCGGCCGAGTATAGAAATCAATGTCATTAGCGGAGGACACAGGGTGGCGGCTCCCCAAAAACATAATCGAAGCACCATCAGGCCGTACCCCACCATACTAAATATCGAGAGACCCCTTGAAAGAAAGAGACCCCGAATGGATGAAGCCATATGCTTTTCCGAAAAAGACTTTGGCACCGTGGTGTGGCCTCACGATGACCCCATAGTACTGAGACTCAAAATAGAGGAGTTCGGAGTCAAACGAATCCTCGTGGACACGGGGAGCTCGGCTGATATCCTGTACCTCTCGGCTTTCGAGAAGATGGGAATGCAGCTGGGCGAGTCACGGAGAAAAGTAACACCGCTAGTGGGGTTCACTGGCGATTCCCTCCGGCCGAAAGGGGTCGCCCAATTGAAAGTGACGTTTGGATCTTTGCCTCGCACCACCGAAGTTATGGTGGACTTCCTCGTCGTGGATGCCCCTTCCGCCTACAATGCAATCATCGGTAGGAGCACTTTGAACAAAATCGGAGCCATAGTGTCTTCCCCCCACTTGAAGATCAAATTCCCTACCAGCCACGGTGTGTGGGAGGAATGGGGGCAGCAACAGGTGGCCCGGGAGTGCTATCAAACTTCCCTCGGAGGACAAGGAGGGGCGGTCCATCAAGTGGACGTGAAAGCAAAAGCGAGATCAGGTCTCGCTAGCCCACGCTTGCAATCCAGCAGAGAGTTCTTACCCCCGCACACACCCATGGTTTTGGATCCCACTGACAAAGAAGAGTTGAAGACATCCCTTGAGCCGGCCGATGAGGTTGACCAGGTCGACCTCGGTGACGGTAAAATCCTGAACATCGGCAAGGCCGTCCAAGGAAGTGCAAGGAAGAAGTTGATTGACTTCCTCCGGGAAAGCCTGGCAGTGTTTGCTTGGACCGCCGCAGACATGCCTGGAATCCCGGGATCTATAGCCGAGCACCGGTTGCACGTCAAACCGGGAGCGAAGCCTGTAGTACAGAAGAGAAGGAACATGGGAGCCGAAAGGCGCTCAGCGGTCAAGGCTGAAGTCGCCAAGTTGCTGGGAGCCGGTTTCATTAGAAACGTGACTTGTCCGGAATGGCTGGCAAATCCTGTGCTTGTCCGAAAGGCAAATGGAGAGTGGAGGATGTGTATTGATTACACCGACCTGAACAAGGCATGCCCTATGGACCCTTTCCCCTTACCCAAGATCGACCAACTAGTAGACTCCACCTCCGGGCACGCATTCTTAAGCTTCATGGATGCGTTCTCGGGGTACAATCAGATTAGGATGTGCCCAGAAGACGAGGATAAAACTGCCTTCACAACCCACTCCGGGTTATACTGTTACCGCGTGATGCCTTTCGGCCTGAAGAATGCGGGGGCTACCTTCCAAAGAATGGTGAATAAGGTGTTCCACGAGCAAATAGGTCGGAATGTAGAAGCCTATGTAGATGATCCTCCTAGTCAAGAGTATGTCCGACCTGGATCACGTTCGAGATCTGCGCGAGACCTTCGCTACGCTCAATCAAGCTGACATGAAACTCAACCCTAAGAAAAGTTTCTTTGGCCTAACGGGAGGGAAATTCCTTCGGATTTATGGTGTCCATGAGAGGCATAGAGATACACCCATCCAAATCACAGGCCATCCTAGACATGAAACCTCCCTGAAACCTCAAGGAGCTTCAGTCACTTACGGGCCGGCTGGCAGCGCTAAACCTGTTCATCGCCCGGTCTGGCGATGTCTGCTTTCCCTTCTTCAAGGCAATGCGTAAGTCAGCCAGATTTGAATGGACAGAGGAATGTGCGATGGCTTTCGACAAAGTGAAAGAGCACCTTGGCCAGTCCGCCCTGCCTCAGCAGACCCATAGAAGGAGACACCTTGGTTGTGTACCTAGCCACCACCAACCATGCGGTCAGTGCCGCGTTAGTGCGGGAAGAAGGACGCGAGCAACAACCCATATATTTCGTATCCCATGTGCTCCGGGATGCCGAGACTCGGTACACGCAGCTAGAAAAGGCGGCTTATGCCCTCATCATCGCGGCAAGAAAACTGAGGTCATACTTCCAATCTCACCCAATCAAAGTATACACTGGAGTGCCCCTGAAGAAGGCTTTCGCGAACTTCGATTCCTCGGGTCGCGTGCTAGCTTGGGCGCTTGAACTAACAGAATTCGATGTCACGTTCCACCCCCAGAATGCCATCAAATCACAAGTATTCGCGGACTTTATCGCGGAATACTCAGGGGCCCCGGATGAATTAGAAGGCAAGTGGACGCTTTATGTCGACGGCGCCTCCTCCTATCAGGGAGCAGGAGCAGGAATTGCTCTCACAGGCCCACAAGGAGAAACGCTCAACTACGCACTCCACTTCCAGTTCCCCGTAACTAATAACACTGCCGAGTACGAGGCCATGATAGCAGGCCTCAAATTAGCCGCGGGACTGGGAGCCCGACAAGTCCACCTCCATAGTGATTCCGAACTTACGGTTAGGCAAATTAACGAAGAGTGCCGTGTGCATGACGACCGATTGCGACGATACCGAGAGCAGTTCCATTCTTTGAAGGGACAGTTTGATAAGGTGGTGATAGAACATGTGTCCAGAAACCAGAACTGCCAAGCTGATGCCCTCTCTAAACTAGGGGCAGCAGGAAACCTCGACAAGGACCGCCCCGTGATAGTAATGGATATTCCCGAGTCGAGTATTTCCGATGGCGCGACAGAAGCCTACGTTGTCAACGAGCCCGAGGATACCTGGTACGCCCCTATGTGGGCCTACCTCACTCAGGGGATCTTACCCGAGGACCCACTGGCGTCCCGGAGATTGAAGAAGATTGCCCCTCTATACTCAATCTACAACCATCAGTTATACAAAAGGGGATATGCCCGGCCATGGCTTAAGTGCATCGGAGAGAAGGATGCTCAGACAATGCTGGAGGAAGTCCACGAGGGACTCTGTGGTAGCCATCAAGGAGCGAAAACTTTGGCCAAGAGAGTCCTGCGCGCAGGATATTATTGGCCCACAATGCAGCAAGACGCGGCCAATATGGCGCGAAAATGCGAAAGGTGCCAATACCATTGCCGATTATCCAGCGTCCCGGGTTACGACATGATCACAATCTCGGGAGCTTAGCCCTTCGACCTCTGAGGGATCGACATCCTAGGCCCTTTTCCTATGGCCGCCCAACAATAAATGGATTATAGTGGCTGTGGAATACTTCACAAAGTGGGTCGAAGCCAAAGCACTAGCCCACATCACGGCAGAAGCCGCCAAAAATTTTATATGGCAGAATATCGTGTGCCGTTTGGCATACCACACGCACTGATCTCTGACAACGGCACGCAGTTTAATGCAGATGTCACCATGTCCTTCCTGGAGAAGCTAGGTATCCGTAGCAACTTTACTTCGGTTAGCCACCCTGCTAGCAATGGTCTGGCCGAAGTCACCAACAGAACTATTCTGGATGGATTGAGGAAGAAGGTGGCCTCCAATAGGAAGAATTGGCCCAGCAAACTGGATGAAATCCTTTGGGCATACAGAACCACTCCCCGCGAAGCCACGCAACAAACACCGTACTCCCTAGTGTATGGCATGGAGGCCGTCACGCCTCTCGAACTCGTTGCACCCTCCCTCAGGATGACGGCCTACTCCACAGAAAGCAACCCAGAAGCACGAGCCACGGAACTCGAGCTGGCACAAGAACTCCGAGACAAGGCCCGCGTCCGAACCACAGAATACCAGCGAAGGATCAAACGCGCCTTTGATAAACGCGTGTCCCCCCGGGCATTCGAACCGGGTGAACTAGTGCTCAAAAAGGTCGAGGCTGCCGGACAGCATGTTGGTAAGCTTCAACCCAATTGGGAAGGCCCCTTCCGGGTAATTCGCGCCTGCGGCAAAGGAGCCTATGAACTCGAAGGTCCCGACGGACGAATGCTCGCCAGACCCTGGAACATCGTCCATCTTCGGAAATTTTATGTTTAAAAAAAAAAAAAAGGGGGGGGGGGTAGTAGAACAGGCATAGCAGCGGACAGGCCGCTTGTAAAAATGTAATCATTATCTTTTGTACCTTTTTTGGACCGACATGGGAATGCCCATGTAAGGTCGGGGGCGTCTGTGCGATACTATAAGCACGGCCCGGTACCTTGTACTTTTGAACCACCAACACGGGAACGACCGTGTATGGTCGAGGGCGTCTGTGCGATATTATAAGCACGGCCCGGTGTTTGTGATGTTGACTAACAAATTCGGGACCCGACGGCACGCAATTGCCGTCGGGATCCCCCTACAACTGATCATAACGAGGACAAACAAAAGCCTATGGGCAACAAATGTTTTCGCCAACAATTACCATACTAAGTTCGGACCAAAGACCTTAGAGCATAAAACAGCCCGAAACAACTTTTCCGTAACAGCGAACGTGCGCTAGCCGTGGAAAGACCGGACGAGTACACGCTATGCGCCCCGCAAGGAAAACTCGCGCTAGTCTCAGGTCAAAGGTCCTGAAGAGAGGAGCACCAAGACAATCTTTCAAAAAGATTACAGGCGCGAGTCACAAAAGTGCGAACGAAAACTCTGCAAAGAGAATGCACATGACTCACAAACAGGCGCGAGTCACGATAGTATGAACAGATACACGTGACTCCCGAACATGGCAAAACAGGCGCGAGTCACAAAAGTGCGAACGAAAACTCTGCAAAGAGCAACGAATGCACATGACTCGCGAAACTAAAGGGACGGTTATGCAAAAAGCGAACGAAAATCCTAATGGGATAACGAACGCGCATAACCCTGCTTTGGGGAGATACAATAACGGAAACCCGCGGGGTAACGAAAAAATCTCTCCGAGGATCCCGACACACAGCGTAAGCGAAAGCCCGACGGGGCAACGAACACGCACAAACCGGATAAACATTCCGTCGTTTTGCAAGACAAAAGTCTTGTGGAATGAGCGCGAATAATCTACTGGCCTCGCGAGACAATTAAAAGGCATGGCAACATGCCCGAACAACAAGTCTCGCAGGATTTTCTACTGGCACCGCGAGACAATTGAAAGGCATGGCAACATGTCTGAACAACAAGTCTCGCGGAAATCTCTACTGGCTCTACAAAACAACCGACAAACATAGCAATATGCCCGAACAAAATCTCAAAGGAGCAAAAACAAAAAATGAGGGCACCTAAAGGAATGCAGAAACTCCTCCCTGAACTCCCGCAAGCACGCCAGCTCGGAAGACAAGCGCTATCGGGCGAACAAAGGTGACTAGGAATGTTATAAGCCCGAAGAGATCGCGGGAAGAAACTGCGCGAGGTAATGAAACTGTTTTTCTCTCCAAATTGATAACACTACAAGGCTAGGAGCCGAACTGGCAGTTAAATATCGATAAATAACGAAAGGCGACGCTAAATAATTGTACAGGGTACGAGGTAATCCCATTGAAATTTCCTGACAATTGAACGGAATAAATCCACCCGAGATTGACCAACCCTACAGGATCACACGATCATGTTTAAATAAAGAGGTTCTACAGAACCACAATAAAAACACTACAAACAAGCACATTAAAACAAGAACATACATAAAACATAATGTTACTCGGGCGGTCGAGCAGCAATCTCGACCAAGTTACCCGACAAAAGTTACAACAAATCTGTTCTTCCCCAACACCTTGGGGGTCCTACGAATAAAAGAAACAAAGAACGAGGCAAATAAATTAAAATTTCGACACGCCCTTCAGCAGCTCCCCGATCTGACACCTCACATCCCGCCTAAGGCCTGCATAAACATAAACAGCAGATCAGATAACACCGAACGAACATGCACGTACGCGTCAACGGAGCAAATCAGAGATCATACCTCTTTTACTCGCCGTCTTTTTCCTCCTCGATAACCACCCCGAGGTCCTGCGCATTGTTTCCCTCCAAGGAAGGGATGATAGAACGAGCCACGTCGCTGGTCCCCGCTCCATCACCAACATCAGCCTCGGAGAGAGGACGCACCCAAATGTTGTCCGGCCAGGTAGCAACAAGACGCCAATAATACGGGATCGCCACCGGCTCCTCCCTCAATAGACTTATTTTGCCCGGCACTAGTTCACCCTCGGGGTTCCGCAGCCTATCTATTGCCCTGTCCCACGTATACCCCTTCAGAACCTTAGGCTGCGCCTCTTCGTCCTTGACCTTGGCGAACCCCACCATCTCGGGCGCAAAAGGGTACAGTTTCCCCAACTTCGACATTTCCCCATACACAAAGTGGCGCACAAAATCCTCCACGCAAACAAGCAGCCGCACTCCTAAACCCGTCGCTAGCTAAAGAACTCGTCCATCAACTTCGCAGCCAGCCCCTCCAAGTCGGCACGTTGTTGCTCGACAACCTTCTCCACCCGCACGACCTTCTCCTTCTCGGAGACCAAATCCTCGGCCATCCTTGCCTTATCCCCCTTCAACTCTTCAACCTCGGCAACAGCACTCGCCAGCCGCTTGGCTTGCTCAACGGCTTCTTCGCCCCTCTTGAACAATTCCTCCTCCAGACACCTAACCTTCTCATCGCGAGCATCAAGATCGTTCTGCAGGGTCTGCTGATAGTTTAAAGCCTCCCTGTAACGTTCTTCCAGGGACTCATAACGGTCCCCGCCACCCTCCTTCCCGAGTTGGGCATTCTTCACCCCCGAGGTGATGTCATCCGCGACCCGCGTTTTGCCTCCCTCCAGCAAACGTTCCTCCAACAACGCCGCCATAACACAACCCGCTTCGAAATGCCGACCCAAAGAGTCCAGCAGAAACTGCTCCGGGTCTTCCCTCATACGGCGCCGGATGTAAGCTGGCTCCAGCCCAGTATAGGCCCCGAAAGAATAGGCGGCCAAGGTAGGCGGCCTCCTGCAAACCCCTATGGTCTTCCCTAGGAAGGGAACATAGAGGCCACAGTGGTTCGGGTCCTTTTCTGGGCACGGATGCTCCCAAATCGACCCTCTCTCCAGCTCCCAATCAAAACTTGAATCATCACCCGGAGGCACGGACCCGCCACTCGGACTCCTAGCAACCCCGCCATCCTTCCCCGAAGAAGCGCCCCCAGCGACCCCCTCAAGAAGAGTCTCAACTTCGGACACTGGTCCCAGCCCACCTGGGGCAACTGTACTTTCCGTCATAACGGGGAGCTCTTCCCTCGGCGCGTTAGCCAGGGCCCTATCAGAGGCCTTCGCCACCACGAGACTCTTCCCCTTCTCGGACGGGCTAATCTGGGCTGTAGATCTTATCTTTTTTACCCTATCCTTCATATTCGCCCCGCCTCGCCTCTTGGGGGCCTTCGGAGGAGACGCCCCCTTCCCTTCCACTGGAGGTGCCTGCTCCGCTAACGCGACCTCCTTCGCCTCCTCGATCACCAAACGCTCTCCTCCTTTCGCCTGGACCCTCCCGGACCCGAGGGGGACGACGGGCTGAGGATCCACAACGGCACCAGAAAATGCGAACTCCATAGACGTTTTGGCTGCCAAAGAAACAACATACGAATATATATATCAATAGTTAAAGGGCTACTGAAAACAGAAATGAAAGTTAGAAATCTACCACACAGTTCGTTAAGAATCCCCAAGGCCCTCCGATCATCTCCGGACATCGGAAAACTAAGAGAGGGCACTGTTCCCTTCCCCGACAACTGGCGCCATGTCACCCGAACGTCTTTTAACGACTCAATTCTGCCTGGGCACGGCAGGTATACCCAGCCACGGTTCCAGTCATCTATCTTGTTAAGCTTAGGGTTCTTCTTGGAATCAAACACTTTGGCATGCGGGCCTTTTCGCTTAAGGACCAAGAAATCTTCGGATGTCTTGCCCATGCTAAAATATTGCGAGAACAGACCCATAGTTGGCTTTAAACCCCCCAACTTATCTGGATGATCCGAGAACAGTCTATCAAAGCTTGTAACGTAACACCAAGCCTTGCTAGTTAGTTGAGACGGTGTTATATTCAAAGTCTTAACAAAAGTTTGACAAAACTCTGACAAGGGTAATTGAAACCCACACTTAGGCATCTTCCAGTACACGCACATTCCCTTCTCAGAGTCGTGCGCTCGGTCATGTATGGTAGGTACTCGGAGATCCAGGACGTCCAGCGTAATAATCCTCCGCGCCTCCTTACGCACCAACTGACCGTAAAAAACCCGACGCCACCATTCTCCACGACGACACAGAGGTATTGACGGCCACAGGCGGTCCACTTCATCAAAAATACCGGGCTGATAAGTAGACCGAGCTACGAGTTTCGGCCCATCAGGGGTCTGAGACAGAGCACTCTTACGACTAACCTTCTTCTCCTGCACCTCCACAGGCACGGAGACGGAAGTCTCCCGCGAAGAGGCGACACGACTCTCGTGCAGATCATCCTCATCATCCCCCTGTGCCTCGCTCGGTCCCCCGGACTCAGTAGAATGTTGAACAGACAATGTGTCCTCAGAAGCGTGATACCTAGGATCACTAGGAGACAACGGCAACCGCACCTGTCCAGACATACCTTGATCGTGATCATATATATGCTTGGCTCTATCATCAAGGGGAAGCGCCACATTGCCACTCGCAGACCCCTCTCTTTCGGCCAGAGGTATAGCCAAAGCTTCGGCACCTTTTCCCGGGCCCGGCGTCCTCGATGCCCCCCGACCAGAAGAATCGGTATCCAGAAGACCCCAATTTGGAGATCGGCCTCCCGAGCTCCCCCCAGTCATAGTTAGAAATAACCTAAGTTAGGCCAAGGCGGTCAGTTAAAGAACCAGCAAGAGACAAGTATAAGATAACGGCCTCCCCATGTCAACCGAGAAAGCTGCTCGGTAACCTTAAAAAGAACTAACCCTACTCGCTAACACACTTCTCAACCGAATTGGGGACGGTAGAGGTAGTTTCCCCACTCCCGCGAAAACTACAAACTACAAAATCTTAAATAGAAAATACCTTCCCGAAGACGTAGACGCGACTGCAATAAACCGAACGGAGCGAAACCAAGCGACTGTCCGACCACAACGCTCGAAAAACTCAGCAAATGACAAGGCCCCCAGACAGTCGCGAGCGCCCTTATATAAGCATCAGTACATGGTCGTAACGCTAATCGGCACTCTCCCCGAGAAGCCCCTCAACCCACCTGGCACACTCTAATAGGCCTTGACCTCGCGGCGTAGAAAACCGTAGAAAGAGGGGCCTACATAGTAAGCACCGAAGGCTATGAAATGACGCGCCGATTCGAAATTTGGCGCCCTTTCCTCCCCTCGCCAAAACTCTGACCAGGCGCAAGCAAGGCGCCCCGACGTTCTGACCTAGCTACCCCATACCACGATGGCGCCCGAACGCGACCCAAGCGGGCACGAACGAAGCGTCGCGCCGCCTCCCTCTCTACAGTGACGATCAGACGCAGTTATGGTGATTGGACACCTGCATTAAATGCAAACCACTGCTGATCCCTATATAAACCCCCTAACATTACAACTCCAGTTGTCGCTTTCCCAAAAACATACTGAAACAATGGCTCCAAAACCTCGGAATAACAAAGGAAAGAAACCCGTGGAGACTGGCGAGGCGAGCAATTCGAAACCGGGCCGACCAACGAGTGTCCGAGACTTACCTCCCCGAGTCCGCGCCAACTGGCTCCGCTTTTTCCCAAGGCGTAACCTCGATCGGATGATGGCAAGCTCCAATAACAAGCTGAAAGATTTCATCGAGTACCTGATCGACGTGGAAATGCGCTCCTATGAACATTGCCCCTGCTGCCCACACTCCGGCCGCAATGCACCACCAGCAGCGCCCCCACGACGCTCCGCGCCCAAGCCTGTTATCCGCAGCACCTGCCCGGCATGTGGAAAGACGGGCAATCGGGCCGATATGCCCCGATGCCATCGATGCGGGGAAAGATTCCACCAAGCCTGCCAACCCGAGGAGACACCCTACTTGTTCCCCATCCCGGGCCTGGAGCACTGGTACTGCGAGGAATGTACAGCCATTCTTGACTCCAGGGATGACACACGCGAGGAGGACGATGAGGACGATGATGACGATGGCCCACAGTATCATCCCACCAGGTCCGACGACACCGACCCCGAGGAGGAATCCTCCGCAGATGGCGACTTCAGCGATTAATGCATTGCGCGAAGTCGCCCCATCCACCTAGCTGGATGTTTTACTACTCTCTTTTGTTCCCCGATATGGGGGATAGTCTTTATGTTATGATAACCCCGTGAACAACTGTGTTTTGTTGAGAAGGAAAACTCTATAAACCACATGACATTACCTCTAGTTATAACTTTTCTTATTTTGAAAAACTTTTCCTACAACATTTGTGTAAAGACAATTCTGACACTAAGGCACACCACTCGTACACGCCTTCTGTACCATCATCTCGCTACAACGGGCAGCAAGTTATATCATAACGAAACTTTATCACATCACTAACCAACAGGCGCCATCCAGCTCGCGACCATCTGGTCCCGAGTAGATCGCGAAACAAAACAGACATGCTACCCGAGATTAGTCGGTTAGCAACATAAACTTTACATGGCACCAACGCGAGGTCGGCGCACCCCCTGTCTCAGGACAGTCCCGGGTACACACGTCTCGGTGAACAGAGCATTTTATGCCACGCGACTTAAATGGTCAAGACAAAACAGGCACTGAAAATACCTTCCCCTTATCCTAAAAGGCACGACTCGAGATAACTCGAATCAAGGAATAAATCTCGCCAAATCACTGGCATAACTGCCCCGTGACACCCCCTCGCGGCACAAAAGCACTCTCTACCCCAACTCATGCACCTCTTATATGCAACCACGCAAAGTTTGGTAGAACGTTTCCCTATTCCATAACTGGGAACACTCGAATAGTACATCAAAACCACCTCCCGCCCGTGACCCGAAATGACATGAACCATATCCATAGCCTCGCGGCATCGCCCAGTTATACCCGGCGACCATCCCCCGCCGCACTAATTGACCCCGAATAAACCAATTAACCGGCCTACGTACGGCCCCCAACGACTCCCGAGCAGCATAAAATATCTTGAACCACGCAACATCTTGTGAAACTAATTACACGCGTCCCCTAAATATAACACCGGTTAGCTAAAATAAGCCGCCCCAACCTTCGCTCGCTTAACTAAAAACACCTCGGACAAAGCGAGCCACCTGTCAACTATACCCCGAAAAACCCGCTCAGTGACTCCCAAAACGCCTCAAAACTAGAGCCGGTCAAAAGACAGGCCTACATTAGTCCCGTCAAATCGCCTAGCCCCAGCCTTTATGACCACAATGGGGCCCAGACGCGATAACCAATGGCACTACCCCGCCTATATATTGACCCATTCGGCCATGAGAAGGTCATTCCTCACCAACCGATCCCCCATTCTGTAAACTCATCCTCACTCCATCCACCCTCACAATGTCGTCGAATGACTCGGTTAACAAACCCGAGCAGCGACACCTCAACATTACCCTCCCCCGCGATTCACCTCCCCACCGGCCCCGGCCTAACCCCACGCAACCACCACTGCGACCGCTGTCGGAAGGCGAAAGGTGGGTACTATTACAAGACATATCCCACCCCGACTTAGAATGGATGCTGACCCACGAAAACCTCCGAGTCCGGGACTTTCTCGACTTCAAGCTTAGCTCATGCCCGAAATTCACCCCTGAGGACGAAAATGCTATCCAACCCACGGCGCCGTCGTTGCGCACATGCTTCGGGTGTGGTGAGGAAGATCCCAAGACCGAGATGGTCAAATGCCGAACATGCTTCGAGTGGCGCCACATGTATCATTACGATATCAAAGGCCGCTCAGATCCCCGCCGCCGGTTTTGGCGATGCCCCCGTTGCATCGACCTCAACTACGGAGGACCAACCTTATATACCGCTACCAAGGAAGAGCTTGAAGCGGACAACGTATATGAGGACACCGATAACGAGATCCTCGCCTGAATACTCCTTAAGTAGCGACATCACACCCGTCTTCTTGCCGAGAAGGACCCCGGAGTGCAACTGACCGAAGGGGAAATGTCTCTTCCGCCTGCCTCAGGTCCCACCTCGGCAGCCATACGGGTATACAGGGAACGAGTCGCCCTGCACATCATAGTTCACTAGAACAAATGTATCTGTTGTTGTATATTATCTAAGAAAACTTATGTACGAAATGTGTATGGCTCCGATATATCAATACTCAACCAATAAAAATCAAAAAGTTAACTTTGTGATCGGGTCTTTTTATCAAACAGCTAATCTTTCTCATATCACGCCGACCAAACTGTTAGCCCGCGCACACCCCCGATACGCGCACAAATATCCCCCGAGGCCCAACGTTCTTTAATGCAAGCAGTTGGCAGATATACGCTATAAATGGCCTGGGACCCACATTATTTATGGCCAAGGTCACATCCCACGTCTATAAATACCAACCTTACCACGTCCAAATCACAACTCCTCATATTCCTCACCAGCACTTTCCGAGATGCCTATCAAAAGAGTAGTCTCCAAACCCAAAAAGCCTCTGGAACAAGGCCAGAGCAGCCGCGACCAGCCTCCCCCCGCTCCCCGCCGCTCTTATAACCCACGACAGGTCCTCTCCCCCGCGGAGAGATGGGTTCTACTCCAGCGCTTCCCCGAGGAGGACTTGGAGTGGATGCTCCATAACGAGGACCTCCAGATCTGCGACCTTATCGACCTTACCCTCGCGGGAGTACCCTCGTTCACTAAGGAGGACGAAAACAACATCTACGATGATGTTGACTTCGAGCCAAAGTTGCGCTGGTGTGTCATATGCAACGACCAGGGCCCCAAACACGAGATGGTGAAATGCCGGAGGTGCTACGAGTGGAGTTGTTTCGAACACTACGACATCCGAGGCCGCTCCGACCCTCGACGTCGGTTCTGGAGGTGCCCTGGATGCCTATCCCGTAATTCCGGAGGCCCGAGCCTGTACACTGCTACCCAACAGGAACTCAATGAGGATAACCTTTTTGAGGACACCGACAATGAGCGCGTTTAAATGTCGTCCGAGAAACGACATCACGCTCGTCTCTTTGCGGAACATGAACACCTCGGCACTTAAAAGACCCGACAGGACAGAAGCGGAAACATCCGTTCCGGCACGGCATAAAATATGCCATTTTTAATCTAATTAAGTGTTGTATGATTTCAATGTTATGTTTTATTTTGGACTATGTACGATTTCATAATGTCAATGACTACCTGTCATCTCCACCCTAACACGGGGCACTTCCTAATATCCAAATCGGGAACCATTTCCCCGCGCCTAAAAAAAAAAAAAAAAAACACGCCTAATCTATCAAGGCTATCTAAGAGACCAACACACTCATTCGGGACACGTACCCGACATAAGATGTATAAAAGGCTCGCAAACCTTGCGGAACGACAGGGTTACGACGTTACTCGAAAAACAATAACACAAGTTATGACTATCCTGAGAACGCAGAAACCCCGAGACCAACTCGGGGGCCGTCAATAACAAAATCATGAAATACAGCGGCAAAACAAAATCGGCATGAACCACATGTAATCAACAAGCCGCACGACGCGAAGTCACAGGAACAAGAATTTTTAAATGACCAAAATACAAACGCTGGGAACCCCCAAGGGTAACTCAGGGGCTTATAATAAACAAATACCCCGCAAAAACCCGGGAACAACTAGGGGGCTAATACTCGAATGTTAAAACAAACAAGCCGAGACTAGCAAAACAAACTTCCATAAGTTGAACCGAAGTCACCCTCAGTACCAAAGTAAAAACCCGGAAGCATCATACTGATGCATTCCGGCTTCAGGGGCTAATGATAGGCCCATATGCCAATGGCCCTTAAAAGGCCCAGGCCTGGCCCAACTAAACATCTCTAGATCAAAGTTCACAGCAAACAGGCCCGAAACAGACCGCGACCCAAAAATTACTCGGGATTCGGACCCCCTCCCGGGGCCAACCCGAGGTCAAAAACCACTCGGGATTCGGACCCCCTCCCGGGGCCAACCCGAGATCAGAAATTACTCGGGATTCGGACCCCCTCCCGGGGCCAACCCGAGATCAGAAATTACTCGGGATTCGGACCCCCTCCCGGGGCCAACCCGAGGTCAGAAATCACTCGGGATTCGGACCCCCTCCCGGGGCCAACCCGAGATCAGAAATTACTCGGGATTCGGACCCCCTCCCGGGGCCAACCCGAGGTCAGAAATCACTCAGGATTCGGACCCTCTCCTAGGGCCAGCCTGAGGCGAAGCACAAACTGAGACTCGGAGCCCTCCTAAGGGCCCGCTCGAAACTGAACAAAACAAGGCTCAAAGCCTAGCATGCCGAACAGCCCAGAAAGGTTGACACGCGACCTCGCCGTTCGGCTTGAGACTTACTACGCGAACTTTATAGCCTAATATGCGGACACCCTCAACAGTATGCGGGTCTTTGTCATTAATGCTGACAAGACCCCGCTACAGTGGGCCACCCCCTATATAAGGCAAAGAAACCCCCAGAAAAGGAGATCGCATTTATCACATCTTGGAGCCTGGAGAGGTATCAAAAAGGATTAGAGCGTTAATACCCCTCCGACTCCCCGCGTGCCCGCCGTTCCGACCCGCTTCGCTCAAGGCGAGACGGGCCGCGCAATCAGCACCCAATCTCTGCACGGCCTGCTTCCCAGGAACAGGGCGTGCCTGCACCTTACTGGACCGAGTCCAAGTACGGCCCGGCCCCTACGGGAAGGGACGTATCAAAGTCTTTATATATGTGAATTGTAGGAATTTTTTTCCATCTCAAGGGTCGTTAGTTTTTGAAAAATTGATTTTCAAAATTTTTAAATTGGATAATATATATTTTTATTTCAAAAAATAAAAAATTGATGGCACATAGCTCTCTCAATTGTTGATGAAGCTAGAAAATGAAATATTTATGCCAAAAATTAATATTTATAAAGACATACTTTTCTGGATTGAGATCTCAACATGCAACAAAGCATTCCGTGCGATATTCTTAATATATACATATTTGAGGGGCAGATAAGCTTATATAACTTTTAGAGTTGTGATCATAGTGGGAATCTCTGCCTTTGATGTAGGAAAATTTATACAGCATTTTAGAGTTGTGATCATAGATGGGAATTTCTGTTTTTGAGTTAGGAAAATTTATATAGCTTTTTAGAATTGTGATCATAAGTGGGCAAGTTTGTCTTTTGTGGTCTAAACTCTGGAGATCTAATTTTATCATAATTAACATTACTTGAAAATTTTGATATTTTGTGACAGTTAGAATTGGAAGGTTAAAGCGTCGAAATTTTTTTAGTTACTACCCTAAAAATTGGAAATTAAACAACCACCACTCAAAACATACCACCCACGCTTCTAGGGACACGCACCAAACCTGACTGGTGAGCTAGCTAGGGAAACGCATTAGTTTGGTGCTCTAGCTGGAGGTGCGCACCAGCTTGGTGCCCCAGCTGGGAGTGCTCACCACATTGTCTATTTTTTTTAAGTTATGTTATGTTTTGAAATTTTGAAATTCATATTGGAATGTTGAATTTTGTTTTGTTCTGTTTATTGTTGTCTTTATAATTATATCTTCGCTAGAATTAGACAAAAAAAACTGTAAAAATAAAAGTTGCACTAAAACATACATGTTTAACAAATAAAATGTTGTACTAGTTTAAATAAGAGAAAAAAATAACAAGTCAATGTCAATTTGATTCAAATGCTATTCTAATTCGACCCACCGAGTTCTACCTTTTAAGTTATCTAAATTAAAAGGATTATTAAATTAAATGATATATATTTCGGGACACAGAAGTCTTTTAAATTGATGCCAAATTAAAAATAATCAGTCCGAATATCATTCTAGTTGATCAGGTACCTGACTGAAACTGAATTCACATCCTGGGGTATACAAGGTCGGACAAGTATCCTCTCCATTACTGTAAAAGATTCCCTTCACTTTACGGTTTGAGATTAACTCTCAGCCGCTCTGAGATTTGGGTTAGCGCAGGGGGCAGTATTATTGGGATTTGAGATTCGTGCCAAGTTAAAAATAATGGTCCAGATCAAGTAATTGTAAAAGATTCCCTATTACGGTACCAGGGAGATTGTGAATTCTACAAGGTCCGGCCCGATTAACACAAAACTATGTAGATCATAAGATTAATATCGGACGACTGGATTTTAGACAATAACTCTCCTTAGAACTTAAGAAAATGATGAACTATGTTAACCATTTAACATAGGTCGGACGATCTAAAAACAGGGGCGGACCCACGTGAGATCTATTGGTTCCGGTTGACTTTGCTCTTTTTCTAAATATTTTTTTGGTTTCTTTTAAATTTCTAATTTGTAATTCGGATTAAGTTTAGGGTTAAAATTAAAATTTTTTTTTTGAATTATTATTGATAATTAGAATTATAAATTAAAACATCATAAATTATAAACCAGAGCATTGGAAAATATAAGTAAAAATATTTTTTTTATCAAATACTCAATTAATTAATTAATTTAAATATAATTAGTTATTTAAATTCAATTCGCTATATTTTTATTCTCCCGACGAAAATTCTAAATCTGCTCCTGATTAAAACTACAACACATCTGCTTTCTGTGGCAGTAGATGTGCACCCACCTAGAAGAATTTTTTATTCATACAAAATATTATAAAATAAGAGGAAAAAAATATTTCAGATTTTGATGCATAAAAAAGGATCACTAAATAATTTACCGATTAAAATTTTGAATCGGTGAATATTCCACCGATCCAAAAAATTATTTAAATGTTTTTTTTTTCAGCCTATACCAATAAAAGCATATTTTAGTAAAATTGAAAAAAAATATAAAATTTTTGCTTGGTTTCCGTGCACAGATTCTATTTAGGAAGTTGAGAAAAAATAATATTTTTTTTTGGATCCGATCCTATAATATAGAAAAACTGAGATACTATTTATTTATGTTTCTGTTTCTTATTTTATAATATTTTCTATAAATAAAAAATTCTCCCCTTGATAAATATTTTAACAGAGTGGTTTTTGCTTCAAGCAGCACATGGACATGTACATTGCTGCTTTAATTCCCCCTATCTATAAATAAAATAGTCTCCCCTGGGTAAATATTTTAACAGAGTGGATTTTGCTTCAAGCAGCACATGGACATTTACATTGCTGCCTTAATTCTATAGTCAGTGCGCTGCATGAAGTCAAAAATAATCTCTTAAAATATTTACCCCCTAAAATGGAAACCTAACAAGAATATATATTTCTATATCTCTCGTCTCGATTATTCCTTTCCCTTCTAAAGAGAAAAAAAAAAAAAAGGAGAGAGAGACGGGAGAGGGGAAGAGAGATGGCGAACGGAAATGGAGAGACGAGCGCCGGGCCTCAACCGAATACATGGTACCCGCTCAGACTCGGTTCTTCTTTCGTCGAGAGTTCGCCTTCAACCAAGTTTTGCACGCTTCGATGTTAGCTTTCCCTTTCTCTTCTGTCTTTGTTTTAAGATCTAAGATCTGATTTTAACAGAGCGGTTTTTGCTTCAAGCAGCACATGGAGTCAAAACTGCTCTGTTAAAATATTTATCCATTAGATGTAGTAGAGGTCTGATTGGGAACATATATTCTGAATTGATCATCAATCACTTAAGAATCACCATATCTTTGGTAACTTCTATTTTATATTTATCTTTGTATTCAATTATCTGAAGAGAGAACAATCTAATTGAACAATCTAGTTGTCTCTTACATTGAAACATCAATTACACTTATAACTTGTCTTTTTCAACAAAATATAGATGAATTTAAGCCAGCATCAATTGACAAGACCCAACCAGGCACACTGCACAAAAACAAGGAAAACCGGGTTTCGGTTGAGTTTCACAATAACCAACCCGGTAAGCCAAAGGTGGCCTTTGAAGGAAGCAGTGAAGACTACAAAGAAACAGATGCTGTTTTGTTCTTTGATGGAGGCGAGTTTAAGCTTGAGAAGTTATATCGTGCCTTTAAATCCCTGAAGCACAAGCGGGTCCCAGGGGAGTCAAATGGTTTAACCGGGTTGAGCGGTGCGTGTGCAAATGGAGCTGGGCCCAGTGCTGAGGCCCATTCTCCTCCTCTGCCAAAAGTGGCACGTACTCAGGCTGTGAACAGGCCTGCCATGCCAGTAAGTTATATGATTCTAATCTGTTTAAAATTATAGAGTGAATTTGTATAACATAAAATTGCTGGTCAACTTAGCATGTAATAGGTATAATGTTTGGTGCTTTTTACTCTGATGAAGTTCTCAATTGGTTGAGTTATTAGGTATGAGTATGTATTAAGTTTTTTTCTGAATAAGTACCTATATAGGTTGTGTGGCTTTGAGGCAAGCTCTCTTTGCCTGGGCAAACTCGCAATGCTTTAAACCTTTTATAGGTTGGGAAAAAAAAGGAGTTGTCTTACGGTGCCGGATCTAGTGTGGTATCACACACTGGCTAGGTCCCGTACTCGTATGAACAGGCTGGTACCAGTATGAATATATGTTATGCTAATGTTTAGTTTAAAAAGGAAAAATACACTATAAGCTAGGAAGATGTTGATTCCTTGTTGGTACCTCCATTTCATCATTTTATAGTAACTTTTTTGTGTATTACAATGCAGGTTGAGGTTGAGAAGATTGATATCGGTGGACCTGAAAATAATGGTAATTTTCTCTCTCACATAGGCACCCATACACAAGCACATAATAAAAATAGTTGCAAAAGAACGATGAAGGAAATTTACAGTAATCAAATAACATTTGCATTTTCGTTAGGTTAGTATTGTGTCAGCTGGTAAATAACATTTGCATTTGCATAGTCATCACTGAATCTCTGAACAGTTCACAAAAGGTGCACTCGACCCTTAAGAAGCATGAGAGTTTATTCTATAAGTATATACTAAATTCTATGCATACGTCTTTTTATGGCAAAAAAGAAAAGATTGACATCATCTTTGTTTAATAACTACTTCAGTAACTACTATTAAAATCACCTGATCTTCTTTTGACAGTTGCAACAAGGCCGGTAAACAACAAGACGAGCACAGCACACCAACCCTCCAATCCGAACCCCTTCTCCCCCTACAACCAAGACCAAGACCAAGACCAAGAGCATGATGAGCATCTAGACATCCTTGGGGATGACGAACCGGGGACCCCTAACCCCCTCCCTTCTTCTCACCACACAAACACAGCCGTTGGATTCGACATCAATGTCCCAAATCATAACGCCGAATCTGACGATGACATCGATCTGTTTGATGACATGCCAGCTGAGAATGACGGGCTGAGTGCCGCCCAAGCACTTCGGGCCCAGGTGAATGGATCTGGAACAGGAGATGTCCAGTTTGAACAGGGGGCTCAAGGACAGGAGACGTCCAGTTCTGGTGGGGAGAGTAGTTCAAGCGGCAGTAGTAGTGCTAGTGGGAGTGGGAGTGGAAGTAGCAGTAGTAGCGAAAGCGAAGGGAGTGATGCTGATGGTGGCGGTGCTGACTCAGCAAGTTCAGCTGGTGATATTGATATCTTTTGACTTTTGAACTGACGGCATCAGTTCCTGGTGCATTCTAAATTGGGTTATTATTTTTTTTAAGTTGTTTAGATTTAACATTATTATTACATTCCTATTGAGAAATTGAAATAGTTTATTAGCTGTATATAATGTTTTGGTGACAATTATGTGATTGAAATGTTGAGTGAGTGCATCAACTTTATATGTCTGATTTGTGTTGGAGTTGAATGAAATGTATTCATAAACAATGGTTTTCTTTGGAGAAAAGTGGAAAGGCCACTAATTTGATTAAAGAATCAAATGCCTATTACAAGAAAGTGTAATAACTAAAACCTATACCACAGCCAACGGTACCATACCTTGGTACCAGTACCTTTCCGAAAGTAGTACTGCTACCAGTATTGGGTTGGACCGTTGGAGAGATAACTAAAGCACTTGTAGATTCGCAACTTTTCTTATTTGGCCCCTAGAAATAAATCCTATTACGTTCTCCTCAAATTCCCTCAAACCTGCACCTCTAATGATTTCCATTAAATGTAAATGTTTTTGATAAAATTCACAAATATATATGGCAATAGGGGATTCCTTTTTTTTGTTTCTTACAATATTATTTTGGAACCGATGTCA
Organism: Carex parvula; assembly: GCA_025461045.1. Lineage (NCBI taxonomy): Eukaryota > Viridiplantae > Streptophyta > Magnoliopsida > Poales > Cyperaceae > Carex > Carex parvula. Next base: position 500,484 of record JAJGRW010001303.1, on the reverse strand, counting down.
TTTGTAAGTGTAAAAAGAGTTTATGTGGTGTAAAAAGTTTTTTTTTCTTTAAATTGTGAATTGTGGAAATTTGATTTTGTGAGTAATCAGACTAAAGAACCACTTAGAGAGCTTACAGAGGATATCAGACACAACTACGTTGCCATATGCTATGCATGAGTTGCGTGCACGTTTTGGAGCAGCTGGATCTCAGAGCTGCGGGACCGGCTTATGCAAGGGAAAGGATAGCCTGGCGTGCTCAGCCCTCAGGAGAGGATTGAGCTGTGGGGCTGTCTCAATATTTTGAGTAAGCCCTCGACCTTTTCTTTTTCATGTTATTTGCAAATTGTGATTGTGGCCAACCTTCTAGTATAATTGCAATACTCTTGATATTTGGAAGATAAATAAATCGTCCCTAAATCCTGTTTATGACTTTTTGTAGTTAGCTTGAGAAATGCTGAGTCATGGAAGATAAACAAATCGTCCCTAATCATAGTCTTACAAAGAAGGAAGACCAATTTCATTTCATTTGGGTTATTGTTGACTTAAAAGCAAACCAATATTCAAACTGTTGTTTTAATATGCATAAATTTCGTTTATGCATGATGGCAGGGAAAAATACTAATATATGACATGTACATCAGTTTAATTTATTCATCTTTAGTGCAAACAATACGCAAGTGTTTTGACATATTTGCATATTGCAAACTAATGTTTTCTGTTTGCATCTAGGATGCAACATTATTTGAGGTATATGCAATCAACAACAACTATTTGAGGTATATGCTCAAAATAGCGCTCCCCTAGATTTATTCTAAAATAGGTATTTATTGAGATCACAGATCTGATTTAAGACTTATTATAAAATAGTTATTTCTATGTAGAATAATTTCTAAATTAGTTATTCTAATATTTATTCTAAAATAGATATTTCTATATCTAGCCTAACTTATTCTTTTTCTTTTGATATATAGCCTAACCTATTCTCACAGTCTTAAAACAAGATTATTCTAAAATCAAAAGAGAAAAAAAAAAAGGAGAGAGAGAGAGAGAACGGGAGGGGGAAGAGAGATGGCAAATATAAATGGAAATGGAGAGACGAGCACCCGGCCACAACCAAATAAATGGTACCCGCTCAGACTCGGGTCTTCTTTCGTCGAGAGTTCGCCTTCAACCAAGTTTTGCACGCTTCGATGTTAGCTTTCCTTTTCTCTGTCTTTGTTTTAAGATCTAAGATCTGATTTTACTCAAAAGTGTTGGAATTTACATTGTAAGAATAAAAGTAGAAACTTTTAGTAATGCCTAAATACAACAGTAGTTGATTCTAATTGTTTACAGAAATTATGAATTGAAGGACATTTGTTGATATTAGATATAGTAGAGGTCTGATTGGGAACATAGATTCTGAATTGATTATAATCACTTAAAAATCCACATATCTTACTGCATGTATCTTGTTAACTTTTATTTTATATTTATTGTTTTTTTTTTAATTATCTGAAGAGAGAACAATCTAGTTGAGCGATCTAGTTGTTTCTTACATTAAAACATCATAAATTACACTTGTAACTTTTTCCTTCTCAACAAAAATAGATGAATTTAAGCCAGCATCAATCGACAAGACCCAACCAGGCACGCTGCACAAGAACAAGGAAAACCGGGTTTCGGTTGAGTTTCACAACAGCCAACCCGGTAAGCCAAAGGTGGCCTTTGAAGGAAGCAGTGAAGACTACAAAGAAACAGATGCTGTTTTGTTCTTTGATGGAGGTGCGTTTAAGCTCGAGAAGTTACATCGCGCCTATAAATCCCTGAAGCACAAGCGGGTCCCGGGAGAGTCAAATGGTTTAACCGGGTTGAGCGGTGCGTGTGAAAATGGAGGTGGGTCCAGTGCGGAGGCCCATTATCCTCTACCAAAAGTGGCACGTACTCAGGCTGTGAACAGGCCTTCTACTCATGCCATGCCAGTAAGTTATATGATTCTAATCTGTTTAAAATTATAGAGTGAAATTGTATAACATAAAATTGCTGGTCAGCTTAGCATGTGATTAGGTATGAAGTTTGGTGCTTCTTACTTGTACTTGACAAAGTTTTCAATTGGTTGAGTTAGGTATGAGTATGTACTAAGTTTTTTTTCTGGATGAGCAACTATAAGTGTTTTCTTTATTTTTTGTACTAGATTAGCGTGGTAACACGTACTGGTTAGTTTCCGTGCTTGTATGAACAGGCTGATACCAGTATGAAAATATGTCAGTATATTAATGTTTTGTTAAAAAGGAAAAGCCCACTATAATGCAGTAACATTTGGATTTTTTGTTGGTACCTCCATTTCATCTCTTTATAGTAACTTTTTGTGTATGACAATGCAGGTTGAATTTGAGAAGATTGATATCGATGGAACTGAAAATAATGGTAATTATCTCTCTAGAAGAAGGATGAAAGAAATTTACAGTAAACAAATAGCATTTGCATTTTTGGTCAGGATTAGTATTGTGTGAGTTGGTAAATAACTGTTGCTGGGCCCTATACCCTATAATGAGTTAAAGATAATTTGCAGTCTTCACAAAAGTGTACACGACCCTTAAGAGGCATGAGAGTTTATTCTATAAGTATATACTAAGTTCTAAGCATATGTCCTTGGCAATGTTTTTTAGTGGCAAAAAAGAAAAGATTCACTCCATCTTTGTTTAATAACTACTTCTGTAACTACTATTAATATCAACTGACATTCTTTAAAAGGAAAAGATTCACACCTGACCTTTTTTTTATGACATGCCAGCTGAGAATGACGGGCTGAGTGCAGCCCAAGCACTTGGAGCCCAGGTGAATGGATCTGGAACAGGAGATGTCCAGTTTGAACAGGGGGCTCAAGGACAGGAGACGTCCAGTTCTGGTGGAGAGAGTAGTTCAAGCGGCAGTAGCAGTGCTAGTGGGAGTGGCAGTGGAAGTAGCAGTAATAGCGAAAGCGAAGGGAGTGATGCTGATGGTGGCGCTGCTGACTCAGCAAGTTCAGCTGGTGATATTGATATCTTTTGACTTTTGAAATCAAGGCATCAGTTGCCAGTGCATTCTATAGTTTATTACTGTTTGACTGCTTATGTTATTGATTGCATGGCAAATGCAACACCTTTGCTAATTATATGATATATGATGCCTACTGGATGTGATTTGGGATTAGCTGTCGGATCAAAAACTGTGGTTTTCATACTTGGTACCAATTTTTTAAAGTTGTTTAGATTTAACATTATTATTTCATTCCTATTGAGAAATTGAAATAGTTTATTAGCTGTATATAATGTTTTGGTGACAATTATGTGATTGAAATGTTGAATAAGTGCATCAACTTTATGTCTGATTTGTGTTGGAGTTGAATGAAATGTATTCATAAACAATGGTTTTCTTAATTTATTTTATTGGAGAAAAGTGGAAAGGCCACCAATTTGATTAAATAAATCAAATGCCTATTATAAGAAAGTGTAATAACTAAAACCTTTACCACAGCCAACGGTACCATACCTTGGTACCAGTACCTTTCCAAAAGTAGTACTGCTACCATAATCGCCCCAAACTAAGTTCATTTACTAAAGCACTTGTAGATTTGCAACTTTTCTTATTCGGCCCTAGAAACAAATCCTATTACGTTCTCCTCAAATTCCCTCAAACCTGCACCTCTAATGATTTCCATTAAATCTAAATGTTTTTCATAAAATTCACCCATCTAATCCCATATATCCTCTATTGTAATGCCAGAAATACTGAAATAATTTTTTTGAAATCTTAGCAGCTGCTGCTAAAGAAATACTGAAATTATTATAATTAGAAATTCTGCCCCAAATTTCATGTGCAATTGGACAATAGTGAACAATGATCTTTGATTTCTAAGTTATCACATAGCAACCAAGATTGCACACCTGTATAACCTTTTTTTTTTTTCCTAAATGATCCGTAGTTAAGATTTTTTTACCTTTAATTACCATAAAAAGACATATTTTCCTAAATTCAAACCAAATGTATAATGTATGAACACTAAATCCGAGTTAACGGAATAAACTGCATCCACTGATGTTGTACTTCAGTCCAATTCGATATTACTTATCCTTGTAACCCTCTTCTAAAAAATATACTAGCGGAACTGGTGACTTGACCTCCAACTTTTACTAAAAATAATAATAATAAATACTAGTTATACTACCTGAACACCTCACTAACTAAAATGTGTTCATTACTACCTTAACGCCTAGTTCTTCCAATCTAATCTTGTATCAATTTAACTATGTCCCAATCATTGATAAATTGGATTTAAGAGTTCAAGCGAATACCTAAATACTTCATTTATTGCTGTTGTTTCTAGACTTCGCTAGCATGTTACTAGATAAGCCCCATGACTCGTGCTACAAGAATTTATTTCATTCACAAAGGTAAAAGTGTTTATTTTATTCGAAAGTTTAAAAATTTTGCATGTAGATACATTACTCAGAATCTCTCTTACACATGATTTCTTAGAAAAGCTCAAAACCAACCAAAAAAAACATAAAAATTCAAAAACTCTCTCTAAAGATTGGATATGTGAAGCCTGTGCAATTCCAGGAGAGACCCCCTGATCTCATTTTGAGTTCTCCTATCATTACCACAACATTACAACATTGAATTTTCCTTGAGCAGCTACCAGATTTGAAAATTTTCCTCATAGGCTTTCCAGTCTACCTGTACCAGTGTGGCTATAGCTGTGTCCAGTGGTGAGCAATAATCTGAGAATCTGTAAGAAATTTGCATGGGGAGAGGTTGTGCCTGAGTACATAGTCTATCGCAGTTCTGAACGCCTTTGCCTCAGCTTGAATTGGACTGCTTGCCTCTGTACCAGCAGAGTGGTACGCTACCAGAACGGATCCTTTTGTCAGAATGAACCCACTGGAATGGCCTTATTGACAAGTTTCCTTATTCAAACATAATGCAATGCCACTTTACGTACAAGTACAAAAACCATGAAAAGAAGGCTGAACGTGATATTTTCAATACCTAATTATAATTATACTTTTTATGTCAACAAATAAAAAAAAAACTTGTAAAGTCAAGTGAGCCAGAAAAGACAACAGATAAAACTTGGAACTCTCAGTCCGTGAACTATGGTATAAGAATTTCTGTGCAAAGTAAAATTTAAGGTACTATTCAAGAAATCAACCTAGAGGACATTTTACTTACAAATTGACAAAACATTCTATAAATTACCTTTTCTCCAATACTCTCTAATTTGGTACAAATAAACAAAATTTCGGTGTCTCTTCATCCTCATCCACTTCATCCAATTTAACAGGTCCATTCTCTTCATCCTCTGATCCAACCCGTTTATAAATACAACTACTGCAATGCTAAAATTCAATCACAGGTGACACAAGACTCCGCCGAACCCTCCCTCATATTTTATTGAGTTTTTTCTATATTATTTCTGTGATACAATCTCTATTTTTGTCAAAGAAGAAAAGGTTCTCCTTTATAGAACACAGGAGACCACTATAATTTATTTCCTAATATTGTCACTCTTGGTTTTTTTGGTAAAACTGGAATACAAGTAAAGTAAAGATACAATAGCTAATTTGAAAGATTCCAAATCAGCCCAGATAGGCGCCAGCTCCCTGGAGTTAATTCCTCCTCCACTTTTGCCTGTCACAGCTCATTTTCACATGCAAATCCACAACGGCAAAACAGTTTAAAGCAAACAATCCACACACTTGTTGAACTGCTCTCTCCATTCATTCCATACCATTAAAGGCCCAAGATCACCAACAAAACCCACAACAAACCCTAATCCGGTAAAAATGAACTGCCAGTTGAGATTGATTGAGAATTTGGTACCCCAAACTGGAATCTCTGACAGAGGAGCCCCCCACTGTGCTGTCAAAGGATAACCGCACAGACCGGTATTGTACAGGTAGGAATTGTTTGAAAACGTTGAAAACTGATTATCTTGCGGTTCTTTCCCCACCAAATTGTTGTGAGAGAGATTCAGTGAAGAGAGGAAGGTGAGCAAGGTAAGCTCTTCAGGTATGTTACCAGTGAGTTCATTGGAACTTAGATCAAGTGACTCAAGCTGCTTCAAGTCACCTATTTGAGGAGGGATTGTCCCTGTAAGTGTGTTATGAGACATGTTAAGCAAATCAAGCATCTTGAGTTCTCCAATTTCTTGTGGTATTTTGCCTCCAAAACCATTTCCTGAAAAATCGAGGGAGGTGAATATCGCGAGTGAGCTAGCAAGAGTTACCTCCAAGCCTTTGAAAGTCACTGTCACCGAGTTTTGGTAATAGCTTCCTTGGAAATCCAAGATATCGAAACCAACTGTCAGACTGGTACTGATTTTTGAATTAACCATCATCGAATTCAAGGTTCTGAAGAATTCCTTTGGCAAAGTCCCATTGAAAGAATTCGAAGAGAGGTCGAGAATTTGCAGCATTGAAAAGGCAGCAGAATCATTTGTTCCTGATTGTGATCTTGGTTTTGAAACTGGCCCGTAAAATTTATTTGATCTCAAGACAAGAACTTTCAAGTCTTTGAGCTCCCCAAGCCAGTAGGGAAATCCACCATCTATTTTGTTATTTCCGAGGTCTAGAACCTCTAGAGAAGCGCAATTCATCAGAGACTGAGGCAATGTTCCATTTATATTATTCCCGTTTAGATTTATAGTTCTAAATCCGCAATCTTCACTTATAGCTTGAGGAAACGAACCAGTTAATTTGTTATTTTTCACGTTAAGTACAGCTAGAGTACTGGTATTTTCCAGAAGGCAATGTGGTAACTCACCCATGAAGTTGTTATAAGAAAGATCCAGCACTTGCAGATAGTATGCATTGCAAATTGAACCAGGTATGGACCCTGTTAGCTTATTGTTGGAGAGAGAAAGGTAAATTGTGGACCCCAGGTAAGAGGTCAAATTAGGAGGGAGAAGAGAGAAAAGGTTGTGAGACAAATCAAATACTACGATGCTTGGAGGAGGAAGTGGTACTGTCCCGCTAAGCATGTTAGAATGGAGATCAAGAATTGCCAAAGTATCTAGAGAGAGAAAAAGGGTATCGGCTTCTAACCCAGTAAAGAGATTATGAGAGAGATTGAAAGCGAGATAAGTTCCATCGCCAGTTTTCTGTAACCAGTTGGGTATAATACCACCAATTTTGTTATTTGAAAGGTCTAAATTGCTTATCCCAGACAGGTACCTCATAAAAGAAGGGAACTTTGTCAGATTGCAGGATACCAGCTTTAGCGTCACAATGTTGGGGAATGAGGTATACCAAGATTTGTTGCCAATGATACCGTCAGTCACTGAGAGCATGTTGTAGGACAGATCAATACTAGTAAGATTCTTTAGGTACCAGAGAGAATCCAAATCTAGCATACCAGTGAAGTTGTTCGATGCGAGGTTTAACACTTTTAGCTGAGAGAGCTTGAAAATGGAACTTGGTAATGGTCCTTCAAGGTTGTTTGAACTTACATCAATAGTTTGGAAAACAGGTGACCCTTTAGAGAACTCTGGGAGATTCCCCGATAATTGATTTTGTGAGAGAAGCAAGATTTGAAGAGAAGGGAGAGAGAACAGAGATACCGGTATTGTACCAGTGAGGGAGTTGTTCCTGAAATCAATACTTGAAAGATAATCTAGACCAGCGTAACTACTGCTATCTGGTATTGATCCAGAAAAATTATTATTATTCAGCACATATTCTGTTATTCTTAGCCAATTGTGAAATTTAGGTATCTCGCCAGTGAACCTGTTCCATGAAATGTCTAAATAAGAGAGCCTCACAAGCTTTTGCAAATTAGTGGTGATTTCTCCATGGAAGTTGCAGTAATAAATCAGGAAGGTTGACAGATTTTGAAGGTTGCCGATCGAATCTGGTATTTGACCAGAGAAGTTTGTGGCTGAAAGGATCAATGTTTGTAAAGAGCTATCCTTTTCAAACTCTGGCAATTGACCTGACAGCACTGGATTATCTGACAAATCAATCTCTTTTAAATTTTTTAGCTGGAATATTTTTTCTGGGAATTTTCCATTAATCAAACATGTAAACAACTGAAGAACTGATAAATATGAGAAATTTGCAAAGAATTCTGGCACGGGAGAACTCAAGTTATTATTATCTAGTCTTAGGTATGATAATTGACTCAACTGGCTGAGAGACTGGTCAAAAGGACCCATCAGAGAACAACCTGACATGCTCAGGCTTCGAAGTGTGGGGCCTAACTGAGATACTGCCAGACCCGACTCTGATCCATTCAATGAAATGTTAACCCCATCCAGGTAAAGAACTTGGAGTTTTGTAAGATTGCTTAGTAAGGTTTTGATGCTTGGCTCTCTGAGATACAGAGGACTGGATCCTACATTAAGGTAAAAAGTTGAAAGGTCGAGCAGTACAAGATTTGTAAGCTGAGATATACCAGTTGGGATTTGACCAACAAAACCAGAATTGGATAAATTGAGATGAATCAGATTAGAGAGCCGCTCGAACCCGGTTTCTGGTAGAGTAACATGGTTGAACAGGTTGTATGCGAGGCTGAGATTCTGAAGTGAACTGAGATTGAAGAAGGCCGGGTCGATCAGACCTGAAATGGACCGGTCGCTCAGCTCCAGTGCAGTGACATGGCCAGTGGCTGGATCGCATGTGACGCCTTCCCATGTGCAGCAATCCGAGGTTGAATTCCAAGACTGGAGCTTTGATGTACTGAATCCATTCTTGAGCTGGAGTAATGCTCGTCTCTGGCCAGGAAGGCATTGCCTTTGTGCTAAAGAGGCAAATTCAGTGGAGAAGGAGAAGAAGATAAGAAGGGTTAAGGGAAGAGAGAGATGGAGAGCCATCATTGTGGGCTAATGGAGAGGAGAAGTGGCATGGAGTTGGGTTTAGACGAGGAGAAAATAAGTATAGAGAGGGAAGACTGAAGGGTGAGAGGTAAAGAATTGGAAAAAATATAAACAAAGTGCGTTTGGTTTGGTCTTTGGAAATTGGAAGTGTATGGAAAAAGACTTCGGGAGCGTAGAGACGACGGGGACTCTGTTTTGGCGACATGCCTAATAATGTAACGACTTTTTTGGAGAGAGATTCGGTATGGCATTAATTTAAAATTTTAAATGAACAATTTTATTGTCGTATGGACTGGGGGAGCTTCTCCTACTATCTCAACCGTTCAAACTTTTTCATACGTGAGAAAAAAGTTTTCGTGACCGATCTCAACAAAAATTAACGGCTGGAATGAGAATACAGGATCATGTTATCTCTTTGGAATAACAGCAGATTTATTTCCAAAAAGTTCTCATGCTTGTAGACAAAACGACAAAATAACGAAAGACCAAATAACCAAGGTGCTCTTCGACCAAATAACCAAGGTGCCAGTAAGTACAAATAACCAAGGTGCTCTTCGACCAAATAACTAAGTCTTCTTACGACCTCCTTTTTAACTTTTTTTAGTCTTCTGTGGAAGACTGTTTTTTTTTAGCGCGGATTAAAATCATTTTTTTTAGTCTTTTTTATTCGGATATTAATTTTTTGTCCGGATCTTAAGACATCTGCTTTCTTGTTTAGCTTCTTTAACTATTACATACGGATTAAGACAATCGAATATCGATTCCTTAAATCTCTTTGTACCTGTTCAGCAAGGGCCTCCTTAAGACTAAATGAGTTTTTTTTAGCTTTCTTAGCCGCTTAATTCTGTCGAACACCGGTTTCTTAACGCGGATTAAGATAACCTCATTTAGTCTCCCTTTGCTCAGATTTAATCCATGTCCTTCCTTAAGACACCTCTCTCCCTTCCTTTAGTTTTATTTAGCTATTTTAATCTCTTGCTCCTTCCTTTAGCTTACCGAACAGCTCCTCCTTAGCGCGGATTAATATTTAATCTCCCATGTGTTGCCGTATAGCCTCTTAAGACTTAATTCTAGTGCGGATTAAGAGGTGTTGTCAAACAACCCCTAAAAGTTACAGTGATGAAGAAAAAAATGAAGCGAGACGGCAGGCTGAAGGGATGCTGGATCCAGACTGAAGAAAAAGAGAGAGATTTGGTGCCGTATTAGGTGTTACTTTATTAGACAAGATTCAGACCGTAAACAAAACAAAATAATATAGATGAATGTCTCGCGTTGCTTTAGCAATGTTGATTGTCATAAATTTTATAAGTTGTTGATAAAACGAAATATAAAAAATACAATGCAAATTATAACCCATAAAAGTTGAATGGGGTGTTACTGTTCATTCTACAGTGACACCCCCTCTCCCAGCTGTCCGATACTCTGTTGATGGATGAGATTATTTCCTCCTCACGTCATCTTACGTATGGTCAAAATTCACTTCTTTTGGTCTACAATTTCTCTCTTTGTGCTACCTGTCTTCCCCAAATACTCCTCCGCTGCCCACGTGGTTCTCACCGCTACGTGTCTGCTCTCAATCAGCTCTCCTCTTCGCCTTTCTCCTTTTCTCTCCTGATGGCGCGTTGGACTCCCCCCTTCCCGCTTCTGTCAGCTACCGCGCACCTATCTCTTCTCACGCGATTTTGCCGAAAACCGCACGAGGATCGTCTCGCGCCGCTAAGGCGGTCGCACCTCTACCCTTCTTCTCGTCCGCGCTCGCCACGTAGGCACTCCCCCGTGCCGTGTCTCCCTAGCCGCTCGCCGCGCCTTCTCCTTTTCTGTTTCGGTGAGTATTTTCCTCCTATGAATCACCGACTATTCTTCTCCGCTTCAATTTGTGCTGCTTACCTGTTTTTTCTTGCGTTCTGCTGAACTCTCCCTCAGGCAATTCTCCATAGCAGCTCCGACTTCCACTGTGGTCAGCCCTGCACTACCCTCATTTCAAGCCAAAATCGAGTGGTGTTTTACCGACAGAGGCGAAGAGGTACTCTTTCTAACCATGAATTCAAAGCATTTGATCTTAATTGATCTCAATTCGAAAGCAGTGTCTTCATCGATTTTGGCGTTTACCTCCTTTTGTTTATATAACAACCCTTACAGGAGTATTGGATCGTTCAAGTTGTTAGATTTTTTTTCCCCATTTAGATATTAAATAGTATTTGTTTTATGCCTCGTATCATACAGCTGAGCTATAATATTAGTTATATTACTGATCGAGCTGCTATTCTGATTCAAAGGGTTTCTCTAGGTTTTTGTCAATAGAACGTAAAATGCGAATTCACTTTGGATAAACCCCAATTCATTGAATGGTCAAATTGTTTCAACTTACTAGGAAGGAAATAAAATTAAAAGCAAAGCTCAAGAAAGCATCCTTCTGGGTCGTGCAGTATGCATAGAAGAAGCCTATGATTTCTGTATAAAAATGCCGATTACACCTAAAGCCCTGTTGAGTGCATGCGGGGTTAATTCAAATTTGGAAATTTGATTGGTTCAGACTGATTTTTTGTCCAAAACTTTAAATTGGTACAAGAACAAACTGGTTATTATGTCCTTCTGTCAAATATTTATGCAAGAGCAAGAAAATGGGAGCAGGCCTCTTTAGTGAAGAGTGCATTATTAAACAAAGGAATCAAGAAGTTACCTGGTCGTGGCAATGGTGAATTAGGTGACAAGGTTCATACATTCCATTTGGGGGATAATACTAATTCACTAATAAAGAACACATCTATAATCTTATTTAAGGATTACTTTTTGTGTGCCCTCTAATTCTTGCTAATTTTCTTATTAGTAACCCATCTATAATTTATTGAAAGTTTATATTCGCAACTCTTACTGGCACTGTTTAAATAAATTAATTCACAATAAATTTATTTCTCACAACAAGTGATGCACTCGAAGGCTCCTGTAAGACATGAAGCAATTGTTGCATGTGCGATTTTTTTTTTTTTTTTGAATAAAGAATAAGGTCCAAGCGCTTATTTATGTATTGATGTTACAAGAAATTTTTTATTTGAATTTAGTACATACAATCTCTCTCACACAAAAAATGTTAAACTTAGACATTAGACTAAAGATTAGTTTTCAAGTTTCATTATTTTTGCAATGTTGAACTAAGAAGTCTTTTATTTTCTTAATTGTAACTTCAAATCAGAATACCAACTTCTATTACCTTTCAAGAGCTATACAGAATGATTAATTTGATTGCTATATACTATACTATGGTGTTTCATGAAGTAAGAGTAATTTCTTATTTCATATCTATATTTTTTATTTTAAAGTTGAAACAGTCGATCTGAACCTCTTAATATGATCTATTTACGAATATGTCCTCCGAGACCAAATTTTATGTTGTTTTTAGGTTATTTTTTTTTTTTCTATTTTTTGCATAGATAGAAAGTCGATATTTTTAGAAGATTCTGAACCATCCAAAAACATAAATTTTCTATCTATAAAAAAAATTGAAAAAATGTATAAGTTGGTGACCAAGTACTTATTCATATGAAGATCACGTTGAGTGGTTTCGGATCAACTATTTAAACTTTAAAATCAGATAAAATAGATGTCAAGTGAGAAATAACTCTTACTTTATAAAGCATTAGCTCAACTCAACAAATTAAGACACTAATTTAATTATATAGTAGCTATCCCATAGCCCAACCTAGTCATTAACCCTAAAAGATCTCTGATAAAAACTGTAGCTAACTAATACAACCAGACTTTTAGTAAAACAAAATAATTCTAAAGAAAATAGCATTGCAATATCAGTCTTTCAGCAGATTCTAATCCATAGCCAACCTTATTAGTACTAGTCAAGTTTAGAAAACAAATAAAAGCTACTTTGTGTAGAGTTATCATATAAGGAATCATATCTTCAGTGGAGATGCAATTTAAATTAAATATATGTCGGTGCCAATTTTTAAAATAAAAGTAAATGACTCATGCCTACAGTTGGCTTGGCAAAAAGATCAATAATTGCAATTTCTTTTCTAACGCTTTCAATTAGAGGTCAGGAAGTCCAAATAAAGTGCTATCCTGTAGTTTCATTCAGATTCTAACAATATTATATTTTAGATAATGTAGCATCCATCAATTTAATTTTTTTATTAACTATTGGCGAAAGTCAATTGTCCTATCTGTTTGCTAACATCTGAAAGTTAAATTCTTGCTAACATACGAGTGGAGTATGCATGAAAGAGTTGCTTCTTATTCTTTTCCCTGGCGCAGCTGGGCCATCCTGGATTTGAACCAGAGATCTTGCCCGGTTTATTAAAAAGAATTTTTTTTCGTTTATTTTTTTTTTCCGAATTCTTTATTTCATTTCAATTTCTATTCTTCTTCTGTCCCAGAAGAATAGAATCAGTAGAAAACTTTTTCTTTTTTATGAATCAATATTATGAGATCCGAATTTCTTCGTGATACTCTCAGTGTAGGTCTGTTGCTCAAAATTCTATCATTGTTTGTAAAGTAAATGTCAGAGTTTTTTTTAATATTACTTTTTACTGTTTTGGAGAAATTAGATATATTATATAGTTATACTGGATAAATATGTGAGTTTGTAAAGATAGTAGACTTCAGTATCAGATTTATTATACATATATATTTTTTTTACAATTGTTCATTCAATTATCTGTATTCATCCTAAAGATAGTAGACTTCAATATCAGCCTGTTTGTAATGAAAGCTGGAAAAAAAAAAAGATTTGCTTCCATTTTCCCATCATTTATCTTTGCCTTAATTCTGCTATATTTTTCATACAGACATCTGATTTTGATGTATATCATTGCGTTTCCATCTCTTAATTTGCATTTAGGGGAATTAAGAAATAGCTGACCATCTGTATCTTTCTTTGTCTTCCTCTTCCCAGTTTCGATCTTCCAACATCTTGCGAGGTAACAGTTGCGCAATGTTCTTCTCCACAACTGCCATAGTGTTGAAGGTAATTATTTTACTTATAGATTTCCTAGAAGTATATATTTGGAGTTATTTCGTTGAATGCGTTTGGAAATTTTTCTTACTCAATTACATGCTGGACGTTTTATCTGACACCTATAATTAATTAGAATAATATATTTCACCTTCTTACTAACGTCCTTCTCTTTCAACATCTAACCCTACACCGTATTTTTTCAGAACAATTACTAAAATTTCCTTGCCATCAGTACAAAGTAATCATAAAGTAAAAAAAAAAAAAATAGTCAGTGTGAAGGTAAGTATGTTACCCTACCACACCCACGTTAAAATATTTTAGATGACAACTACATGAAATACACATCTCAATTGTGGTCTCCGCACAGCTACCACTTCGAGAACTACATCTCGTAATATATCACTTTAGATATTGTGGTATATGAAAATACTTGATGACTTGAAACAGACAAAATACCAAGATGCATCTTTGTTGGAAATTTGCTCCATGCCCACCTAGGGAAACTAGGTCTTCAAAACGCATTTTATACTGCATGTTTTATCACCTCCTGATCTTTGTAGCTCCAGACTTTAGCAAACAAAATTCTCCACTTTACTTGACTAGGTTTTTATTTCCCTCCTTGGTAAAGTTGACCTTTAGGCAACCAAATTACACTCACTACTATATCGCACTGCACTGATTTTCTAGTACTGTTGCTGCCACTAAAGCACACAAATAATAATCCTCTTTCACTTCTGAAATGTTGTTCACCAAAAAAAAAAAGGGTTGAAACAGAAAAAGGGGGGAAAAAGTTGGATTTCTGTATGCTATATCCCTTCCAAATATTTACTGCTTCATCTAAATGTTTCTCCACGATGTTATCCTTTTTTCATGGATCACTTAAAATTTTGTAAATACTTACGCATATTTGCTTCTTGCTATCTATGCCAGGTCCTCTCCCGTTGAGAACTACGCTGCTGTCTGGAGTAGGATTCCTTTCGCGGTAAGTCACTCATACTTCCATCTACTCTTTTTTCTATCCTCTTTGTACAAGATTTGCTGTCTCATGGTGTGCCCTTGGCTTACGTTAGATTTGCCATTGTACTCTTTCTACCAGTAGTACCACTTCGTCTCTCTATATATTCCAACTTCGCAAACGACTCTTCGATTTTTCCTCCCTTTGGAGGATGAAAAGACAGTATAAATTTCGCGATCCATCCTCAGATGCTATCCACGAGGTCCCGTCTTCGAGCCGAGCTCCTTATCAAGCGCGTAGAATATTGCCTACCTCGTCATTAGGGATTACCAGCTCTGCACAAAATCTGATCGGCAATCGCATGGTCATCCCTGATACATACTCCTACGATTTTCCTAATAATCCTTCCTTATTGCCGTCCTCGTCAACCCTCGATGCAGCTGATTCTAGGGCTCATGCCAAAGATAGACGCACATCCAAGAGACAATGTACGTGTCTTTTCCATCCTGTATAGTTCCTGTACAATTTACTGCTGAAACTATTTTCACTTTCTTTGACATACCTTGCTGTCCAATTTATGTACATGCTAACATTTTCACAAAAACTGTTGATTTATGCCTCTCATTTTTCCTCTGACTAGCTCCTCGCCAAGATATACTTGATGTTGGGTTCCCTGAATACAAGTGCGGTTTCTGTGGTGCATTCTTCTGGTACAGAGAACGTTGTGTTGCAACATCTACAAAAAATAATGTTCGCTACAATTTGTGCTGTCGGGAAGGTCGTGTGCAATTGCCGTTGATACAATTTCCACCTCAGCTGTTGAAAATGTTACTATTCCCGAATGGTTGCCCTGATTCTAATCACTTCCGTGACCTCATTAGAACATACAACTCTCTACTTTCGATGACGTCCATAGGTTGCCATGTTGACGACCGTATAAACAATGGATCAGCCCCTTATGTTTTCAAAATTTCAGGTGAAATTTATCACCGAATAGGATCCCTTCTTCCCTTGCCTGATTGTCGTCCATCTTTTTTGCAATTATATGTATTTGACACTGAACATGAGATCCAAAATAGAATTGCGCCCTTCTCAGACACGTCGACAAATCGAAAAATACGTCCCGCACTTGTAGAAGCCCTAATGAACATGCTTGATACTCACAATGTTTTGGTCCGTCAATTTCGATGTTTACGTGACCGTTACTTACAATCAAATTTAACCGAGTTCCAGATCCAAATACGATCCGATAGGGATCAGTTGCCTCATCAATATTCCGCTCCAACCGCGTCTGAAATTGTGGGTTTTGTTGTAGGCGATTTATCAGCCGATCAAAGAGGGAGGGACATCATCGTCGAGCATCGTTCGCAAGGGCTAAAACGTGTTAGTGCGGAGCATCCTTCCCTTATGGCACTTCAATACCCTCTTTTTTTTGCATATGGTGAGGATGGTTATCATCCAAAAATTCATTACGCTCCAGGTTCTCCTGGGGATAAGAAAACTGACAGGACATTTGTGACTATGTCCGAGTACTATGCCTACCGTCTGCATCCTCGTATAAATGAAGCAACGACCATTTTTGAAGGAGGTAGATTGTTTCAGCAAATACTTGTCAATTGGTATGCTTTGGTTCAACAAGCTAGGTTGGATTTCATCGAACGAAATCAATCGGTTCTTCGTTACGAAAAGCTTTGTAACATACGAAACGCTGTTGTTGAGGGTGATATGTTTGGTACTGAAGTTGGTAAACGTATAGTGCTGCCAGCTACTCATGTCGGCAGTCCGCGATATATGTATCAAAACTACCACGATGCCATTGCGCTTTGCCGCCATTTTGGCCCTCCTGATTTATTTGTTACATTCACCTGCAATCCTCAATGGCCTGAAATTAGTAGGTTACTACTTAATGGACAACGTTTGAACGACCGAGCCGATGTTGTTGCCCGTGTTTTCAAGATGAAGTCTGACGAACTCTTACTAGACATTAAGCAGTGTACTTGTCTTGGTAAGACAGTTGCAGGTAATTTGCTCTTTCCCTTACCTCAACTTCCATTCTTGCTTTTTTCATATTGCATATCTCTCTAAGTTATCCATTCTTCCATGTCTCCTCTTTTCCTCTTTTGAAATCTTTTTATTTCACGTTGCAGTTGTATCTCAGATTGAGTTCCAAAAAAGGGGTCTCCCACATGTCCATGTTGTCCTCTGGCTTGATTCAGAATACAAGTTGAAAAGCCCCTCGGATGTTGACTCCTTAATATCTGCTGAGTTGCCTGATCCTACCATTGACCCTTTAGGTTACGATGCTGTGACAAAATTTATGCTTCATGGTCCATGTGGTTTCCTAAATAATCGCAGCCCATGTATGAGAGATGGTATTTGTTCGAAGAATTTTCCAAAAGCTTTCTCATCACATACAATTATTGAGGAAGATGGTACTCCTATTTATCGTCGTAGGGATAATGGCATGCACTTCGAAAGAAATGGACACCTCTTCAGCAATGCCGATGTCATTCCCCACAACCTATCTCTGATTATTAAATATCAGGCCCACCTTAATGTTGAGAAATGTTACAGTCCTAATTTAGTTAAATATCTTTTCAAGTACCTCTGTAAAGGGGAGGACCGTCAGATCATATCTATAAATGCTCCTAGCACGCTTAGCTCGTCTGCATTACGTGAACCCCGTGTTATTCCCAATGAAGTGAAGAATTACCTAGATTGTCGTTGTATAACTCCTCCAGAGGCAGCATGGCGTATTTTCCAGTATGATATACACCACAGTTATCCATCCGTAGAACGGTTACCAGTTCACCTACCTGATGAAAATAATGTCACCTTCTCGGATTACCAGCGTATAAGTTCTATTCCATCAAATGAGGACTTGATCCGTACAAAGTTGACCGAGTGGTTCTCACTAAATCAGCGTGAAGCATCTGCACATTCCCTAACCTATGTTCAAGTACCTGAAAAATTTGTGTGGGATCAAGCGGGGAAGATTTGGACACCGCGCAAAAAACAACAACGGTTAGGTCGTATATACTATGTTCACCCAAACAAGGGAGAATTGTACTATTTACGATTGCTCTTGGGTCATGTTAGTGGTGCTACATCGTACGAGTCACTCCGGACTGTCAATAGTGTCATACATTACACTTTTAGGGATGCTTGCAAAGCTCTTGGCCTAATGAGCGATGATAGTGAATGGGTCATCTCGATGGAGGATGCCGCTTTATGGGCTTCGTCATACCAGTTACGAAAATTGTTCGTCTATATTTTACTATATAGTGAAGTTTCCAACCCTCCAGATCTGTGGAACAAGACATGGCATCTTTTAGGCGATGATATAGTCCACCAACTAAATGTCCTTCATCCCCACTTTAAAAAAATTTTGCCAGAGCACCTAACTAAGAATTACATTCTATCTTACTTAGAGAACGACCTCGCCCAATTGGGGACATCTTTATCTACCTTCCATTTGCCCTTGCCATCCTCTGATCTGACCACTTCCTTAGACAACCGTTTGTTACAAGAGCAGATTGCCTTCAACCACAATGGCTTGGCTGCGGAGGCCGTCTCTTTGTGCGCCTGTCTCAATGTAGATCAACTGAGAGCTTATAATCACATTATTCAATCTGTCAACGAAGGTTCTGGCCAACTATTCTTCGTTTACGGTCATGGTGGCACCGGTAAAACTTTCCTTTGGCAAGCCATTATTGCCTCTGTAAGGTCTTCGGGAAAAATAGTCCTCCCAGTGGCTTCCTCAGGTCTCGCAGCACTTCTTCTAGACGGTGCCACAACAGCTCATTCAAGGTTCAGAATTCCTATCGATATATCAGACAAAAGTACATGCGATATCAAACAAGGGACTCAATTATCAAAATTACTTCAATTAACCTCACTAATTATATGGGATGAGGCACCAATGAATCATAGATATTGTTTCGAAGCTCTAGACAGAACACTTCGTGATATTATGGCGACAAATTGTCCAAGTAATCGTCATAAAATATTTGGAGGCCTAACTATGGTTCTCGGAGGTGATTTTCGTCAAACTCTTCCCATTATACCATCAGCCTCCCGATATGAAACCATCACGGCTTGCATTACACAGTCTAAATTGTGGTCTTCCTGTAAGATATTCCATCTGCATATTAATATGCGCTTATTAGATTCAAGTATGGCTGCAAATGAGTTAGAACGTGCTAGATCGTTTGCCTCATGGCTTCTCGCAATTGGTGATGGGAAAATTAAAGGAGAACAATTATTTGACACAGTTGAACCTAATTGGATTCGAATTCCCGATTCGCTGCTGGTCTCCTACCAAAAAGATGACCACTCTTCGATTATTCTAGCTGTTTATGATCAGTTCCTCTTGAAATATGCCGATCACCAATATCTTCGTGAGCGAGCCATTGTCACCCCGAAAAATGAAGACACTGATATCATTAACAATGCGGTTTTCGAGATGGTGCCAGGAGAGCCTTCCACATATTACAGTGCAGATACTATCCAGGAAACTGGCAATGTATCTCCCGAGATTCGTGATATGTACCCTTCCGATTACCTTAACCTCCTCACCCCAAACGGTGTACCCAGCCATGCGCTCTCTCTAAAAATTGGAATGCCTGTCATGTTCCTTCGTAACTTGGATCAACCATCAGGATTATGCAATGGAACTCGCCTAATAATTACAAAGTTAGGTTCGCATTACATAGAGGGACAAATAATTACGGGACATGGCGTAGGTAATCGATATGTAATTCCTCGTATAATATTTATCAAAAAGGAAATCAAATGGCCTTTCACTTTGCGTCGAAAACAGTTCCCCATCAAAGTTTGTTACGCAATGACAATAAATAAAAGTCAGGGACAAACGCTTTCAAAGATAGGCATCTATTTACCTCGGCCAGTTTTCTCGCATGGTCAACTATATGTCGCTCTCTCACGTGCAAAGAGTGTAGATGGTATAAAAGTTCTCATTCATAATCCTCAAAATGAATACCCTCAGTTCACACAAAATATTGTCTACACCGAAATTTTTTCACATATAGGTATAATATTTACTTCCCACGTCTATTTGTTGTTTCGAATTAATTTATCTGTACTTCTGCACCATAACAATATTTAAAACTACTTCCAGCTTAATGATTTTTTCTATATCCTATATATGTAGTCATTTCCATTTGGTAGTTACCATATTTCTTTCTTTTCTTTGCAGATGGAACCTAAAGTGATGCTATCACAGTTGACCGACAGAACAGAGAACCCATCCATCCTCTGTCGGGTGGTGAAGACATGGGATATCATATATCCTAATAACGCACGTTGTCGTAATATGCGTTACCTCTTGGCAGACAGTGAAGTATGTACTATTACTCCCCTCTTCCATTACCATTCAAATAATTTTGCATACTATTTACCCTCAAAATATACAAAGTAAACAGTACAACAATCGTATCCATCACTATTTATCAACAGATTAAGTACTTGTCTCACTTTAGATAAATTACAGAATTCCCACTGCGCAAACTTAATCCACCATTTTGATTGAATTTTTCCAGGGTCTATATATATTTGTAAATATTTCAATTGTATTCGTTCGTACCAATTACATAAGGCTGTTTGAATTATACCTTTCTTATTTCCTTCAATCTTTTATTTATTTCCTTCATTCTGCTTTTGTTTGAAATTTAGACTGCCCATTCACTTGCTCCCCACTTAGAATTGCCATCCAACTGTTGCTCTCCCATACTTGACCACTTCAATCTGGCTCAATTTGCAATACCCACTAATTTGTTTTTAACTCACATTATTGTTCACTCTATTATTTCCTAATACCTACATATTTATATTTTTCCCTACAACAGGGAAATGCCATTGAAGCTGAAATCTCCAAAGCTGACGAAAGCTTGCTCCCAATCAAACCAGAGGATGGTAATGTCTATCTCTTTAGACAATTCCGCGTCGAGCACCCAACTGGTGGATATAATGCAACAGGCCACAAATATATCGTACGCATGACAAAGTGGACTGAAGCCCGTCGTCTCGATAATCTAACGGTGGAACCACCTCTGTTCTACTTCAACTTCCGTGAGTTTGAAGAGGTCGGAACAGTCATCAGAGGGCCTCGAGCTGTTGTCGGTTAGTTGTCCCATTGATATTCAATTCCATCACCTAATATGAGAACAAATATCGACCAATACACCTAACCTTCACCAACCAAACAAGGCACAGTTTGAAGAGAACATATGGCCGAAGATCGAAGAAATAACTTTCTAGATGATCGATAGGATCAGCCTTACCGGCATTCATTACAAATCAGGTGGCACTCGATTAGTCTTCCACCCATTGAAATAGGAAAAACATTCACAGAAAGCCACTTTGCTATAAAAAATAAAATAAATAAAAACTGAGAATTGGACATCATCAGAGGATATCTGCATTCATTTCAGATTGCTAAAAGTGACAGAATGTCAGCATTTACCAAACTGTCAGAATTAGCAAACTGTCTTTTTTACATCAAACTTATATCACTCGTCATTACATTTTCTTACTTCCTACTATACCTTCCATGAATGCGCTCCTTTCTCCGTGTAAACAAATCTAACATAAATCCTTACTTGCAGATATTATTGGGCGAGTTACTTCAATAGGACCTCAGCAAAATATCACTGCCTTGAATACCCCTGCAGTAATTAGAGACATTTTAGTGGAAAATATAAGGTACATGACTTCATACTATGATACCTGTTAAAATGAAAAATACTCCTGCCAACCTTGTAATTTTTTTTCGAAATTTCCCACTTGTACCAATCTATTCTTGTACCAATATGTTATTATCATTAATAACTATTACATGTTGTATTTGCACTCATATTAGCATCATAATTATAAATAATATACATGTAGTCATATAAGCAAATTCAAGTGTCCTGAACACCGATTACACACATCATGTTGGCGTACATTTTGCTTATCATATATCTTTAGTTTTATATATTGATATATAAAATCATTGTGACATGGATATAGGTATAGATTTTGCTTACTTTCTTGGCCAAATATAACATTCTGATTACCAAGATACAAACAGTAAATTTCCAAACACCAAAATGGGCACGCTGAAATTGGGACATAAAAAAAGAGTTCCAAATAATACTTGAAGAACCATATATATTATTACTGCTATTCCTTTGCATTTTTTTGCCAATAATTTCCCATGTAAGAAATGATTCACTCAAAAGTATAAATGACCAAGTTGCCCATGTAATACACATAAATTTATTCCTAACCCATCTAATATCTGGGTATTATTTCCACATATCGAACAAAATTATAACTACCAAATTATTAAAATAAAAATAACAAAAGGCATAATAGCATATTTCAACTGGGGTATACAATGAATAAACTATACCAAACATTCAACTAAATATTTGTTTCCTAATTTCCTTCTTATTAGGGGGAAGACTTTAAGAGTAACACTATGGACTAATTTTGTGCCTCTTATCGATGAAGTTGCCATTTCTGAGGCATCGAAGCAATCGCCCGTTGTTTATGCTTTCAGTTCCCTTGAGCTCAGATCTTACAATGGTAGCACACTCTACTTTTTCATTACACTCGGTCATGAACAAATTAGTTCAGCTGTTTTTTCTCCCTCCCCATACTACACTTATATGACATAACATATCTACTGCTTCTTATAATTTATCTATGTCTGTATTTCGTAACTTATTCTTATATGTTAATGAATACAGGAGAACCCTATCTGAAGACATACAGTGCTACAAAAATTTACACCGACCAGAATCAACCCCATATTGCACAGTATTTACAGCAGTAAGTTCCCGTACACTTCATATTTTCATCATCTTCTTGATTGCATCATTACATTCGAATGACACATGAAGCATACATTCACCTTCCATATTTCACCATTCGATTTCAACAAGAAAATGCATCACTAATGCTCCCCCACTACAATAACCTGTACATTATCCACAAGTAGACAAAATCATGATATCTTATTATACCTCACTTTCCAATTCATATTATTTTCACCACATTTATCTTCAGTTTTGTGACATACACTCAATACCTTCCATAATCCAAATAGAGCGACATTCTCCCAGAGCACATCTTACTTCAAGTTTTAACAACAAAAGATAACATATGGGAGAAATAACATGGAATATCTTCCTCCATTTTAAGTCATTGTCATTTCTACTTCTTACAGTCATACTAATTACGCCTCTCCTACCTTGTCAGATTTACAGGAGGAAGTCAGCCTGTTAATGTACTCCAACCAAGAGTCTTTCAATCTTCAAAGCCATCCAAAATGACAACCCCAATTAACATATCTCTCGAAGACTTAATCAGCCTCGAACCATACAGCAATAAAGTACGCTGTCCTTTGATATTAACCACATAGATTACACACTTAGCTTTGTTGTATTGAGGTTACCTAACATATATTTCTATTTATGCAGGACCAACAATTCTCTTGCCTTGCTAACATTGACGGAATTGTCAACCAAGATAGTTGGTCATACTCCGCCTGCCCTGAATGTAAAGTGTCCGCTTACTGCGATGGAACCCCGATCACCTGTCACAATTGCCAAACAACAATTACATCAGCAATTCAATGGTACGTCCACATCATTTCTCCCACGTATAACAGCTATTTCAACAATGCATTACTTAAGCTTTCTATTTCCCAAAGGGCTGTTTTTTCCAGCTACCCCAATTTCAAGACCACATCATCCTACAACACAATAATTTATGACTGAGCTTATGGTACTATGCATATCACAGTTTGGTCTGTAATACATATCAATATTTCTTGTCCTAAAAATTCTAACAGTCTATCTGAACCGTTCAACATGGTCCCCATATGAATATGTACTTGCAGATGTAATTTTATACTTTCTATAAATTTTTTACTATTTTTAAAGGTAGGTAGAATATAACTTGATCTGAAAATTTTGGACCATCCAAAAACATTTTCTACCTATTTTACAAAATAGTAAAAATTTCCTGAGAAATACAAAATTCGGTTTGCAATATATATTCATGTGGAAAATATTTTGAACAGTTCGGATTGACTATTACAATTTTGAAAACAGAAATATTAATCTGTATTACAAACCAAATTGTAATATGCATAGCACCGTAAACTCACTCAAAATTTATTGTATACATACCTGATGAAACATCACAACTACTTTACTTACAATATTTTACTCACACATAAAAAGATTCCTGCAAAGATAAGATATAACACGTCATTATGTTAAAAAGTACCCCGTAAATTCCTTCATATGTCCTTCACTATATTCCTCTCCAAATCAAAGATAATAGTGGTTCCATGTACGTTATAGGTATCGTCTGCTCTTACGAGTAACCGATGGAGATACCATGGCAGAGTTTACTGTAATGGGGAAACAAGCGGAAAGCATCAGCAACAAGAAAGCTGATATGTTATTCACAGAATCGAGGCGCACTGGTAGAATGGTTCCCCAATCTCTTGAAAATATCTGCGGAAAGCGTTTCTTATTCATTGTGGACATAAATATAACTCAGCTGCATAGACAACGCTTAACATATAACGTCAACAAGGTTGAACCTGTTCCATCAATACTTCCCACCGTTCCACAAACTCAATTGCTGCCATCCAACATCCGTGAAGACCATCCAGATTCACACTCACCTATATCAACAACAAAAAGGAAAGCTGACCACACAGGTCTCACGCCGCAGGCAGCCCACATCTTCATTGAGTATGTTACAACCAATATTTACAACCACCTCTTTTTTTACTTGCTTTTTCTGCCTGCACTATATTGTAAAACTCATCATCTGCCATCTTACTTCATCTACTTGAATTTTATGTATTTGTTACAGTTCCTCCCATGAATGCCCTACATCCTCCCACTCTTCTAGAACCAGAAGGAAGATCTTGCCCACATCAAATGAAGAAAAAGCCACCAGCAGGTAAGCTCCACCTACCTACAGCTCAATCAGAAAAGTTGGTTGCACCAAAGTTTTAATAACTAATAATGCACAGTTTCACCCACTTTTTTTAGTACCTCTCCTACTAAAAATTCCATAGCAAAATTGACATACTACTACACAATATGTACTCCACAATTTCACCATTATTTATGTTGCAAATACCGTTGTCTTCTTCCTCATTGCACTGCCACAGACAAATACATTCCTACACAATATTTTTTCCCAATTAATTTATATATCACCTAACTGACATATATTATGACATTCTCCTGTCTGCCATTCTTGTCAGTGTTTCACATTCCACCGATGATGTCAGCTCCGCCGCTAAGACACCATAGACGAGCTGCCCGCCATGCTGTAGCACACATCGGAGGTCTACCGCCGTTTTGTTATACAACTTGTAATGGAACACCGCGTTCCTATTTTGAATGGCAGCACATATAAACTATGCACCATAACATAACCACCTTTTGTCATGTATAATAACCCAGCTTACATATTTCCACAAGAAAAACTCCCAATTTTCTTCTGTCTTAGTATATTTCAACATCAACCGCAACTCATTATTATACAAGAGAAGCACCATCTATCAAGCAGTAGAACAACTCACCAAATTTGATCTACCCTAACATGCCAAACTCAAGTAAACACAATTTACTTTACTTACAGCTGCAGCTGCCTCAAGTAATACACACTTTACAGCCAAAAACTATGACCCTCCATACTTCCTTCCGATCATCATCAGCTATCTTCAAATTAAGATTCCTTCATTCTCATAAATCATAAGTAGAAAGCTCCCAACTTCTTTCTCTCCAAAATGCATTTCCACACCACTACCATCTACTCCATATATTTTTTACACTTTTTAGTCCACCAAAAAGTATTAATGTCAAAAGTGAACACCACATAGTGAAACACAGTCACCTACTTACAACATATATATTACACTTTGCATAAGAAATTCCAATAATAGATATCATTATTACTACATAACCAACTCTGATAGAAATCAAAGTGAGATATGAGCAAATCTCAATCACAATTGTTAGGGTGTTGTACACAATGTGCTTACTACCAATGTCATCTTCATTGCAACAATCAAAAGACTTACACCATATGAAATTCATTTCTCATTTAATTACAACTACTTTATTTACCAGGAAATTCAATAGCATGAACATGCCACTCAAAGCAGGGAAGCCCAACTGAACCATCTGGCCCATTAGTGAAAGGTAAGCCCTAATAACCCATCTCATTTCATCATATAATACAAATTTACCTTTCATTTATCCAACTCCTCCCCTCACGAGACACCTGTCCCATTCAAAACATAAAAAAGACACCTGTCACCTCCCTACCACCACCATCAAACACCTATACCACCAAATCCCCTATCTCAATCCACTACACCATTCACTGCACAAATTATTTCCTCAACCCTTACACCTATATAACTTGAAACAGTTATAACAATGCTCTCAAAATCACCAACTACTCGACAGTAAAAAAATAACCTACTTTGGAACGTATCTGTCGAAACATATTCTACCACCTTTCAAAACCAACCAAAAAAAACATGGCGATTATGCCCTTGGCAGGCCGTCAATTGCTCACAAAACTTACCATAGACCTGGGCATGCACCTCCCAGCATACCGACAGGAGACCGACATGCGAGGCTTGACCACCGTGATGGTGACTGTATATGTCGGTCATGCACACATACCATCACTGGAAAGAACCTTTGCATCTACGCCTGAGAATAACTGCATCATGGCTGAAGATATCGCTTCACGGATGGCATTACGCTTCATCGAGTTATATTATGCAGGAGACAATCGCGTCTCTGCATATTTGAACTCCTACGTCTTCGCCCAAACAAAGCAAGCATGGCAAGCAGTCGCTGATAGCTTGGGCCATCAACTCGACCTAGCACGTGACACGATCAGACACCTGTATGATGAATTATACCAGACCAGACTTAACTATACTGGCTTTTCTGAGAAAATGAACCACACCAACCTGTTAGAAACTCTGCGAACTAACTCTCACCTGCGAGAACTGTCTGATGAGATTGCCAAGCAACGAAGCCAAATCATTCTTCTACAAAGTCGTGTACACTATCTAGAAAACATGAACACTCTGCTTTGCGTAGACCACCGCAGCCTACTTCAGCTACCAAGGTCGCAGGAGACATCAACATCGTTGAGCAGCATTCAGGCTACAATCCATGGAAACACAGCACAAAATGTTTTCCTCCTTCCTACTGGTCGCGCCAACCTTACCGAACTGTAAAATGTTCACCATCCAACTACCCTCAAATATAAATACTATGTACATTATTAACTTCCTCTACAAGTTTATCCACCAATTCCAGTAACAGTATTTTGTAATCTTTTGTAAGCTGTACTACTTTATGGTGGAATATAAATATAACTGACTTTTCTCCAACATTGCCCTCGCAACATACTACATTGCAGTGGTTATACCACATATATCTCACTACTAACTACAATTTACAATTGACAATTGCTGCTGTTGTACTTCTAACAGTTCATGATTCTCACTCAATTTCATATTTCACATTTTACATTCTTAACACTTACTCCATTTTACTTACTTCATATTTCATGATTCTCAGTTCATGATTCTCACATACTTCATGATAGTGTCAAGAGGAAATTCTTCTTGAGATGGGAATAGGTGCATGTTTCTTCAATTTAATCGCTTTTCAATTTTTAGTTCTGGATTTATCCTTTCCTTTCTTGGTGTGAAGTTAAACATTATCTAATGTACAATTTTTTTTTATCTTGCTTCATTGGTTAAAATTTTCAACTTGCATTATCAGTTATGAATCATAAACCACTACCAGAACATAAAGTTCCCTATTTACCAGCAACCTATACTAATTCTGGCTGAAAGCTGCAATAGATCTTAATAGAATATTTCATTGTGACTAAAAAGTATATACAATACATCATTATAACTCAACTTCTTTTCACGCTCATGTCACGTTGAGGTCCTGCCAAAAATAAAACTGCGATAATACTGGATTCTGGACGTCATTTACTATAATATCAACCAACAACTGGGTCAGATTTAGTTTTGCTTTATTGCTTTAACTTGACATAGCTATTGTAAATCCATTTCTTTATCATATCTAGCAAGTCTGTGCCAGTGGTCTGTGCCAGTGATGATTTGACCACCATTTGAGTCTTTTTTTGCAGATTTTGAAACTCAGGTAAGCTATTTGAATCTCAATTTTATGATCTGTGCCAGTGATGATCTGGCCACCATTTGAGTCTTTTTTTTTTGCAGATTTCATGATAAAATACATAATATTGAGAATTTTTATTATTTGCCTTCACCTTTTTTGCTATATGCAGTATGCAGATAACACCAAACAGTAATATAAGTGTCGAACACCAGTTTTATTATGGCTTAATCTGAATACAAATTTCCCATGAAATCTTAAAACCTAACGTTCCACGTGAATTTGATTTGATAATTGCTATGACTTACAAGGATATGGTTTTTGGAGGAGCAAAATAGTCAACATTTAACGAAAGAACCTTAGTCACTTCATTGACTGATTTCGGGACATTTTAGTATAATGTTAATTAAAAAAAAATGCATCTGACGTATTTTAGCATGAAAGAAATTTGTATGTCATTTGTCAATACACTACAATTTTGGTTCTCATTTGCAACTGAAAAGATAATTCAGTTACTATATTAAGGTATGTTGTATGGCTAAATCTCTCAAAATCCATAGGGTACCTTTTTGATTTCAGAGCACCTTCTTAATGAGTCGTGTCATATGTTATTTCATATCAATCACTTCGCTAAGTTCATTGCTTGCTTTCCGTCACTTATGCTTGCTTTTACTCAATTCTGTCTAGGTCAATTTTGTTGCTAATTAAAAACACTGCAATGCACCAATACAGGTGGCTGTGGATGCCACCAGATTTTCATGCCTCAATAATAAGTCAATTATCTACATGTGCAGGTAGGATCAAAAGTATATTATTATCCCAAAGGACATTAACAAGGAGATCTCCACTGCCTTGGCTGCGAGTTCACTTATAAGTCAAGTGAGCGGCCTAAATATTTTTATCATATAGGTGTTCAATTAATTGTTCTACATTCCTTATTATAAAACAATTGTTTCACACTTTTGTGTTCAAGGGCAAATACATGGACATGATACATCGGAAGACCATTAGAAAAAAAGTTGTGGACTAAAATTAATCAATTTCAAAAATGTTGAAGCTCGAAACACCTTCTGTCACTCAAGTTCTAACATTCTGCAGAGGTACTCCCCCTTTTCCATATATCTTTTTTGCATTTAACAAGTGTATTTTATTGTCATGAATGTTTGCTCCTATTCATTAATGTTTTTGCAATGGATTTCATTTTCACCCATTCGAATTACTTTCCGACTCTTTCTTTTTTTTGCGACAAAAAGGTGAACTTCAATCTCTAACATTCTGGAGAGGTACTCCCCCCTTATATCTTTTTTGCATTTAACAAGTGTATTTATTTTCATTAATGTTTGTTCCTGTTCATTAATGTTTTGGTAATGGATTTCACTTTCACCCATTCGAATTACATTTCTTTTTTGCAACAAAAAGGTAAAATTCAATCTGGAACTCCATCTCAACAAGAATGAATCAAAGGCCCATATAAGACTGACAACTTGACATAGAAGAACGTCAGCTGCAATTCTTCCGTCTGACCTCTTGCTTATTTGTCAACAGCTTGGTACAAACTACCAGTTTTCCTCTTGATACTTCACAAATTTTTTTCTCATCTCTCCCTGCAAATACTCCTTAATGTTTTGGTTGCTTCGTTATATGGTATTTCAATATTCATAAATTTAAATTGGGTTGATTTTCTTCAGATCTAATTAGAGGTCAATATTAGTTGCACTTTCAGTAAAGATCCAGTTATGATCTCTGTTTTATAAGTTTTTTTTCCATATTGTGCTGCACGAAATGGATTTAGTGAATTGTTGCTATTTGTAAGATAAGGAATTTTTTACATCGATCACAGTACTAAGAGGATCTGCGAAATGTAAAGCATTCGGTATACATTTGCTTTTCCCACTTTTGACTTGAGAACAATTAGAAGAAATTGCAATGATATATTCCAAGCTGTATTATGACAGTAATTCTATGCAATTGCTTACACATTCAACTAGCCAAATTCCGATTCCAATTCTAGCGAGGCAAGTGTTACACAATAACTGAAGACAAGAAGAGCAACGAGTTGTCACCCATATACACCAGCATGCACTAACAAAACAGTTGCGGCGTACGACGCTACTAGTTTTATTGGAATTAGAATATGTGGAAGGTTAAATATTATTTTATTTTAATAAAAAATAAAATTTATATAATATACAATAAAAAATATTAATGTTTGACTATATTAATTTTTTGGTTTCTTTTATTGTTCAAATTAAATAAAAAAATTATACTAGATCTTAATAATATTGTCTTTTTTTTATAGAGCTAGTAATTTTAATATGTATAATTAAGATTTTAAAAATTATAACGATGACTTAATCATCAAACCTCCTACTAAATCCGTCCCAAAATATGACTAAATATAATACACATATAAAAATAACTAGAAATAATTGAAGGGTGTTATTGTGATTATTGGTTTTCTAAAGTTAAGCACTTAACCTAAGTTGGTACCTTTAATCCAATTAAGTCGAAAGTAAGTTTCCACTATAATATTGATAAATTTGTTTCTTGCTCGAATTGAACAAACATGGAATCGTGTATATGTCAAAAATTAGGTGAAAGAAGGATAATTGAAATTGAACAAATGTTAAGAAATCAAATTGTTCTTACTATAATTGGAATTGAAATAGTTGAGTGGACGTCACTAGTGAATTACATTAATAAATTAAATAATCTGCATTTTACATCATATTTCATAATAGAATTAAGGTGTTATTAAGTTATCAAGTTATTGATAACTCCAAAATCTATTAAATTGGCTTCAAACAATAAATCTAAATTGTTGAAATCGATATGTTTCACCAGTGATGCATTTACATGTAAAATTTATAAAAAAAAATTACAATTAATTTTGTATAAAGTCGAGCCGTCAGAAAAAGAAGGTTTACAAGTTAATTTCCAAATATTTATTATTCATTTTTTTACAGCTTGATTTTATATTATATTAATTCGAAAGTTTATAAAGTTTGCGTTTAAATACATCACTCATGAAGTAGACTGATTTTAATAGTTTGAATTTGTCATTTAAAATTAAGAGAAAAGGTAATATTCCCCCAGAGTCAATCCCCGAATAATCCCCAAACATCCCGGACCACTTTCCAAACTGTTTTTAACTGTTTTTCTATAACTATCTTATATAAACTTTCCCGTTCTTTCTCTCCTCCGTTATATAAAATTTCTCTTCTCTTTCTCTCTCCTCAAATTTACCGATCCATCTTTGAAATCGATTTTGTCATCGTTATTCATCTCTTTCTCCAAATCTCTACGACGGCCTCCTCTCCAAATCTCTCCAAATATCTGAAAACGATTTACCCGACGGCCTCCTCTCCGACAGCTTCCCCTCCGACGACTTTGATCCCGATCTGCCGCCTTAGTTGTCTCGATCTACAGCCCAAGGCCTTGCCACATGGCAACGAGGCATCGCTTGCCCGCCGATGCAAGCTCCTTGCATCTCTCCGCGTTATTCACTGAATTAAATGTTTCAAGACCAATGGCAATGGAGAGCACGCTTTGACCTTTGACTCTTTTGAATTTTTGGACGATTCAACGAGTGAGGCGAATTCATATCATCGGCGACCTAATCCCGCTCGCTATCTTATCTGCTTCTTGTTCGATTCAATTCTTAAGGGCAAAAAGTATACTAGACTTTATCAATAAATACCCGGCTAGTAGAGTTGATCAATGCATTTCTGAACAGGTACGAGTAAGGATTTTCCTATTTCCATATAGGTGCGAGTAATGATTTTCCTATCTCGAAAGCCAGTAGTACACCTTGGTTTAAGAGAGGCACTGGTGATGAAAGACATATGTACTGATAAATCAAGCATATTCATATCTTTGATCAGTTCTTGAGCATACCGAGCAAAAAAGGAAAATCGGCAGATTAAAAAAGCACTTGCCGAGATCAGTGGATCGAAAGGTATCACCGATGATACAAAGAAAATAATGGATGCAATGCTTGTGGCAGCAGTCCAGCAGCTTGAAGGGGGGCAGATTGATGTGAGCACGATTAGATTGACTAATCCGCCGATGCAATGTTGGTAGTAGTACTATATCGCTACTGATCCGCTGCTTCTGGCAGATCCTGATCCGATCTGGTAATATTTAGAGTCTGATCTGATCTGATCTAACAGATCAGCTGTCGATCTGGTCTGGTTTTGTAAATTTCTTATTTTTCTGATTTAAATTTTCAGGATTTATATAATAGAATTACATGATCTATACAGTATTTTATATGATCTACCAATCAGGTTAAAGGTTCTGTAGAGTATTTTACAAGATCTATTTAACATTTTTACAGGATATATTCAATAGTTTACATGATCTATGCATTGTTTTTCTTTTCTTTATTTTACAGTATCTGTTTAACAGTTTTACAGGATATATGCAATAGTTTATAGGATATATGCAATTGTTTTCACATATCTCGTATTATTTGAATGTCTGTTTTTATTTACATTATTCGACATGTAAATTTTGCTGATTTAAAGTCTTCAATACATAATGATTTACAGGATTAGAATTTGAAATGCATTAAACTATTACATGATCTCTACTTAACAGTTTTATAGGATATGTCAGTTATTTTACAGGTTTTATGCAATAGTTTTATAGAATGTATCAGTTATTTTACAAGTTTCATTTAATAATTTTTCAGGTTTCATGCAATAGTTTTATAGGATATATTAGTTATTTTACAGGTTTCATGTAATAATTGTATATGATGTATCAGTTATTTTACAGGTTTTATGCAAAAGTTTTATATGATGTATCAGTTATTTTACAGGTTTCATTATATAGTTTTTCAGGTTTTATGCAATACTTTTATAGGATATATCAATTATTTTACAGATTTCATGCAATAGTTGTTCAACTATTTTTTCAGGATTCTGCGGACTTGAAGTTTTTATTAATTTGTTAATATCATTTTTTTTCTTTCAGCTAAACATGCTTGGAAAGAAGTTGGTATTATTAAAGAGGTGTGCCAAAGGCAGGAAAAAGGATCAATGGACTGTTCAATTTCTATTTTGTGCTTTGTCTACAATCTGATCACCGAGATGCCTCTAACTTTCACACATGTAAATTTTATAGTTTGCTTATGTTAGTTTTACAGTTTACATCTGCGAATTTTACAGTATTGAAGTTTTATAGTTTGTACATGTTAGTTTTATTCAAAAAGTTTCAGTTAATTTATAGGTTTTATGCAATAGTTTTATACGATGTATCAGTTAATTTACAAGATTATGACTTGAAGTTTGTGTGAAATTTGTTGATATCTTTTTTTTTTAGCTAAACCAGCTTGGAAAGATATTGGACATTATTCATGAGAGGTGCCCAATGCAGGGAGAAAAATTAATGGATTGTGCAATTTTTGTATTGCGCTTTGTCTACAATTTGATCACTGAGATCCCTGTAAATTTCACACAGGTAATTTTATTAACTTTTAAGTTTATAATGTAATTCCAATTTGTAATTTTATTCTCCCAGAAATGTAACTCCAATTTATAGTTTGTATATGTTATTTTGATAGTTACATGTGTCCATTTTACTGTATTGAAGTTTTGTAGTTCACATCTGTTAGTTGTATAGTCTTGCATCTACTAATTGTTCAGTATTGAAGTTTTACAGTTCACATCTGTTAGTTTTATATGTTATATCTGCTAATTTTACAGTATTGAAGTCTTGTAATTCACATATGTTGTTTTTATAGTTTGTATCTGCTAATGGTTCATAACTCCAATTTATAACCTTGTTTTTTTTTTTTTTTGCAGGATGATATTTTGAAAGAACGTATGGTTCTAGCGATGAAGCTTCTCACACATCCAAATAACGTGCACCAGAGAATTATGAAGTGACAAACGCCATTATTGTATTGATTGTTGTGAACAATTAACCTTGTTTATTGAAGTCTTGTTTGTGGTTGTGAACAGTTATGGTTGTGAACAATTATTGTTTATGGTTGTGAACAGTTGTTGGTTGTGGTTGTGAACAGTGTTGTTGGTTGTTACTGTTTGTTTATGGTTGTGAACAGTTAATTTTGTAATTAGTGAAATTTTATAGTTTGTATATGTTATTTTGATAGTTTCAGGTGTCCATTTTACAGTATTGAAGTTTTGCAGTTCACATCTGTTAGTTTTATAGGTTGCATCTGCTAATTTTACAGTATTGAAGTTTTGCTGTTCACATATTTTAGTTTTATAAGTTGCATCTGCTAATTTTACAGTATTGAAGTCTTTGTAGTTCACATATGTTAGTTTTATAGTTTGCATCTGCTAATTTTACAGTATTTAAGTCTTATTTTACATGATACAGATCAATATATAAATATTAAAAATTGAGGAAAAAAAATTACGTAAAAAATAAAAAAAAAATTTAATTTCGAAAAAAGAAAAATTCAATTTTGATGCAAAAAAATTAATTTTGCACAATTTTGGGTGTTATTTGTAAATAACTACAAGTTTGAGAAGTGGTTAGTTTTTCAAATCTTCTAGAAGCCGTCAATTTTTCAAGTACAGCCGGAAGTACAGTATTTTTGCAAGTTGCTAACTGTTTGCAACTAACTTGGGGACCACTTCCAACTAACTTGGATTGTTAGATTTTTAAACTACTTATTATACATGATTTGTTGTTGAAGTTACAGTATTGGTTATAGAGTTTTACAGTATTCGCGCAAGTCAAATGACAGTTTTTTTGGAGAAAAACTGAGAAAAGAAGCTTGGGGACAATTAGTCGCTTCCTTAAAATTAAACTAATTTGTCTTAAAAACAAGCTAGTTATATACTTTATATTTCAGAAGTCTAAAAACATTGGCACATACTTAATTATATATATTGTGTGCATACAAACCAATGATGGGATTTTGTATGTGTTCTTTTTTAGAGCTAATAATTGTCAGAAAAATTGTTCGAGTGTGCTCTACGAATTTAATGTAAATTATATAATTTGTGTACACAAATTTGAATACATTAGAAAGTTTAATCACATATAAACTTGATATAATCTGTCAGATTGTATATAGTTTAGATTTAATCTTGATTAAGAGAAAATCACGAAGAATTGCTAGGGTTTTTTTTTTTTATATACTCGTGCATATGAACTTGTATATGATTCATCCTCTTCTGAAAGTACACCCTGAAAGTGTAATCGCGTAGAATCTGCACAAAGATAAAATTGAGATATACAGGACATACTGCATCACTGCTCTACTTTGAAATTTAAATATTATGATTTCCAAAATTAAGAATAATTGAGCCATGTGACTCCCATAGTCTGCATTTCCATAAAAAAATTTAAAGCAACACTAGCGTGCACTAAAATCTATCGGATCGGCTGCAAATGACAAATTCAAACTGTTGAAGTCGATCAACTTCACCCGTGGTGCGTGTACATGCAAAATTTTCAATTTTTCGAATTCATTTAGTATAAAGTCAAGTGGTAAAAAAAAATAAAGGTTTATGAGTTATTTTAATGTATTTATTATTCATTAATTTTTTACCGTTTGACTTTGTGCTAAATGAATTTGAAAATTTGAAAAAATTTCATGTATATGCATCACACGCGAAGTAGATCAATTTCAATGATTTAGATTTGTTGTTTGAAACAAACTCAATAAATTTTGAAGTTATATTCACCCGAAAAACTTAGTAAGCATAGTGCAAGCTTTACTAAAAAATTTATGAGTTCCTAATTCAGAAGATCTAATCCTTCTATCCTAATTCACGCTTCCCAATTGTCCAATTTTCGATTTGGCGCATATATATTATTTAATTACGTACTATTAGTACCGTCTTGTCTTCTGTTTTTTGAACTGTAATCTTATTTATTAGACACAAAGTCTTATGAGTATAGTGATGTGGATAATCTTATTTATTAGACCCAAAGTTTTATAAGTATTGTGATATGTGAAGCGGGGTTTAACTAAAGTTGCTTTAATTTTTTAATTAGTATTTTTTTATTATAGTAATGAAGATTTTAGTGTTATGTGAGAAAGTAAAAGAGATAAGAGGAATTTTGTGAATTCAAGATTTTATTGATTCTCTTGATTGAAATATACAGTACATGGTTTACCCTTTATATAGGGAATTTATCCAACAGCTAATTCTAATCTGTTACAAGAGTTGTTACAGCTAACTAACTAACTAATTCCTTAACTGCTAACTAACTCTTGTTGACTGTGCTAACTAACTCCGTTGACTCTTTTTGAGCTGCTGTCGAGATAACACTATTATTATGAATATTGTGCAAACTCTTATAAGCATCACTGTTTTTTAATGTATTATTTTCAGTATTTTTTAATGTAGTGTTTTTTAAGATTTTCAATATTGAAGATATTTTGTTTAGTTCAAATTGGAAAATTAGTATTGAAGTCTTCATGATTTTCTGTTTTTTGCCGTGCAAAAAAAAGTTACTAAAAAATTAATTCGTGGGTTGATTTTGAGATTCCTAGTTTCCTACTAACACATATTTTTAAAATTTCGAAATAGTACAATTAGACAATGTTGTGAAAAACATTCAAAACGCCCGACTAATTGGCTGTCAAGTTGTCCGACTAATCATCCAACAATGTTATAAAAATAGATCAAACCGTCACAAACAAAGGGTAAGGTTGTTTGCATTTTTATTTAATTGGGCCATAACCTGTTTAATCTTGTCCGATTTGTCTAATTTAGTTTTTTTATTTTATTTTATTTGCATTTTTATTTAATAGTTTCTTATATAATGTATGGTTCTGATATAGGTACAATAATCTCAAGATTTCAAAAACTTAAGAGGGAAAATAAGTTATGTTGATTACCGTTTCTAATTAAACATGTTTTATCTTATTTTATCTAGATCTTTTTTAAATAGTAATTTTATGAAACTTTATTAATTAAGTTGAAATAAGTTTTTTTGATAAGTTTGATGTGTTAAATTAATTATATTTAATAAATTATGAGGATATAAACATAACTTTAAATAAAATGCAAAATTATCTGTAAAAGTTCTAATTAATAAGCCGTTTATATTGATTAATCGTTTGACAGTGTTCCGTCCGTCCAACGAGCGCATGCCGTTATTTACAACACTGCTATTAGAATGAGGACAATAACTAAGTTTTTATAGTTAAAAACTTGTAGAAATAATAATAAGAATTTGATGGGCTTGAGAGCACTTTGTGGCTCAATAATTCTGGATTCGACAGCACAAAATGCACAATCTCGGTCGGATCCCATTCCAATTCCCATGGAAAGCTCCATCTCCGGTTCAAAGATCGATACCAAACTCGTCCTCTCTCACAAGTTCGCTGAGGTTCTCTCTCTCTCTCTCTCTCTCGTCTCTGTATAATTTCGAAGTCAAAAAAATTAAAACCACTGATCCTTTCTCCCTTTGTTTTTTCTTTTCTGTATATTTCCACAGGATGAATTTTCCTATTCTGAAAGGTCAGCAACTCTGTCTAGATTCAATTTATTTTGTTCATTTCAAGCCAATTTTCTGTATTTTCTTTTTAATTAGGATGATCAGCTCCCGAAACTGCTTTACTAATTAAAAAATAATTGTTTTTTTTTTTAAGATTAGTGAGCTTGGTGCTCACCAACAAAAAATAATTGCTTTATATATTGAGAAGTATAATTCAGTGTAATATACGTTCCAATTTGGTAAGTAGTTAAAGTAATCCATTGTAGTTCCAGTTTTTTAATTAGGATGATCAGTTACAGGAATCAAAGAGGTCCCGACTTTCATGTTGGCATAATTTGGCTTAAACATAAATTTAATATTATTTTAGTATGCACTGGTATTAGACCTGACCGGCAAGATGCGTAGGTCTAAGTTGTTCTCATTGCATCATATAACTTAAAAAGATGTTGATATTTTTGTGGGAACAATTTTGTAGAGATGTAGCAATATATGCTCTTGGTGTAGGCGCATGCGGTGCTGATGCGGTAGACACAAAGGAACTCCACTATGTCTATCATAGGGATGGCCAACCTTTTATCAAGGTTATTTTTTCTTTATGGTTCAAAAATTATGACACCGAAATGAACTTAAGCATGAACTATGCAATTATCAGCATACAATAAAACACAAAGGAATCACCCACGATGAAAGAATGAGAATTATCGTTCCCACTAGTTGAGTTAAATTGTTTCAATGCAGGTTTTGCCTACTTTCGTTTCTCTCTTTCCATTTAAGAAGAGTAATGGCCTTGGACTTGAGGATGTGCCTGGTTTAAAGTATGCAATTTTTTTCTATTTTCAAAATCGCAATAGGCCCCTCGTAAAAGGGCTTCCCGAAAGCCCATTATAATGTCACTTGGGTGTTTTAACCTCTACCTTTTCACTTGAATGTAACTATAGAAAATTGGAAGCTAGTTCATATGTCATGGATCAAGTGTACATATGCAAAATTATGCGTGGGAGTTGCAAGCCTTTACCAACATTTGTTATTTCATCACACTGAACCTTTTCATTAATATGTTATTTCGAGTACCAGTATGGACCAACAACAATTGCTGCTTAAATTTGAACCTAAAGAGCAGGTGATTAGCTGAAAACAATAAAAAAGAACTGGCCTTTTGTATTATTTGATAAAATTTTGTGCAACTTCTCATATTCTGAACTTTGCAGTTATGAACCGAGTCTTTTACTTCATGGTCAGCAATACATAGAGGTGTATAGACCTATTCCCTCAAGTGGCACTGTAAGTCCTCAAGTTTCATGTTTCTCAGTAAAGTTGGGTTGTGTTCCTCTTAGTTAAGATAATGAATTTGTATGATCTAATATTTTTGTTCAGATTATAAACAATGCTTCTATTGCTGGTTTGCATGATAAAGGTTTGTACACATTCATCTTTATAGCTTTTTTTTTTTTATTATTTGAGGTGCTGTTTTTTGGGTCTAATTAAAATTGATTGTTTTTTTCGGATTGTGACTACAATTTTGAACAATATTGTGACCACGATTGGGTTTCATTTCTAGCCTACCCCAACTTGTTTGGGACTAAAGGCTTGGTTGTTGGATGTTGGTTGGTTTTTTTCGGATAAATAGTTCTCTGGGATATATATGCCTGGAAAATCCCACAATGTCAGAATACTCTTAAAACTTTTTTTCAAAGTGAGGAGTGATGTTATAGAACTTTCGACAGAAGAGCTTTCTTTAATTTTAATAGTTCATATTCACATATCACAGGCAAGGCAGCGATTGTTGAGCTTGAAACCACGAGCTATTTGAAAGAAACTGGAGAGATACTGTGCATGAACCGGTAAAGATATTTATGTAGATTGATACCAGCTAAGTAAGCCAAGAAAATAAGGCTTAGATCTCAGTTAGCTTCACATAAGCACAATTAAGATTATGTAAAAGATGAAATCAGAATACACTGAGTCTAAGCAGTACCGAATTATGTATGGTAGACCTTGAATTGAATATCACTGGGCCAAAACAATGTTTTTTTCATTTAGTTTTCAAGAAGTCGGGAATTCCAATTTTTTTTTTAAAATATAAAATTTGCTTTTATATGGCAAAAACACCCAGCTTTACTCATGTTTGCATCAATATCCTGCAGCTTTTGGACCATTTGCAAATTGCAAATAACACACAACTTTTAGGTCTTATTTTCAAGTTTCAATTAAGAAAAATATTAGGTAGAACTTAAAAAAAGAAAAAACAGGAAAGCATCTCAGTTTCCTCTCTTGTGGTTAACTTTGACAGGAGTACAGTGTTCCTACGTGGTGCTGGAGGTTTTTCTGATTCTTCAAAGCCATATTCGTATACAACTTATCCACCCAATCAAATCTTTCGATTCTCCATTCCAAAATCTAAACCGACAATTGTATATGAAGATCGCACTCAAAATTCCCAGGTATTGTTTTTTGTTTTTAATGTAATACAAATAATACACTATTACCTCACTGCCAAAGATATCTGCTGGTACGGTAGCAACTTATACTGTTCTAGTACCATACCGTAAGAAGCATAGGTACTTGAATACTTCTCCTTATCTGCTGCTTGAATTTAAACCTTATTTTTTGTTTATTTAAGCTATTCTATAATAGGCACCTTTTTTTTTCAATGTAATGTAGGCCCTTCTATACCGATTGTCAGGCGATTACAATCCTTTACATTCAGATCCATCAATTGCAGAAATTGCAAGGTTTGCATCCCTATCGCCCTATCCCACCTACACAAGCAATAAATTATAAGTGAGTCTAGTTTACTATGCATAGTTCGGATTGGTCCATACTATGGATTAATATCTCTGTTTTCGAAGTCCAAACAGTCGATCTGAGCAATTCCATGATCTCCATATGAAAATGTACTTGTAGATAGGTTGAAAATCACTTATCTAAAAGTTTTAGACCATTCAAAAGTAGTGATTTTCGACGTATCCAAGAAAATAGTGAAAAAATTCTAAAAAATGTAAATTTAGTTTGCATGTTGAATTGCTTAGATCGACTATTTGAACTTTGAAAACGAAGATACTGATGCATATTATGGACCAATCCACGCTATGGAATAACAGGAACCTGTTATTCCGATCCCAACCGTTCAAATTTTCCAATGCGCGAATCTTAACGAAGGAACTTTTTCATGTGCGAAGAATCTCAACAAAGATCAACAGTTGGGATCAGAATAACAGGTTCCTGTTATTCCACAGCAGATTTATTTCCATAAATTATTATATAACTCATCTTTTTGCTTCTCTTTTTCATAGGTTTAGTCGCCCAATACAGCATGGACTATGCACCCTGGGATTTGCCATTCGAGCTGTGGTAAAATCTCTCTGTAATGGTGAGCCAGCAGCCGTAAAAAGCATTTTTGGCCGGTTTCTCTTACACGTCTATCCAGGAGAAACTTTGGTCACTGAGATGTGGCTTCAAGCCCCACGGTACATTCTCTCTCTCTATTTTGCTGCTTTTGTACTATTCTAAGTTGCATACTGATTTAGTGAGTCTGTTTATTACTTGAAGACCACCCAGAAATGATTTTGGTTTTTAGCTGAAAAAATAAAAAGGGGGCCTATCATTTGTACTATTATGCGAAAAATGCCCATGATGTATATACTACTTGTTGAAGACATGCTGTTTACAGTACTTATATGAATCTGCAGAAAACCCCCACAATATAGTTTTTGCAAAATAAAAGCCATGTATTTTCCATTGATATTGGACTTAATAATCTTGACAATATTATAAAGGTGCAAATTTGAAATCATATATTCTCAGTGTGAGGAGATTTGCTACATGTTTTCTGTTTAACAACCACTTGAAACTAAGGCCGTCACTTGTGTCCGTATTTTAGTTATTTAAGTTTGTTTAAGAAAAAATTTCAAAACTGTCAACTTATTTAATTTTGAAGTCACTGTGTACCTATTCACTTAATAGCTGGTGCAACAAAAATGCCATCGCTTGACCTTTCATTCAATAAATATGCACACTACAAGGTTAATTTGTTACGGCCACTTTGAACTGATCAAGAATTATAGTTCATCTCACTCTGATTGCTGCTCTTTATTTCTTTTCATCTTGTTTCTCATCTCACATCTAAGTCCCATTTTTCTGAATCCTAATTACTGGTAACATGAGGGGCAATAATTAAATGAAATTGTTCTCCAAAGTTTATCAGGGGGACATGATTGTCCAAGATAGAGTGCTCAAATTTTCTAGTAGAAGTTATTATGGTAAATTGATGTTTTCCAGCTAAACAAGTTTTGTTGCAAGTAAATCTAGTGCTGTCCTCTAATTTTAGATTGCAGTAAATCAATGCTGTTTTTTGTTGGAATTGTAGTTTTCCTTTAGTATTTTTTTTAAACTCTAATTTCAGATAGTTAATCAAAAATTTTTTTTAAGCAGAGTCATTTATCAGACAAAGGTGAAGGAAAGAAATAAGGCTGTTCTTTCTGGTTACGTGGAAATCAAACAAATTCCTTCGTCATTATAAGTTTACTACAGAGAAAGCAAAAGTAAAGAAGAGAAGCTGGAGTTGGAGTTGGAGTTGGTACTGGAGATCTCCAGTTTGCTTTTCAGCAATAGCAGCAGTGTTTTATAGGTAGTTGGGAGATCAAATCAAATAATAATGTAGACTAGTGTAGAGTAAAATAAAAGGTTGAAAATGCTGAATGAACTTTTGTCATGTCTCAATAAAATGCCTGCCTGGATTATAACTGCCACATGTAAAAAATTTCAGAGGTTGTCTCATGACTTTTTTTTGTTGTTCACTGTACATTCAATAATTGAGATGCTTCTTTTGCACTAGAGTTCCAATTTTTGACACTGCATATATATAACAAGACAGTACAGTCTCAGAGCACCCACCACCCAGCATTGATTTTAATTTAAGTTAAAATCTTTGTCAGAAAAATGAAGAACAAAATTTGTTTTGGGTTATCAAGTATGAATTTTATTTTAAAACGAAATTTTAAATAAAGTTGTGCTCTTCCCGCAAGCTTTGAGTATGTGTTAAAATAAGAGAGGTTTGCTGTATATCATTCGAGATGATTTCATACTAGACAGGTCTAGCAATTTTGTTGTGTTACATCACTCTTGCATCTTCGTTTATAAGTGTGAATTACATAAAAATTTGAATGTTTGTACATGATTTATATTTATTGAAATTCACACAAATTTCACATTTCATTTCGTGCTTCCTCGAATAAAGTTTACTCAATGCGCGACACGCGAGCAAAGCGGAATTTTTCTGAGCAAGCCAAATTATTGCATATTATAACAACTTTATCAACGGGTGAAAATTGAAAAACCTAGCTTCCTGATCAAAGAAAATGAGAATAGCAGCATCGCTTTGAGTATGAATTCTCACATTCAGTTGACAATTTAAAAACTGTCAGTTCAACCAAATGTCAAAATTTCATCAAGCCACAGATCCCCACCCTGCAAAATATGTACATTTTTTGGTGCAAGATGTCTTTTGCCAGAGATTGGTCAAAAATCTCAAGCTCTGGCAGAAATCCTGTACAGTTAAAAACTCAAAAAAAGAAGGCAAAAGATTTGTCTGGCAGAAATTGCAATATCCCATGTCGGCTTTTTTCTGGTTAATAAACGAGTCGAGGGCAGTTTGCCTCATGTGCTCTTGCTTACATATTCAAGGGAAGATATACAAGCCAGATACCAGAGCACTCTGCATTTGTGAGCTATTCACATGCCATGCAACTAGCACATAGTACTATTATTCACCGTAGTCAAGTACAAAACAAAAAGACTTGCTTTGCTTTTGATTTTTCTACGGTCAAAGGGCCTACGTTATCTCATCTAGTTAGTTTTTACACGACAGACTAAGAAAATGAGAGCATAATTTATCATCCAACAATATATACCACGTGATTGTTAGAAGTCCGTGTGTCCGTGTGTGTGTGTGTGTGTGTTGTAAAAATATTGGCATAATTCCTTTAGAAAAATATTCGTATGTTTTAAGCTGGTCAATAATTAAATATTATCTAAGCTAATTAGGATTGTCAATGGATATTTATACGAGTAGGGTTAAAATGCACCATTAGTCTTGTGCTCCAATCATGCTCCACGTCTTTTTCTCTGTTTTAAAAGTTCGAACAATCGATCTGAACCGCTCAACATGATCTTCATATTAAAATGTACTTGGAGACCAAATTTTATGTTTTTTGGAAATTATTTACTATTTTTTAGATAGGTACAAATCACTGTTTTGGATGGTCCATAATGTTCTGAAAACAGTGATTTTGTACCTATCTAAAAAAATAGTAAAAAAAGTCCAAAAAATATAAAATTTGATCTGCAAGTACATTTTAATACGAAGATGATGGTAAGTGGTTCGGATCGACTGTTCGGACTTTGAAAACGAAAATAAAAATGGTGCACAAAACCAATGATGCATTTTAACCCTACTCTATCTATATATAATATGATAATCCAATTCAAATACACATGAATAGATTCGCATGTGGATTTGAAAAAATGTATTTGAGAGTTTATTGGATCTGCATGTGAATCTTGAAAAGAAATCCATTTTATTAATGAGTTCGCATTTGGATCTAATCCGAAATCCATTGATTCAATGTCTAATGTTATCCTAACATACTAGATATGATTTGAGTTATTTCAAGTCACACACGTCTAAAAAATAAATCATAATTAGTCATATAACCTACTTTAATTAAATTCATTATTCTTGATTTCCAAGTTTGTAATAAAATAATTTTATTCACTTGTGCTATACATTTTAGACATTTTAACTAACATATCTAATATGATCGGATCCGATCCAAAATCCGCTACACTAACAAATACAAATTATATCTGGATCCTCAAAGTTTAATTGGATATGCATCCTTACCAGCCTTTGGTTTAGTGTCAAAGGTAATACTCTCCGTGTGGAATATCGCATGTTGAAAAGTCGGATTGTTAAATCCCTCGTGGATATTAAATAGTTGGGTTGCTTGATCTCCGACCTTTACTCATAAATTTATAATGAATCAATATTTGATAGTACTAAAATTTGGAGTAGAACTAGGGTGTACTCAAGCTCACCAAGTCCCGCGGTTAACTTAACTCTAAAATCAATTGAATTGACTTCAAACGACGAATTCAAACAGTTAAAACCGATCTACTACACAAGTGATGTTTTGACATGCAAAATTTATAATTTCTTTTAATTAATTTAGTAATCTACTACACAAGCGGTAAAAAATGATGAAAAGTAATGTATTAAAATTAACTTATAAATTTTATTTAACCACTTTACTTTATACTAAATTTATGTTTAAATTTATAGTTTGTGAATGTAAACACATTAGATTAGTTTCAACAGTTTAAATTTCAACAGCTTAAGAACACCCTAGTTTCTACTCCTAGAATT
This sequence comes from Carex parvula, assembly GCA_025461045.1. NCBI lineage: Eukaryota > Viridiplantae > Streptophyta > Magnoliopsida > Poales > Cyperaceae > Carex > Carex parvula. The sequence continues at coordinate 455,661 of JAJGRW010001303.1, read as the reverse complement.
TGATCCGAATCCGATCTATTGATAGTCCATAACTAATATCCTTACTTAGAAAGATCGTAACTTTAAAATTTAACTAAATTGTAGTTTAAAAAAAAATGAGCATTAGCTGCCTATTTCTACTAAAAAATGATAAAATTGTGGTTGAAGTTTTGTTACAGTTTTAACACTTAGAAAAAATCTGTGTGTTCTATCATGTTATGCGGTCACAATCTCTCTGATGAAATGACCTTAATTAAAAATGGTAATAACCCTTGACATCAGCTTGAAATCATTCCAAAACCATACTTCAATCATGATATGACAAGGTATTTATTATTTTCTCCCAATTAATTAGCTGATCTTGTAGACGTATCACAGTACTACTTTTTTCTCCAATACATCGAGGAATTCTTTTTCTAGATAAAAGGGGAAAAAGGTAGGAGAAGCGCTCGTGACTTGTGCATGTTTCATCGCAGTTTGAACCAAATGGTCATCTTTTCTCTGGTGCGCCGATTCTCGCAGTCGCTGATTGAAAATTTGATACGCTTCTTGGTTTTTTTTATTGTAGAATTTTCATTGGAACTTAGTATTGGGAATTTGGGATTCTTGCCTAGGCGGGGTTTTCCTTTCCGTCAACCTATTGCTCTCAAAAACTCTAGGTCTGCTGACATAGTCTTTGTTGGAATTTAATTTTAAAAATCTCTGCGGTAGACTTACAATTTGACATCTATATTAGATAGCTTTTGCCTTCGCTCCTCTGAGCGAGTCCATAGCACCTTTCCAACTATTTTTCTTTGTTTTCTTCCCCCAACATAACTATAATTCATATCACCTGAGGTACCTATTTTAAAGAAGTCCCGTACATTTTGTAAGATTGAGTTGAATTGATCCGGATTATAATCGGACGGTTCGGATTTAAACAGCGGTGAGGTAATACAGAGAATTTGAACTCACATAATTATTTGTCAAGCAAACAATTATCCATAATGATATAGAGCCAAACTAACGTCAAATTTTGGGATTGCCCTCATTGGTCTAGTGGCAAAGATAATGTTCTCTGTTTGAGATGTCACATGTTCGAAATCCGGATGGGAGAATTTCTTGTGAATATTAAATAGTTCAATCTCTGCTCAATATAGAGTCTGGATCCTCCGAAGTAGTGCGTTCATCGAGTTTCAATCTGAACCATCGAATTAGATTCTAACTAATATTGTCCATACCTATAATATAACGGTGTTCTTAAAATTTGTACTAGTATATAACAAATAGACCGGATTCAAACTCAAAAATTGGGGTTTGGGTGATATGAATTCCACCTGATGCCTGGATACCTGACAGGGATATGCCATCAGATTTCATTTTCTGTACATAATATTATGAATCTGTTACTCTAAATTTCTTTCTTCATGGAAAAAAATGTTTTTTTATTAGGGGCTTATTTGTCAGATATTGAAAGTTCAAAGAGTGGTTATCAAACTAAAATTTAGAAAGATGATTGTTACAGTTTTAAAAATTTTAGAATACAGTGAATTTCCTCTTGAAATGTTAATTATTTATGCAGAGTTAAGTTCACGCTTATTACTGTAAATTAACACTCGTCATTATATCAAAACCGATTAAAATTACAGCGGAAGACTCATATCTTTCATGTCTCATTCGTGTTTCGCATTTTCATCTCTGTTTTCAAAGTTCAAACAATCGACTGAACCGCTTAACATGATCTCTGTATTAAAATGTGTTTGGAGATCAAATTTTATATTTTTTTTAAAATAAGTACAAAATCATTGTTTTTCAAAAGATTACAGACCATAAAAAAATATTGATTTTGTACTTATCTAAAAAATATAAAAAAAAATCCGAAAAAAATAAAATTCGATTTTCAAATTATTTTAATATGAATATCATATTGAATGGTTCGGATCGACTATGTGAACTTTATAAATTAAAATAAAAATATAAAATACGAGTGAAATATGAAAAGAAAAACACGAGGCATTTAAATCCTGCTATTAAAATTACTTAGAAAAGATCCCTTGTCAATTTTTACTATTTCTAATTGTTTTGCACGTATAGAACGGTACAACCTGAAATTGATTGGAACGCGACGGGACCAATTGCGACCAAAACATCCACAAATCATGGTCCAGCCCTAGTCGTACGTAGACGAGACAAAATTTATATAGCCCTTAACCGTCTGACGTTTCACCAACAAGATTCTATCCAATCCGAGTCCGAGGTCATTCCATTCGAAATCACAAAATAAAACCAAATAAGATTCTATCCAGTTCAAATTAGTAGGATTTGGCATCTGACCAGATAGGATACCTCATACCTGGACCCAGTATTTATACAATGTAATTCCGTAATACCCTCACGTGAAAGCTTGTGGGTCTGTCTGACACGACGATGATTTATGGAATAAAATAGTACTCTGTTTCATATTAATTAATCTATTATCCGTTATAAGGGAGATAAAGGTCACCACTTGGATACCAAAATAAAATTCGATGTCGTGTATCAGCTTTGGTGTACAGTGGAGCTGTTGAGGTCCGCTCAACAGGCACTGGCGAAGCCACAGCCAACCAGGATTTTGAACAATGTTATCCAACCCGTATTAATTTCATTTGAATTTGGATTTTATTTATTTTTGAATTTGAATTTTGTTTACCTCTGATGCTCTCATCTCTCAGGGAAATCGGCTGAGTTGTAACAAATTTGTCAAAGTTTTTCATCAATTTGTTTTAAAACTAGAACAAAAGGAAGAGGGAAAGAAGGGTTTAACAGTGGGATCTCAATGAACATGTTATTTTTTTTTCCAAAGGAACGTGTCAAATTCTTTTACAAAAGAAATAGGTCGAATTTTAATGTAAAGCATTATTTTTTTTTCCTGAGGTTCAATTGTTTAAAAATGAGTTGAACTTCAGAAGAACGGTCTTATGGACTATGCTCTGATAGACTATGCTTCAAAGTAAAATTTAATATTTTAATATTTTACATTATTCTCTAAAATATATTTGACATTAAACTTTTTATCTTAACATTATTTTAAAAAAAAATCGAGTTTCCAATCTAATTCAGTTGATTCCTACCGATTCTTCCGATTTCAATATCATGGTCAATTAACTGATTCAGCTTCCAATGAAAAAGAATTATAATATTTTAATAAAAACATTTAATAAAAATAATAATTTTTTTGTGTACCCCTGATAAAATTTCTGGCTACACTACTGTTAATATGCCATGATCAAGGACCAAATCCCAAAATCTTATGTAACTAAATTAACTAAAGTTATTAATAATCCTGTGAGAGAAATATAAATAATCTATGGATGACATTGATGCAGAACAATCCGAAATTCCAAATTTATCTATACTCATTCTATTCTACATTTTTATTAATTTTATTATAGCCATGAGTTAAATAGCAATAACATTAATCGAGCCTGTTATAAATTTATTTAATCGATATTTTTATTATCGTCGTAAATTTATCATGTTGAATATCGATGTATAAATCATAGTCTTGGTGATGTGATATTGATTGGAAGCTAGGAAACTCAATCGTCTTTATGGAATATAGATTTTCAATTTAAGGTAGAAATTAAAAAAAAAAATTATCGTCATATTTAATGTCAAGTAACATTGTCAATTATTCTTTTTAATGACCCATCTGTATCACTCTAAATTTAATATCTATTGAAAATTTCAAAATTACAATCAACAAAGCAAAGATCTCTCGTTGATACGCTTGATCAATACATTCATTAGTCCTTTATATGTGGTATCCTTCTCTCTATGTAGCTAATAGCTGCACGTAATGTTGTCGTGCAAATTGATAAACACTGACGTAAGGAATCAATATGCTCCTGGGCTTAATTTTGTCATTATTTTGAATATAAGTATATTCTTATAATTTTTTATAAGAAAAACATAAAACTCAAACTATATTTTGGAAAAAAAAATTGAGGGCAGACAAATTTTGTAATTCTTCGAAGTTTAAGTATACTTTTATAAAAAAAAAAATAAAAGGTACAAAAAATAGAATTATATTTAAAAAAAATTCAGCCTAGAGTTGGTAGAAAACTTTTTATCTATAAAAATTATTAAATTCAGACGTACGAAAACAGAAAGAGTGTTTCGATCCTAACAAATATAGTAAGATCAGACTCAGTGAGTCTGATCCAAATATATAGATCGGACTCAATGATCCAGATCCATTGATATATATATATATTCTTTTCTAAACGGTTGAAAAAAAGAATAAAAGTGTCACATTTTATCAGGTCATAAGTGGATTGAACTCAATGAGTCTGATCCAAATAAACTTTTTTTTTAATTCGGTAAAAAAAAATTAGTAGCTGTCATATTTAATCAATTCAAAATTGAATCTTTCTCATTGAAACCGATCCATCCACAATTTTTTTTTGTTTTAATAATTCGGTAGAAACCTTCTCATCTCTCCGCATTTCAAAACCCAGCAGCTAGATTCTTCTAATCCAATGTTAGGCTGAACTAAGAAATATTCCATCTCCTCCTTCTTGATGAAGTTAAGCTTGGAACAGATTGGCATCACCATTGTAATCAACGTGTCAAGCGGATTAATATCATAAGTTTTTTTTTCAATTACATGAATATTATGGACTGCAAAATTGAAAACAATGTTAGAGCAATTTTTATCAACATTTACGGAGGTGAAGTAATACGCACACAAACAGGAGAAAGTTATAATTTAGAGGTTGCATGTACATTTTTTGTGACTGAAAACACGAGTTTCGATGAATTACGGAGGCAGATTCATGGCAGTCGTTACCATTGTTTCTGTGGATTTTAAAAAGTAACCAATTTGGATCGGACCCAATGAGACCGATCCAATTCTAATCTAATTTTCTGTGACACTCATATTCTGGAATTTCCCATCAACGCCTATTTTTCTAAAAAGAAAATATATCAATGGATCTGGACCATTGAGTCCGATCTATATATTTGGATCGGACTCAATGAGTCTGATTTTTCTACATTTGTTGGAAACAATATACTCTTTTTATTTCCGTACGTCTATATTTAATAACTTTTATGGATAAAAAATTTCCGAGTTGGCATGTGCCCACCTCTACTCCAAAAATAGTGATTTTGTACAAATCTAAATAATAGTAAAAATAAATAAAAAATATAAATTTGGTCTTCCAAGTACATTTTAATGTTGAGCGGTTCTTATAGCAAGTTTGTACTTTTAAAAATAGAGATAAAAAAATGCGAAGCACAATAAAGCACGAAAGACATGGATATTTTGAACCCTCCTCAATCATTAATTAGTAGAAAGAATATATATTAGCATATCGTCTATCTTATTTGATCGGAGTAATTTAATTTAACAAAGTAAGTGGGGGTGGGGTGGTCTACTGGTCTCAGATGCAATTATCATGATAGAATTATTAACTATAACATTGGGCAAATTTAGTCACGCCCCAACAAATTTATCCTACCGAATAGTAAATAGTTGGTACTGATAGGACATATTTATCTTAATCGTCCTTTCACTACCAAGTACCAACTATTTATTTGTAGGTATCCCCATGTGCACCATTCCTGAAATAAGGGGGTCCGGATCCCCCAAAGTAACTCAACTTTTGAGTTTTTGATCGGGACCGTCTAATTCGATTCTGTCGCTCGAGATCGTCTCGAGATTCGAATCCGTCGTCGGAATGTGTGCGCTCCACTTCGGAATGGATGGTTTCGGATCCGAATTGGACGGTCCCAATTTAAAACCCAAAAATTGAGTTACTTCACTAAATCCGAATTCGAAATAAGGGAGGATTTGTATAATTATCAACAATAAAACTTGTTTCTCTCGATAGCAAAACGGCATAAATAAAGTTTGCGAAATCAGTTGACGAGAGAACGCATTAATTGCTCAAAATTTCTTGTTGACGAGAGAATGTTTTGAGAAAAACACTTGTTCTAAACTTTCATTCTTAATGTAACCATCCAAATTTTTTCTAGTTGAAGAATTCCAATACACCAACCTTTTGGGAATTTTAAATACTATAATGTATAATCGTTCAATCGCGCTTTGCAGCTATACAATGCTATTTAATATTTAGCGATGGTTATGTATTTTTGTTGGACACATATGCTAGAAATTAAAATTTAATTAAGTTAGTGAGCAGCTAATTGCAATTATAATTTTTAAGATCTAATTTTATCGGTAAATAATATAAAAATTCATTTAAATTGAGAGTAATAAAATGTGAATCCTCTCAATCATTTTTTCAGTTCAACCAATTCAGGCCTTCTTCTTCTTCTTATTTCTTTTTGTAAAAATGAGGTTATTTATGATTTTTGGACCTACACGTTAAAGTACTATATAAAGTTATTACTTTGGTGTTGCATTTAATGATCAAACATTTATTGTTCAAACATTAAAGTACTATGTAAAGTGATTACTTGTGTCAACAGTAATTAATTACAATTCATAATTCTCGATATGAATATATATATCTTGTGTCTGGAAGGTTCAACGATGGACTGCTATTACCGCATCTATCACATTTAATTCAGAAGGGAATTAATTATCACAATTGAATTATTAACTATTTCATTTGGCAAATTTAGTCACCACCCAACAAATTTACCCTACCAAATAGTAAATAGTTGGTACTGAAAGGACAAATTTACCCTACCGAATAGTAAATAGTTGGTACTGAAATCTGAAAGGACAAATTTACCCTAATCATCCTTTCAGTATCAACTATTTATTTTCAGCTATGCCGACGTTGTCCATTCCTGAAATAAGGAAGGACCTGTATAATATCATGAAAAGATACTTGTTTCTCTCTCAAAAAACAAAGGAACTTGTTTCTTTCGATAGCAAAACGACAAAAAATGAAGTTCCTCTCCTGTATTTGTAAACGGAGAAGAGTAGTCAATAGTCATCAATACTCTATTACCAACTTGCCAAGGGTAATAGTCAGCTAGTGCAAATATCCGACGATTCCTGGCGCGATGATTCCCGCCCCATTTTTAATAACTTTCTTTTCCCAAAATAGCCCTCTTGGGGACGAATTCATATCACCGACGGTACCGTAAAAGGTAATCTTTTACAATTACTTGATCTGGACCGTTCTTTTTAACTTGGCACGAATCTCAAAGCCCAATAATACTGCCCCCTCAGTCAGCCCGAATCCCAAACCGGCTGAGAGTTAATCTCAAACCGTAAATAGCTAACTGTAAAAGGGAATCTTTTACGGTACCGTCGAGGATATGGATTCTCTTGGGGACCGGATGTGAGTAGGTTAATAATATTATTATTGTAGTACAATAAGCACATACATTTTTTCTTTTAACTTTTTAGTTCCAAACTTCCAATCCAGCTTTGTTTATATTTAGTCTCTAGATCTCTTTTGCGAGAGAGTAGCATTATGCCATTATCGCTAGACTGATAGTCCCAATGGCAATAGATTACTAATAATGAGGACGCATCTCCAGTCTCACAAAAAAAAAAAAAAATTGAAGAATTAAGTATCTGTATTACAATACTAGATCATAAAAGACTGTATGAAAGTAAAAACTTGCATAATAGTACTCATGTATTTTCCAATGATATTATGATGTAGGTTTCTAAATTTCATCCACAGGAAAAATAAATAAAAATCATATAAGAATATTGTTCATTAAAAAAGAAATGGTATGCTTTCGGTCTTAGGCTCTTAGCTATGTAACTAGTGTTATTAGGTTTCTGCATGTGTGAAGTGAGTGACTTGAGAGTAGGTCCGATGGGCATCGGACCTACCTCGGTTCGATGGGTTTAATCACCATCGATTTGCTTTGAGATTCGTGTGAAATGCTTTAAACCCCGTGCATGTATGTTTCAATTTTCGTACGCACAAATCTTATACTACATCGGACGGTCAGCGTGGCGTTGAACCTAAAAGTAGGTCCGATGGACATCGGACCTACTCCGTTCTCGAAGTGAGTGGTGGCTTTGTTGACTTTTTCAGAAACGAAGAAAGATGACACACACAAGAGATATTTAACAATTTAAGAACCTAGCGGAGATTTTATTTTATTTTTAATCAAAATGTGCTAGCAAATGAGGAATATTAATGGTCCAAAGCTTGTTGTCAATTAATATTTGTGATTTTCAGAGTCTTATAATTTCTCTCTCACTCAAATCTCAAGTGCGTTTCTAAATTCCAACCGCTCTTATTTATTAGTGCTTAACTTCAATTTAGTAACAAATCAATAGTCAATCTCCATTCCAAATTATGATTCTTTTGTTGTAAAATTATTATTTTTAGTAAACACTGAAGGTAAAGCTACTCAACTATTTAATATCTACAATATTTCTTCTTATTCAAACATACAATTTTCTACACAAAAAACATTGTCTTTGCCGCAAGATTAAAGACTCATTCTCTTGTAAGCAATCGAGATTAAAGACTCATTTTTTTGGTAGCTCCTTTTTGTTAGTTTTATTTTACATAATAATTTTGCGCAATAGCTGCTGTTTTCGGTCGTAGTTTTTTTTTGTAAATATTGCGTGACGTAGTAATAATTGCCTAGATACTAAAATCTTAGTTAATGGTTTGCCCAGATAAAATGTACTTATATTTTCTTTGGAGACGATTATTATTGTCGCAATTATATTCTTCTTAATTTATTCATCTTTTCTCTCCGAAGACCTTTGATTTAGAATATTATTTAAAAAATAAGCGACATCACGCGCCAAAGCAACATTATTTTTTGTTCAAAGGATAGTGTTCACTAATTCACCGGACATCTCACCACTCGTCCCCTGTGACCTAAACAAGGTTTTTAATTTTTAACCAATTGGTGTGGTGAGCCTAACTTTTCACTGTACCGCAGCACCTCTGATACTTTACTCCAACCGGACCCAAATTCCATCATTGCCATGTGGCATCGGGGCACATTGAAATGGCCTTTTTAATCGCCATCATTGTTCCTCCTGCGTAACCCCATCTCAAGGTAACAATAAGAATAACGTAATTATAGTGTTTTGCATCTTCCACTTTCATCTCCAAATTGAGTCAATAACAAATAATTAAAGTCAATTTGAGATAAAAAAAAATAGTTGCATGTTGAGATCAATTTGAGTAAGAAATGCAAAATCATAATTGATTTAGAGAAGAAATGAAATAAACACAAAAGCAAGCGTTACTGAGCTAAGAAAAAATTATCAAGGACATATTAATAAAAGGGTATATATAAAAGAATAATCTTTAAATAAAGTGAAGTGCTACTTAACAAATGTAAAGTACAAGGAGCAATATTTTCATATCGACAATTGGATAATAAGAACATGAAAAAAATTGATATATCATGTATCAATATTCAATTATTTTTTAATGATTGAAACAATAACAATTAATACCGTGATGTTGTGGCATTATGTTGTATATATATGCTTTATCTATCATAATTTTAGACTTCTATTGTAATGGACTTTTAATTTTAGTAATAATTTATATTATACTATTTCATGTATATAAAATGCATAATAAAATTATAATGTTAATCGTTAATCTACATATATGATCACAAATTATATAATATAATGTACAGTGTTCTTTCGTGTATATATTTAAAACCTCATTTTAAACTGCTTGAAAGTTGGCTTTATAGTTTATACACATTTTCTCTTTGCCAAGATATCCAAAGCGAATAGCAGGAGCTACACCGGGAGCTGTTTAACTGCGCTCCTTAACGAAACCCAGATTAGATGAACTAAATAAGAGCATAAATTAGAGTGTCACTTAAAACCACGAAAAATACTTACAAGTCATTGAAGTCACAGCCTCACAGGTATTCGCGATTCACTGATTTGGCTACTTCTAATGTTAAATTCGTTCGACTACATGACACAACTGGCGCACCAAATAGATAGGTAAATTTCTGTAGAAAAGAGAAGTAACTGTTATTATTTTCGAAGTGATAGAAAAGTGCTATGTGCATCTGTAGAAAACAAGAAGGGATACGGAGAAAGAAACGAGTCCACATAATCTGCATTAACGTACCGTTTGTGTTTATCTCCGGACCGTCCAATCAGAATCTGGGCTAATCCGGCCCACGTCTGTATGCACGGGGAACTTAAATGTTCGTGCGGATTAAAATCGAACAGTCCAGATCTAAAATAAAAAATTAGTTACCTCAGATAATACGAAGTAGGGGATACGGAAAAAGAAACCGACGCCTGTAAGCTGCTGCTCTTTTGCTTTTCCCACTTCGTCAGCGACAAAAATAAAGAGAGAGAGAGAGAAAGAAAGGAAGAGATTAGAGACTAGAGAGAGAATCAAAGACAAACCAAAAGCATCTCTTTCTCTCTCTCTCAACCCTTCGCAATCACCACATTACCTTCTTTTTTCTCTTCGAATCCCCAAAGAAGATGCGATTGAGCCAAGGAAAGATCAGCTCACTCTGCTTCTAGTTCTTTCTTTATTTCAAATTTGGAGTTTTTCGAGGTTTCTCGAGGTAATACTTGTTGCTGCTAACCAATGGCGAGTGTTTCGTCGGAGGGATCCGATGAGAGATGTGGGAGCTACAGTCCTAGTGCTGACGTCAGCGGTTCTGAGACCTCCAGTGAGTGCTCAGGTCGCAGGAGGTACGGCGCTGCCTCTGCCTCGTTCTCCGCTGCCGGCGCTTCCAGCTCATTTGCTTCCTCGCCGCTGCCGCCGAGCAATGGAGTTATTTTTTGGGACGGGAAGATGGAGAAGCGAGACGAATTGACAGGTTCGAATTTTCTTTATTTTTGGAGAAATTTTTGTTGAGAACCTTGCATGTTTAGATTTTCTGAAAATACTCCCTTTAGTTTAAGTTTGTATTTCGGGGAAAGCTGCGGTGCCTGCCTGCCTGTGCAAGCGATAAGCTGAATTTTCTGGTCTATTCTTCTTGCTATATTGGTAGAATATTTAATTTAGCACCATTTTTCCACTTGGAACCTTGATTTTCAGAATATCTGTAGAAACATCTTCCAAGTAATTTATATTTGTGTAATATAATTGTTTATCAATATATTTAAACCTCTTTATCAAAACTATTGGAACACCTCGTAAACATTTATAACCTCTTTACCAATAGTTTTTATGACCTAGAATTTGTTTAGCTCAAAGACATCTAGACTTAAAAATCTAGTTGAGCATCCATTGTGGTGTTTCAAGTGTAAAATATTTCCTTCCTGGTAACAACTAAGATATCCACTAATATGCAATTTTTTTTTTGTTCATTCATCAGAAGTAGAAATGATGAAGGAGAGATTTGCTAAGCTTCTACTAGGCGAAGATATGTCTGGTAGCGGCAAGGGGGTGTGCACAGCTCTTGCTATATCTAATGCCATCACTAATCTTTCTGGTTAGTCAATTGCCTATGAGGAAATTCAATTAAAGATATGTCATTTGACACAGCTTTCTCATTACACTGACATAAATTTTATTAGCTCAAAACCATTGTTCTTTGTTGTCATTTAAATTATTGTTGCTTTGACCATTACACAAGAGTTAGTGGCTTCTTGTTAATAAATTTAGGAGAATATGGTTTTACCTTCATAAGATGAGAAATATCATGCATGACCAAAACACATGATACAACATGATTAGTGGAGGATTAGTGAAGAGATGGAGATTGGTTGTGGTATACATTTTCTTTTTAAATTTTTTAGGGCTCACACTTCAATTCCTTCTTAATTCTGTTGTTAATTTATCTTCCTTATATTTATACAGCGACGGTGTTTGGTGAATTATGGAGATTAGAACCCCTGGCCCCACAGAAAAAGGCAATGTGGAAAAGAGAAATGGATTGGCTCCTATCAGTCAGCGACTCAATTGTAGAACTCGTGCCATCCCTACAGGAGTTCCCTGGTGGAAGTGGGATCTCCTTCGAGGTGATGGTTCCGCGGCCCCGCTCTGACCTCTGCATGAATTTACCTGCTTTGAAGAAGCTCGATGCTATGCTAATTTCGATCTTAGATGGGTTTAAGGAGACTGAATTTTGGTATGTGGATAGAGGGATCTGCATGGCTGATGCCGATGAGGACGGATCTGGTCTGTATCTACCTATAATCTTTCTGTAGAATAATAATGTTTTGTTGTTTTTTTTAATAAAGGCTTGTTTTGAGGAGAAAGAGGATGTGAAGCATGCATTTATTTTTTTATTCTAAATATTGGCAAAAGTTGGGGATAGATAAATCTCATATGGGTTATGAAATTTTTAGCTTACATACCATATTTTAGTCCTAATTTAGGTTACTTATTATTGTTCCTCTCTTCTCTCTTTGTACCCTAGTGAAATCCAAAAATAAAATAAAGAGCCTGGACTGCTTTAACATGAAAGAACTTAATTTCAAGAATAAATTCTAATTTCTCACGTATTATGCTAACCGATGAATCTTATTTTGTTAACTTAGGTGCTGGGGCTTATTCATCAGGTGGTTTGCTTGGCCGACCATCAGTCAGACAGGAGGAGAAGTGGTGGTTGCCTTACCCAAGGGTACCGCAAAAGGGCTTATCGGAAGACTCTCGAAAGAAGCTCCAACAATGCCGGGATTGTGCTAATCAGATATTAAAGGCAGCCATGGCAATTAATAGTGGGGTTCTTTCTGAGATGGAAATTCCTGACGTTTACTTGGAAACTTTGCCTAAGGTGTGAGATTGTTAGTTAGGTTATGTAAATCAGATAGTGTAAAGTGCAACCAAAAAACCCTTCTTATGGTAGCAAAAGCCAGAACATCTGAATGTTAATAAAAATTAAAAATTAATTGGTTGACATAATTGGTTGTTGATACATGCAGAGTGGAAAATTATGCTTAGGGGAGATAATCTACAGGTACATAACAGCCGACCAGTTCTCTCCAGAGTGTCTTCTTGACTGTCTTGATCTCTCCTCAGAACACCACACATTGGAGATAGCCAACCGGATCGAGGCAGCAGTTCATGTGTGGCGGCTGAAGGGCAGCAAAAAACAAAGCCCGTCAAAGCCCAAGCCCAAACCCAAGCCAAAGAAGCAGTCTTCATCTTGGGGTGGCAAAGTCAAGGGCCTCGTTGGAGATGTGGATCGGAACTCGCTTCTGTCACAACGGGCCGAGGGTCTTTTACTTAGCCTCAGGTTGCGGTACCCTCGTCTTCCTCAAACTGTTTTGGATATGAACAAGATACAGTACAACAAGGTAGTTTTTTGTTCTGAAAAATGAAGTTCTTTAAGAAAATATGTCAAGTGTAAATTGCTGCTTTCATTCCCTGGGAATTGCAATAAAAAGACCCTTATGTTATTATTTGCAAAATATCATTTTTAATTGGAGATTCAAAATAAGCAGTTTGTTGTTGATTTTGGAAACTGCTAGTAGCAAAATAAGGATAGTTTGACCATTCAAAAAGGACCATCCAGTAGTGGCTTGTTATTTTCTCATGGTTAGTAACCTTTTTTGTAACATAAAAATTGTAAAACCTAATGGTTCTGAGGCAAAAGTTACAACAATGAGAACCTATTGTACTTGGCAATTGATGATTAACTATTTTTGTATAAACAAAGAAAAGTAGCTTATTGTAAAATTCCCTTGTTTTAATTACTAATTCCAATTCTAGAGGTGGATTGCATCCCATGTGAAATTTGATAGCTATTGACAATCTAGAGCCTTATTACAAAGTTCCCTTTTTTTTGTCTTTCTAATTTTGTGACAAAGTGCATCTTGTGTAAAATTTGACAGGATGTGGGCCAGTCAATTTTAGAGAGCTATTCACGAGTCATGGAGAGCCTTGCTTTTAATATCATTGCCCGAATAGACGATGTGCTCTATGTAGATGATGCAACTAGACAATCGGCAGGTACTGAATCAGTTCCAATGTTCAACCGAGGACTTGGTGGGGTCCCTGTTCAGAAGCGCATTTCTCCTAGTCCCTTTTCAATTCAGAACACTCCTTATGCATCCCCATTTGCCACACCAGCTTTCTGTACCACCCCTGCTGTCGGTAGCCCTGCTAGAAATCAAGCTCCCTTTAAAGGAGAAAAATATTTTACTGGTGATTTAGGGAAGATTTGGTCATATGCTGGAAATGTAAGTGCGAGAAAGGATGGGGATGCCCCTGAGAGGGATTAGTTTAGATTTAGCTTTTCTCAAAATGAGATTAAAGAAGTGTGGTTAATTGGCAGTGAAATTTTGATTTTTCCCCCCCTGTACAGAGACAAAAGGTATTTGAGTTTTTTTTTTTTCCTCCCTGGTGTAGCGAGATCTTTATTGCTGGATACAGTCCAGTTGTTCATGAGTTTAAATCCTGTTTGAATTTTAGCATGCGTTGTAGGACAGTGCTTGACAAACAAGCAAAGCAGCAAATTATTACCATGATGGTTTACTTTTCCATTTGTGGAGGCTTATATGGTAGCCCGTAGGTCATAAGTCGTGATAAAAGTGCTTTCTGTTTGTAATTTGCACTTCTTCCTACTAGAATCTAGACAGTACACTTCTTGTTTGTAATTGCTGATATTAGAGGGAGAAAATTCAAATATAATCCATTAGTTTTGGAGCTAGATATATAATTTTGTTTTTCTAGAGATGTTATACATAAGGTAAATCTTGTAATGGAACGACATAATATGACTAAAAATAAAGTTAAATGAAGATGGCATGAAGTATAGAAACAATAGAACCATTTTATGTGATTAATGAAATATATGAACTTTTATTTTCCTGTAAATCGAAGAATAATTAATTTCAGTCTAACAAATTAGGAGAAAGAATAATGGTGGATCGTTGAGTAAGATGAATACATGCAAGTCCAGTATGTGCACACTCTTAGTATTAAGTAGCAAGTATACTGATTATTTTTTTTGTTTAAATGTTTTTTTATTTATTTAAAGGAGTGCTAGACTTATTCCTGTGCGCGCAAATTGTGTTAAGCTGCGGATGAATACACTTTTGATCAATCCATGCAACAAATCAAATTAAAAAAGATAAAGATTTCATGTAAGTGCTTTAGAAATCTTGTATAAAACAATTAGAATAAAAGAAAACAAAAGGGTTTGTTGAGATAATTGATTCATATTGATTATTGAAGGAAGCCTGTTGCAAACAAGTGATGGCAAAATGTTCATCGTTAAAATCAGAATGCTTGCTTTGTTGATGTTTTTAATAACATATAGTTATATTTAAAATGTTCCTACAATTATTAAAAAGCATCCAATATATGTCCTCTACAAGCTCATAAATTTATTTGTTCGAAATCTAAGAGATATATCATAAATTACGCTTATAATTCTTCTGTTGCATTTAGAGCGTATTGTTTTGTTTGTTGATGGTTTTCAATGAATTATGATCACATTTTTGATTCACATATAATAAAAATTGTCAAATAACATGTAAATTATTTGAATAGTAATTTTATGCAACAAACACAAATATTCACAGTCATGTTTGAAGCAATATCTTAAAATTACGAGGTTTTGGTGATAAATTCATTTCTTGGATTTCCCTTCTTTTACATAGTGGTAAATCTTGTATTAATTAAGGGAATTAGATGATTATTTCTATTGTAAGAGGGATTACGTCAAGGGGATCCCCTTTCACTTTTGCTGTTTAATTTTATTGCTGATGTTTTAAATAAAATTTTGGAGAGAGCTCAAAGGGTAGGTTTGATACAAGGTTTGGGGAATTTTAATAATTGTGATAACGCGCTAAATCTGCATTTTAGATGACAAATTACTTTTTTGAAAGCTGGTCGGAAAATGATTATTGTACTTGGGTGGCTACTGCTATGTTTTGAGAACTCATCAGGTATGAAAATTAATTTCGATAAGAGTGAGATGGTCCCATTGAATATTAGGGAGGATGAGGGTTAGGGACTTGCAAGGCTACTAGGTTGCAAGGTAGTTCAATTGCCAATAATGTATTCAGGGGTTCCATTACATTGGAGGAAATTAAGTGAATCAGATTGGTTGCCTTTAATAGAAAAGTTAGAAAAACGGATACAAATATGGAAAGGTAAATTAATGTCATTTGGTGGGAAAGTAACATTGTTAAATGTTGTTGTTTCAACAATTCCTTTATACTGGCTGTCTCTTTATAAAATGCCTTGTGGATCAGATATAAAATTGATAGACTACGATGTAAATTTCTATGGTTTGGTAAGACTCAACGCATGCTAAAAATTTTAGAGTTTAATACGGTTCATGAGTTTAATACGGTTAGAAAAAAATCTTCACCAATTGCTTGGGATAAAGTATGCAAAAGTAAGACTCAAGGTGGATTTGGGTTTTTAGATATTCAAAGTATGAATAATTCTCTTTTAGCTAAATGGCTCTTTTGGTTTCATGATAACAGAGTAACAGGTACTTGGAAAGCTATTATTATTGAGATACTCTCCAACAGGTGATAGAAGAATAAAGTCTTTCTTGTGGAATGATATATTAAAATTTAGATCAATTGTACAGGTCAGTACCACATGACAGCTAGGTAATAGTAATACTGTCAGATTTTGGTTAAAACTTTATTGTTAATTCTTTGTATAAATTTTTAGAGTTTGGTGGTGTTCTTGATAATCCATTTAAAAGCATTTGGATGGCTAATCCCGATGACATTGAAATTTTTTTATGGTTGGTAAGGCAAAAGAAAGTACTAACTAAGGATAGGTTGAGTAAGAGGAGTTGGACAGGTGACACTAAGTTGATCATCTTTTTGTGAATTGTCAATTTGCTTAAGCAATTTGGCAATGGACAACTCAGTATAACAATTTTTGTTTTGATGGTATTTCTATAGGTGACCTTTGGGATTTAGATTATGGTTTTCCATTAAAAGAGCTTAATATTGTTGAAATTATTAGAGGGACTGTGTTATGGAATTTATAGCTTGATAGAAATATAATTATTTTTTAAAAGGGGCCAGGTACAAGATGTCCATGTTTTAAGGGCAAAAATCTTAGCTGTTGCTAGATTTTGGGCTTTGAATAAAAAATCAGATCTTACTTCTCAATTGAATTTAATTTTTCTTGTGATTTGAAGGACCTGATCGGTCTACACTAGTGGTTTTCATGGTGGATACACATGCTTCAATCCCTATGCTTGGAGCAAGGATCAGTTCCATTGGTGGTGATGCTAGTTCTACTGAGGACTCTGACAGTAGCTTCAGCTTGCAAAGCTATGAGATTTCTTAGTTTACAAGGTCTCTTTTGTATATTTTGGTATATTGGTGATATGAGATCTTTTTAGGGGCTGTTTTTAATATTTCTATGTGGTAGCAGGATGTACTAATGATGGCTGTAGGGTTCTAATATTGTTTTTTTTTCTGTTTTGTTGCTTTGGTTCTTTGTTACATACCAGTATGCTTTGCTTGCTTTGTACATGATACCAGTAAATTTTGAAATAATTTCTTATAATGGAAATTAGTGGCATAGTCCACTTCTTTAAAAAAAAAATGTTTGAAGCAATATATTTTGTATGTTTGGAAAATATGAACCATACAAATTCATATAATTCACGTCAAATTTGGGATCCAAAGCTATTGCAAAAATTATTTACAACATGTTGAGATTTGAATCACATTATTTTATACATATTAAATTATGTCAAATATATTGTTGAAACATATATACCACATTTTGAAAATTTGATAAAAATATAATATGTTGAATTGTACTTAGTGAGCTTTACAATTTGTAAAAGATTTTTTTACTATTTTACAGACATCTAAACATTAATTAATTTCTTAGATATCTAAACATTAATTAATTTCTTAGATGACAAATTGGTGTTTTCTTAAAAGTTTCCGGCACGTAGTGCTAAATTTCAATTTGTGGTTTTTACTAATGTGGTACCTCAATACAACTATACCACTCACAAAAATTCTTATGTACACACTAAAATAAAATTATATATGCTAAACTCCAATTAGAAAATATTACATGTATATCAATTAATATATGCGCAAATTAACATGAACTATAAACTATGTAGAGATTATCCATTACAATATAAACAAGTCACTTAAATGAAGATAGTAGATAAACCCATAAAACTAAAAGTTATTAATGTTACGAGGTAATCGCTATGCATGAACTTCAAATTTGAATATGATATAAAATTGATTTTTTCTAATATCCAAATTTTGTAGGGGGACATATTTGTGATACTAGAATCATGATTTTTCAAAATTACTTTGGATTGAAGAAATTTTTACTCAATATTCTCACTTGTCGTGTATAGTATACATATTGTATCAGCCTGGAGCCCTGGAGTAATAAATAAAAACAACAACTACTGAACTACATGACTATAAAGATCAAACTAGCATGAGTAATATGCATAACACATGAACAACCAAATGATACACCGTAATAATTGTAATAATGCTACGGTTAATTAAATATATTCAAATAAAATTTAATAATAAAAGGTCTGAAGTATAGTAGCAGTGAGCACCCGAAATAACCATAGTAGATAACAAATATTTTCTATTTGACGAATACTATCTTCTCATAGAAATATTATTTTTCAACTAATTATTTACAAAAAAATATCTCAAAATACAAACTCATATGATTCAAATCGTTATAACAAAGTTTAAAAATTAGCACCAAAATTAGATATTTAGAAGTTAAATAAACATTATGTAATAGTAATTATGAGAATATTAAGCATCACATTGCTTCAAGATCAAGTATAATCATAAAATTTTATAAAAAAATAAGTATAATTATAAAAAACAAGTATTTTAACCATAGAAGCTTAATGAAAAATGAAAAAAAGGTTTAGTTATACAAAAATTATTGGGGGAAAAGCTATCTAAATTATTTTACTAAGTGTTCGCTATAGCAGCAAGTAGTTTAAATTTAATTAACATCATAGCATCTAACAAATCTCCATGTTAAAATAGCCGCTATAAACGCTACCTAAATTGCAGAATAAAAATTATTTGTGTATAATTATAATGGCATAAGAAAACTTATTGACAAGTTACATGGAGGGAAAACACTGCCTAGTTTAAGCCTGATGCTTTATGGGCCTTTCCTTTAATTTGAGATTCTATTGAGGATGGGTTATTAACCCAGAAGAGGAACATGGTAATGTTAAATTAAGACTTTTGAAGTGTATAAACTGAGATACTGGGCACTTAGTTTTAGCTCAAATGTTGAATTTTTTCCATGGCCGGTTTATGTTATACTTACAAAAGAATTGGGAGTGATGTTATTAGTACTGTACATAGCGCATATTAGTCTGTACTATGAATCAAGGAAGCGACTAACTGTATCCAAGCTTCTTTACCCAGTTTTTATCCAAAAAAACTGTCATTTGACTTGCGCGAATACTGTAAAACTTTATAATCAATACTGTAACTTCAACAACAAATCATGTATAATACGTAGTTTAAAAATCTAACAAGCAGCGACCCTTGGACCCAAGTTAGTTGCAAACAGTTAGCAACTTGCAAAATACCTGTACTTCCGGCTGTATTTGAAAAACTGACGGCTTCTAAAAGAAACAAACCCTTCTCAAACTTGTAGTTATTTACAAATAAACCTAAAATTGTGCAAAATTAATTTTTTTACATCAAAATTAAATTTTTTTTTTTCGAAATTAAAATTTAAAATTTATTTTTTATTTTTTTCGTATTTATTTTTTATTTTTTACGTAATTTTTTTCCTTCAATTATTAATATTTATATATTGATCTATATAATGTAAAATAAGACTTAAATACTGTAAAATTAACAGATGCAAACTATAAAACTAACATATGTGAACTACAAAGACTTCAATACTGTAAAATTAGCATAGGCAAATTATAAATTCACAGCAAAAACTTCAATACTGTAAAATGGACCCCTGAAACTATCAAAATAACATATACAAACTATAAAATTTCACTAATCACAAAATTAACTGTTCAAAACCATAAACTATAACCAACAACTGTTCAAAATCACAACCAACAAGTATTGAAAACCACAACCAACAACAAATGTTCAAAACCACAACTAGCAACTGTAAGATGTGAACTGCAACCAACAACTGTTCAAAACTGTAAGATGTGAATTGCAAGCAACCACCACAAACAATAATTGTTACCACCCATAACTGTTCACAAGCACAAACAAGACTTAAATAAACAAGGTTAATTATTCACAACCATCTATACAAAAATGGCATACAATTGCTTCTCATCAGGACATGCAGCAGGAATCAAATCAAGTCGAATCTTGTCCTTCCTCCATCAATCAAGTATGTACTTATCATTAACATACAATTGCTTTATTCTTCAAAACCATGATCGAGTGAGCGCAAACAATACCAGAGGCCTCAAATTTTTTGCAAATACAAAAAACTTCCTTCAACTGCTCCTTGTACTGTACCTCAAAGATATTTCCAAAAATATCTTGAACTTCATAAATCTTTGTAGAGTCTTCTAGTTGCAGTTTAAAAACACAAGTTAAATTCACAGATTATCTAACCTCGTGTTGAAACCTATAGAATATGGTATTCGTGTATAAACTACAAAACTGTTTCTCAAATTCTAAATCAAATATTAACACAGGTGTTGTGGTCTTGTCCTTATGGTCCATAAAATGCTCTCTCTCCCAAATCCTACTCAAACCATAATCAAAATTGACAACGAATTCAGCAAGTGTTGCCTTAGATCGGAGATAATTATCAAATCTGTCATTCATACTCTCAACCCTTTGGGTAGTATTCATGCCAACCATCACTTAAATGAAGATTGTAGATAAAACCGTAAAATTAAAAGTTATTTAATGTTATGACACTATGCAGGAACTTTAAATTTGAATATGATATAAAATTGATTTTCTCTAATATCCAAATTTTGTAGGGGTGCATAAATGTGATACTAGAATCATGATTTTTCAAAATTACTTTGGATTGAAGAAATTTTTACTCGATGTTCTCACTTGTCGTGTATAGTATACATATTGTATCAGCCTGGAGCCCTGGAGTAATAAATAAAAACGACAACTACATGACTATAAAGATCAAACTAGCATGAGTAACATGCATAACACATGAACAACCAAATGATACACCGTAATAATTGTAATAATGCTACGGTTAATTAAATATATTCAAATAAAATTTAATAAGAAAAGGTCTGAAGTATAGTAGCAGTGAGCACCCGAAATAACCATAGTAGATAACAAATATTTTCTATTTAACGAATACTATCTTCTCATAGCAAATATTATTTTTCAACTAATTATTTACAAAAAAATATCTCAAAATACAAACTCATATGATTCAAATCGTTATAAAGTTTAAAAATTAACACCAAAATTAGATATTTAGAAGTTAAATAAACATTATGTAATAGTAATTATGAGAATATTAAGCATCACATTGCTTCAAGATCAAGACAATCATAAAATTTTATAAAGAAAGAAGTATAATTATAAAAAACAAGTATTTTAACCATAAAAGCTTACTGAAAAATGAAAAAAAAGGTTTGGTTATAAGAAAATAATTGGGGGAAACGCTACCTAAATTATTTTACTAAGTGTTCGCTGCAGCAGTAAGTAGTTTAAGTTTAGTTCTAACGAATCTCCAGTTAAAATAGCCGCTATAAACGCTACCTAAATTACAGAATAAAAATTATTTGTGTATAATTATAATGGCATAAGAAAACTTATTGACAAGTTAGGTGGAGGGAAAACACTGCCTAATTTAAGCTTGGTGCTTTATGGGCCTTTCCTTTAATTTGAGATGCTAGGTGCTTTATGGGCCTTTCCTTTAATTTGAGATGCTATGAGGATGGGTTATTAACCCAGAAGAGGAACATGGTAATGTTAAATTAAGACTTTTGAAGCGTATAAACTGAGATACTGGGTACTTAGCTATAGCTCAAATGTTGAATTTTTTCCATGGCCGGTTTATGTTATACTTGCAAAAGAATTGGGAGTGATGTTATTAGTACTGTATGTAGCGCATATTGTCTGTACTATAAATCAATATTTTCATTTTCAGAGTTTAAATAATTAATCTGAACCGTTCAACATAATCTCCATATGAATCTCCATATAAAAATGTACTTGTAGATCAAATTTTATGTTTTAGAATCTTTTTACTATTTTTTAATAGATAAAAAATCACTTGATGTATCATTTATAAGTATTGATTTTCTACCTATCTAAAAAAAGTAAAAAAAAAATTATAAAAAATAAAATTAAGTCGGCAAATAAATTTTTACATGAAAATTTATGTTGAAATATTCAGATTAACTATTTAAACTTTGAAAAAAAAACATATAAATTAATTTGTCATACATACCGATATATCTACGCTATGCATAATACCGTAGCCTCACTCAAGAATTTGGTTTATAATATCTAGGAAGATTGATTTGAAGCAATAACTTCTACACATGACTAAAAAAAGTGTTACTGCCTATGCATTCTTTGGAACAACATCTCTGTTTTTCTGAAGTAAAAATGTAGTAGTGCTCCTAGATTCCATTAATCAAAAACACAAAATGTGTCAATTGTCTATACAAAATATCAAATAAGAGAAAGAAAAAACAAAATAACAAGAAGAAACAGCAAGAAAAACAGTAAAAGAAAAAGAAAACAAAAACAGTAAGAGAAAAAAATAAAAGTAGTAAAGTGAAATTCATCCATCGTAGAAACAGTAAGTTGAAGCACTTGTGGTCATAGTGACAAATGAATAGTTCGGGTTCGGTTCGGCGGAGTCAAAAATTCGTGATTCTGGAATAATTCAGGTATAATTCGGAAATGATTCGGTACCACAAGGAAACAAAAAAAAAATTCGCATTTTATTCGTGAATAATTCGTGATTCACGTTTTATTCGCGAATAAATTGTATAATACGTATTTTTGCGTTTTATTCGGTGTTCGGTTCGGAAACGTCCAAAAAATAAGTTAAACGCGAATTAATCGCGAGTTATGTTACTATTCTTGTAGTAGCTGGAGTGGCGCATAGCAGACCAATAGCACAATTACATTTGTGCTATGAATTTTCACCAACAAAACCAATAGCACAATTTCACCAGTGCTTTGAGTTCTCACCATCAGCATTGGCTCATCCCAAGTGATTACCAGTAGAGTAATAGACTAACAGAAGTGCTTCCTCATCCTATCCAGTGGTGTACCAGGAACGGTATTATGTCAATACCTCCCTTGCAACGAGCACCGCATTCTTTTCTTGTTCAGCAAAATACGCCTACGCCACTCTCTCCACACCACAAAGTTCAATGTCACTTGCACTGTCTTAATTGTTTGATTTGCTGATTGCATGACTACCTCCTTGTAGTGCCCTTGGCGAAAAAAATGACACTGTCTCAATACCGGTAATTGCCCCTGTACATGGTTCCTTATCAGTACAGTGATGGAACAACATCTCTTAAAATCTTATAACCTGAATGTCCAATCCACATCAGATACGGACTCATATTACTTCACGGTGGACTCACAACTTTACGGTTCAAATTTGCTCTCAGTTTGACCTAACTCAATCCGATACTTATATAGACCGTAAGGGTTTCCTTTAAAATTTATGTCAGGTTAAAATAACGGTCTGGATCCACTAACTCTATGAAACAGTACAGGTGTAATAGATGCGATTCCCATCAGATACCGCATCGGAAAGTTGGTACCTCACTGGATGATATGAGTATAACTAGGGTGTTCTTAAGCTCACAAGTCTCTTTGTGAGCTTAACTCAAAACCCCATCGGATCGGTATCAAGCGACGTATCCAAACTGTTGAAACCGATCTACTTCACAAGTGATGAGTTTACATGTCAAATTTATAAATTTTCAAACTAATTTATTATAAAGTCAAGCGGTAAAAAATAATAAAAAATGAACACATTAAAATTAACTTATAAACAATCATTTTTTTACCGCTTGACTTTATACTAAATTAGTTCGAAAATTTATAAATTTGACATGTAAACGCATCACTCGTGAAGTAGATTGATTTCAACAGTTTGTATGCATCATTTGAAACCAATTCAATAGGTTATTGAATTAACCTCACAAAAGGGCTTCGTGAGCTTAAGAACACCCTAGTTCTACTCGGATGATATTAAGGCTGTATATATCAACAACCAAATGCAATTGGGCTTGTTCTCTCTATTTGGGTTTTTATCCAAGCAACATTGATAATTCAATGATGATCTCATCGTTTGATATTCTGATTTCACAAGGTGGTGAGAGAACCTTTTTTTTGTCGCATTTCTGATCTGTCCGATCTTGATTGAATGATTGAGAAATTTCTTGAAATATATTGTTTTTGATAAATAGGTCAATTTGGAAAGTTCGAGCCTACAACTAGATTAAAAAAGAATCAGATGAAAAAATATATGAAACTCTTGAGAAAAAATGCTCGTGCATTTTATTATATATCAAACTCTTCAGATTCTCAAATATAAAAAATAATGTGACTTGCAATTTTAAAGGGTAATATATGTTGCTTCAATTTATCTTGTTCTCAAAATATAACAAAAAAAAACTTCGCCATTATTCAACGCGGTAAGGAAATAAATATTTTCATACATCTTTCCATTCATATGAGTTATCATATATTAAAAGCATGACAAAGCTTATTATTGCACTCAATATTGATACAAAATCGACCGCAAAGCATGGCTATTAACCTAGTTTTGATAACAAAAAAATTTAGTTTTTAAATTTCACCTAAAATGACTCATTTAACTTTCCTTGTCCTCCTTCAATTAATTTCAATCAATCATTACATGAAAATCTAACGAATTGATATGACGTGAATTAATTTTTTTAAATGAACATATTTTTACGACTCACGCGTTAACAGGTCAAATTTATAAAATTTTCAAATTAATTTAGTATAAAGTCAAGCGGTAAAAAATATAAAAAAATGAACGCATTAAAATTAACTTATAAATTTTTTTCTTCGACTGTTTGACTTTATACTAAATTAAGTCAAAATTTTATAAATTTGACATGTAAACATGTCACTCGTGAATTCAATATCTTTTATTGAAAACCTTGGCAGAGGCTGCGAAGTCGTGAGGGGATTTGAACTCTCGACCTTTGGATAACCAACAATCTTAGGACTTTCTTCCTAGCCAACTGTACTACCTTCCCTTTCTCATAAGTCAGTATAAATGGTTTGGATTCATTGTTTGAAGTTATTCCGATAGTTTTTAGAGTTAAGCTCACAAGGAGCTTGGTGAGTTTAAGAATACCCTAATTCTACTCTATATGCGATACGTTTATATGTCAAATTTGTAAAATTTTAAATTAATATAAAGTCAAGCAATGAAAAAAGAACGCCTCTTTTCTTTATTCATTAAAACTATTTCGGTAAAATTTGAAGTTAGGCTCACCAAAATACTTGGCGAGCTTAAGAGCACCCTAGTTCGACTCATCTATATATACTAATATAAATTAACTAGAATAATTATTAGTATTTAAAAATGTAACTAAACAATTATATATGTGTTGGCTCATTATTTCTAAAAAAATGTCAATAACTAAACCATATTGCAAGAATCAATCTATAGAATAACAGGTATGAAGTAAATTTTTTTATTCTATCCTTAATAATTATGTCAACGCTCTATTATTTATTGAGGAAATATAAATTTTTTTAGCTGATTGAAAACCAAAATAAAAAATGTAAGTCGAAATCCAGCAACCGAGATAAAACGAACAAAGTATTAGCAAACCAGTGATCCCATTCCCCTCAATTTTTTTTTTTTTACTAAAAGAATTTGTTGAGATATACTAATTTAGTTAACATGCATGATCCAACGAACCTGGACTCTTAAGTCTCAATTGTCATACTTGAACCTAGACTCTAATTACCAAACTTGAATTAATAATCCATAATAACATACACGAATACGGTTATTATGACCGTGTATAAATCTCCTATTTTAAGGTTTTTTTTTAGATCTGATACGGTTCTCTTATAGTAATTGTATATATGATGCACGCTGACACAATTGCAGAACCGTAGTTCGTATATCATTAGTGTTTTCTACTGTGTATAGTCGTCTTTTTTGTAGCAGTGAAAATAATAATTTATAAAATTTAATCCTTATAAATGGTATACAAATAAGTATATATATACTAATGAGTGAGGCTATGGTACTATGCATAGCATATATTGGTCCACGCTATGAACTCAAATCTTCAGTTTGAAAGTCCTAACGGTCAATCCGAACCGTTAGGATTTTGTAAAAAATATATTGATCCGTAATACGGACCAATTCGCGTTAATAGTACCATTGCCTCACTCTATACTAATATAAATTAACACAATTTATTTATATTTAAAATGTACCAAAACAATTATGTATTTGTTGGCTCATTATTTCCAAAAAAATGTTACTGACTAAATCATATTGCAAGAATCAATCTATAGAATAACAGGTATAAAGTAAATCTTATTTATATCTTTAAAAGATAAGTTAATAAGATTTTTATCTGATGAGTTAATAAAAAAAATTCTTATCTATATCCACATTATTAATTGCGATAATTGTTAACACGTTTCATCGACCTCCTTAATAATTATGTCAACGCTCTATTATTTTTAAGGAGGATAAAATATAAAATTTTGAGCTGATTAAAAACCAAAAAATGCAAGTCGAAATCCAGCAACCAACTGATTATACAATTAATACAGCAGTGATCCCATTCCCCTCTTGTTTATTTATTTTTTGTTAAAAGAATTAGTTGAGATGTACTAATTTAGTTAACATGCATGATACAACGAACCTGGACTCTAATTGATAAACTTGAACCTGGACTCTTTTTTTTTTTTTTTGAAGGTTGTCGGCAAAGTGCTGATCAACAGATGTATTGATAAAAAGAGAGTTATTTATACGAAATAATAATTACATCTCACTATTTACGAAATAAAATATCTAGTAAAGCACACTAGTCACTTGTGTGATCCACTATTCCAATTCTACCCCTAATTTTATGCAAAAATTTCCCAGTTGTGGATATCCATTGTCGTCTCATTTATTAATAGGTTCGGTGGTTTTGTCTTCCCCGAGAAGGTTCTCCTGTTTCTTTCCTTCCATAGTGTCCAAACCCCGGCCGACCACGCTGTGTCCCATAACACCTTTCTTGTCTTATCAAGTCCCCGCCTGTTAAGCCACCAAATATCAACAATTGTCTCCCCATTGCGACAAGTAAGATTTAGGCTAGCCCAATAGTCCTCTCCAGAACCGTGTAGCATAGCGACAATCCCACAGCATGTGATCTCTAGTCTCCATGATACCATTCGAACAGAAGACGCATCCGTGTGTTACAATACATGCCCTAGAGGTAAGTACCTCCTAAGTTAGTATCTTGTTATCTAACAGTAGCCATACGAAAAACCTTACCTTCGTTGGCACTTTCAATTTCATAGTACTCTGTTGTACTCTTATATCACTCCTGTATTGTGCATGACTTTGTAAGCCGATGAGCAGGTGAAGATTTCTGAATTCTCCCACCGCCAGATTGCTCCCCCTTGTTCAACTGAGCATCGAAAAAAAGGGAGTAGGTCGGCTAGTTCTTTGAGGAAGAATGAGCAATCCCCTGAGTTTGTGAGATTTTCGTGTCCCGTTATGTCGTATAATTGTCTCAGTGTTTGTGCCCACTGTGTTTCTGGTGTGTGATGGATCAACCATATACATTTTACCATAAGGGCGTCATTCTGATGGGAAAGGTCTAGAATTCCCATTCCCCCATTAGCCTTAAGGGCACAAGTTCTCTCCTAGTTAACCAGACAGTTGATACCCTTGCACCCTTAGCCCCCCTTCCACAGAAAACTGCGTCGCATTCGATCAATATGTCTGATGATTCCCTTTGGCATTTTTAAGGCATGCATAAAATATAGGGGTATTGCCGATAGAACCGCTTTGACGAGAGCAACCCTCCCTCCCAATGTTAGAAGGCGAGATGCCCATCCCTCAATTCTCCTTCTAATCGCCTGTAACATTGGTTGGAATAGTATTTGCTTTGGCTTCCTGATTGTCAGCGGTAATCCAAGGTACTTGACTGGCAAATGGGACTCTGTTGATTCAAGAATCTCGGAAACCACCCTAGTGAGTTGTAACGGGATGGCCATTGGTACAAATGAACTTTAAGTCTCTAATTATCAGACTTGAACCTAGACTCTAATTGTCAAACTTGAATTAGTATAGTTCATCATATTAATTGGTAAATATACTGACAGAATTATTTTGAATTTACGCAACACAAAATTAATAAAGATAAGTGCAAAATTATATAACTAATGCACTGTGTGAAAAGTAAAAATAACTCTGTCAATGTCTGTAACCGATTGATCTGGTTATTTCCTGTCTAGCTGGCCCCATTTGCATGCATAATGCATTGTCCACTTGGATCAGGATTCAGGAACAAAGTACTACAAACAAAAAAAATGAAAAAGTAAGCTATTTAATTAGTCTTCATAGATATTATTAGATATATTTTTTTTGGATAAGGTTACAGGATATCATATCTTAAACACAAATGGAAGATGTAATTGCCGT
The DNA here is from genome assembly GCA_025461045.1 of Carex parvula. Taxonomy (NCBI): domain Eukaryota; kingdom Viridiplantae; phylum Streptophyta; class Magnoliopsida; order Poales; family Cyperaceae; genus Carex; species Carex parvula. The sequence continues at coordinate 427,189 of JAJGRW010001303.1, read as the reverse complement.
TATACATATCATAATTTATTAAATCTTCTAGTGCGATGAATCTGTTGAATTTTCTGCTATTGCGTGGTGAGATGAGAACTGGGGTCTGGGGTCTGGGGTAGTTCTGTAACGGGTAGTTCTGCGTGGTGAGATGAGAACTGGGGTCTGGGGTCTGGGGTAGTTCTGTAACGGGTAGTTCTGTAAAAGAGAAGTTTTACGAAGGTTGCATTATGTAATGATGGATCTGGTTCGAACCGAGAATTGGGGTCTGGGGCCCATGTTATGAATAGGCTGTCACGATTCGCCGCGTCTCGTGAAGTTTGGTTGGCTCTCTACAGAGACTCCAAAAGCTCCTGCGAAATTTATGTGTTGTTTTCAAGAGTTCTCTCTGTGTTAAATTAGATTATGGTTTGATAAATTAGAGATAAAAATCAAAGCATCAAACCAAAGACTCAGTTAATCAGTTTTCTGCATGAACTATTAATAACGATTTCTCATATAATACAATTCAACACTTATATGCTAACAATAGTGTGCTAAATGATCCACATTTTATTGAACACATTGTTTATTGCATAACTAATGATCAGGTTATTCTGATAACAATAATTGATTCAAGATAGTAATATATAAAGAATTTTGAAAGTTGTTAATTGTATTGGTTATTTTCGTTCATAACAATTCACTCAGAATATAGTCGTTTAAATGAACTAACAGTTGAATTCGTGGACAGTTTTATAACCATTTCAACGGTTTTATAAATCGCTCCTATGATTTCTACTTCCTGGAGTCCACTGCTATAATAGTTTAGTCAAATTATTCATTCTAGCCTTAAATTTACCTTACCGGCAATTGAATTAGCTGTGCGGTATGTGTTCACTTGTTTTAGATTTTATATAGGTCTACTGAGATATTCTCGCAACACTAATTGTTGTTCATTAATCAATTGTAAAAGACAATCAATTCTTTTTAAGTAATTGTAATAGACAATCAATTCTTTTTAAGTAATTGTAATAGACAATCAATTATTTTTAAGTAAAAGTTGGAGATCAAGTCATCAAACTATTTAATATTTATAAAGAATTATTCTATTTAGATTTTGAATGTGCTGTATTTCATATGGAGAACATTGTCTTTATCACTAGATTAAAAATTGATTCTTAATGATAATTAATTCTTAAGTTGTAACAATTTATATTAGGAAATAGAAAGGTTAACCGAGTAGATGTGAGTTTCAGCGACATCGGCATCTTTACGGTCACCGTCATGTCTCCCCCCCCCCCCCCCCCCCCCCCTCTCTTTTCTTATAATGAAAATGTTACGAAGCACGGCTTAAAAGACTCTCATCCGAGTTTTGAACCCATGAATTCACGACCTCTCACACAAATAGTGTTATCCTTTGTTACTAGACCAAATTAATACTAGTTCTCATCAATCCGCAAATTATAATCATAATTTAAATTGAATCATGATATAATATTTATCCAATGGCGGAGTCTACTCCTTGATTTTGAAAACTGGGTATATGTCTATGTATAATCGGATTGTTGTCTACTCTTGAATTTTGAAAATCATATATATGTCTATGTATAATCGGGTTGTTACCTTTATATCTCTAAAGAAATTTTTACCTTCTCTAAAACAAATCATAGTCTAAATTGATTAATTTATGATAGTTTGTAATCCACTGTAACATCCCGAAAAATTGAGTCGTTATTATATATACTTAAAAAGTTTTTGTTTATATATATTGAATATACTATATATGTCTCTTTTAAAAAAAAAAGTTTCTCAATAATGTTATTTTAGATAAATAAAAAGGAAAATAAATAAAAAAATTATCATTGTTGTTTTGTTCTGTAAATCATAAATTTGTCCAACTTTATTTTTATTATTACTTTATTTTCAAATCACGAATGATAACAGTTATTTCCATTTAAAAATGCGGCAATTAATCTCTCATCCCTAATAACCGCCCACCCCTAATAACTCCCTTTTAATCCCGCCTCGCTGTCTCTCTCTTAGTCCCAACTCTCTGTTTCATTATATCTTCGGGAAAAAAAAGAGTAAAGAAAGCTTATTATGACAATTATTTTGATGATCGAGTTCAATATCCGATTAGAATTCCGACTACGCCGTCATGATTCTAATCTATTGTTGTAATCCGATTTAAAATTCAGAAATCTCGCTATCAGGTAATCAGATTTCTTTATAATCTGTGTTTTCATTTTGTATGGTTGATTTGAATATTGGTATTACATATTGGATTATGATGGCATATTTAACGGGATAGCGAGTCTGAGGTTGAAATTTGATTTGTCCGATACACGAGGGCTGCTAGTCGTGGTCGGGACTGATATGCGGGGAATGCTAGTTGCAGTCGGGTTCGATGGTTGAAATTGATGTGACTTGTTTTACGGATAACGTAGACCGACGTGCTATCGCCGGTTAAATATGCATGCATAATTTGATGTGTATTTTTGTGGATTAATCTGACCTAATTCAATGGTTGTTAAATTAAGCCAATAATAGAGAAACGCGTCGTTAAATAACCGGTTACTGAGCTTTGTAGCTGACTCTATTTTGTTATTTTCTTTTAATTTTTGTTGGCGACGTAGGTTGACGGGTCAAGAAAAAGTGCGATGATGATGTTATAATCACGCTCCAAAAAATCTGAGGTGTGACATCCGCTAGTTGTACTAGTAAATTTTTTTGTTTTCTACCCTGATAAAATTTTTGGATACACCTTTCTTATCAATCACAAGTAGTACAAATATGAATAAGGCTTAGATGCTATAGATAGCATAAGGCCTTCCATGCTACGGTCTCAAAAATCTAATGCATAAACTTCAAACTTCGATCTAAGTAGCTCAGTAAATTGGTTATATAATGAATTTGTAAAATACAAATTTTTACTATTTTTGATTTTTTTTTATATTTTTTTATGATTTATGAAAGGTGGTAAAAAATAACTTAAAAATAAAAAAATTGTCAATATTTTAGGTCATTTTTTGTCATCTTTCATAAATCATTATAAATAATAAAAAATATCAAAAATAGTAAAAATTGATATTCTACAAGTTCATTAAATAACTAATTTATTGAGCTACTTAGATCAAAATTTGAGATTTATACAATAAATTTTTAAAACCGTAGCACGAAAGACCTTATACTATTCATAGCTCCTAACTCTTACTCTACAAATATATAGTCAATATCTTAACTTTAAGTCAATATATGATCACGTGCTTGTAGTATAATGTACGGGTTTCTGACCCGAAACCATCCACTCGAAAAGAAAAAGAAAAAAGAAAAGGAACAAAAAAACTTGTGACAATGACTCACAGACTGCTATTTATACTATTACAACAAGAAATCAATCAAACAAAGACCCCATGTTAGAGCATTTACATCCTGAAACTCTTAGAGTTTTTAAATAATTATTAACTGCTTTTAAGAAATTATAGACTCTGGAGTTTCTAAATATTCATATTCCTGAAACTAATTTTAGAGTTTCTAATAAGCCACATTAACATAAAATTAAAATTGAAATTTTTTTCCGTTGGGATCTATTAATTCTCTTTCCCCGCCGTTCCTCTTTCCCTTATCCGCCAGACCTGAATGGAATATAAAAGTTCTTCCGTCTTTACTCACGAGACCTGAATGGAATATAAAAATTCTTCCGATGCTCCAACAAAATGTCAATATGACTTGAACAATCGGAGAATGAAGCTAATTTCTCTTGCCTTTATTAAGGGCATGACCATCGTACTATATAAATCACATTAAATCTGGTTTCCTTTACTGTTGCATTGTGGCCTTTGAAGTTTAATTTTACCATTGTTCTAAACAACAACAGATAAGTACTGGATGAACAATAAAACACTGAAACATGCAAGAATATATGCGAGAAATATTACCATCACAAAGTTCAACATTATAGCAAAATCTGAGTACTTGGCAACAGCTATGAGGGATTATATTACAATTTAAAAAAGAAAACTATAAAATTTCTTATTTTTGGTCAACATATAAATATTTTATAAGTACAACAAATTAATCAATATCCTCCCTTTTGAAACAGTTCCATATCTTCTCGACCAAGTCCGCTATGAGTTGCTGATTGGTCGAACTATTCCGAATTCTTGTATGATTTTGTAAATACTCTTGATATTCACAAAGATGATCTCCACAATCATATTATGCATTATCAAAGAAAATTGTACAAAAACACAATTGAGAAGATGTTGCGTGAGAATTTATGAATCACAATTTAGTTGATGTTTAATTCCTTTTTACTTCCAACAAAATAGTTTGCTTGTTATCAATATTTAAATAACAATAATTTGTTTGTTTTTCCAAATAATTAATTTTTTTGGAATAACTCTAATTAAGTTTTTTTTTGGAATAGCTCTAATTACTCTATGAATAGCTCTAATCCGTATTCAACTTAGGACCTTTCCAGTTATCTAGTATTCATAATCTTCAAAATACTGTTACTTGAATCTTCAACAGAGCATGTAATCAAATCACACACGTAACACAAGAATTCTTAATGTTTTACAGTTACTGACACACGTAACAAAAATCCACCCAATTTTGAATTCTTTAACAGATTTGGTCGGTTTGATCATGATCTTTGACTAGTAAAATTTTGGAAATAGAAAACATATCACTAACATATCTACAATTACACGAGTATAATTATTTTATAATTGTCATTTCTTGTGAAATAGAATCATTTGGAAATCATGACAATAAACATAAGTGTTATAAAATATTCGTAAGGTCGATTTAAGATGATATATATATAGTTAAAGTAATCTATTACGGTTTATAAATTATATTTTTATTCAACATTAGTTTATATACTTATTTAAGTATTTCAGATAAATAATGCCATTTAATATCTACATTGTTTTAATTATGCTTTTCAAATGCAAGAAAAACTTTGATTTATATACATATATATGTCCATGTTATAGATTATTTTAAATGGAGATGTGATTCAAGTTATTGCATAAAAAAATTAAAAAAAAATTATATTTGTACTTTTTTTTACTACGGATTATACGGAATTGTACATTCTAAATCACAGTTAATCTTTCATAATATTTAGCTTAATCAACTCTTAAAAAAAAGTTGCAGCGCATTTCCATCGATAGAGACCCAAGCACATAGCACATATTTTACATGTACTATAATGTGGGCCTTCAATCCAACTCACTACTGACTCTTACGCAGAAAGGATCAACTTTGAACAAATTGAGTGTTTAATTATGATAAATATAAGTATAATTCCAAGGATATTCTACATAAAATATTGTAGAGGCCAGTCTAACGCGTCACCTCACATCAGTGTTTTAATATTCGATTCTCATACGGTATGCGGAAGGTCACCGTATGCGGCAGCATATGCGGATTTATATATGCGGATTTTAAATAAAAATTCATATTAATTTGTATGAAAATGAAGTATCTAATGAATGATTGACTTATATCAGTGGCACATAAGAAGCAAAGCTATAATTTGTATCAGAAGTATTAAGCACATATGAAATTACAATTTATACAAAATTATACAGAGGCATTAACCCTAAAAGACCGCATTTGGATTGGGTGATTACTTATGCGGATTGTGGAACCACTAATTTTAAATGCGGATTTTTATTCGGCCAAATAGGTCATATGTGTAAAAAATTATACAGCCAAATATGCGGCCGAATATACGGAACCGAATATTTAACTAATTTTCTATGCGGATTACAACCCAATAAAAATATTCCGCCGAATATTCGGCCAAATAGACCGAACTTTAATACAAAGCCTCACATTTTCCCATTGTTTAATAGTACGACCTGAATAGATATTTTTTTGGTGATGATTGTAAAACCTAAATAGGTGCGCATATGCGGCGCCAAAACGAAGTTCCAAGCATGCTTCTTTGGCATATTCCATCACATGGAATTGGGGTAAAGCGGGGTGGTTAGTGGTATAATAATTGACTAATTTAATTAGATCATCAAGGTTAATTAATTGTAAGTTTGTAAACGATGGTCAAACCCTGGAATTAGCGCCGACTGATTACATACTTACTCATGCTGCCACACTTGGACGCTGGTTGCGTCGCCATTCTACCGAGGAAAATAAATATAAAGAGAATGCTGGTGCTGCGTTGTTCTTCTTATCCTTGTTTTGATCTTCTGTGGCGATCCATTTCGAATATTCTCCTGGCGGAAAAAAAAAACACAATCCATAAGACTCCAATGCCTTGAAATAATAATAATAATAATAATTAAAAATTTAAAGACAAATGAAATCTAGCAATTAAAAATTTAAAGACAAATGAAATCGGTAAAGTTCTAGGATATTTTAGAACAATTTTATTGATGTTGGAGATAATGCAAATAAAAAATGAAAGGTTAGCAAAATTGCACCTCTTATGTCATTATGTAAGAAGGTTAGCAAGATTATAATCCTGTACACGACGGAGCGACTGAAAAGGAACGCATACATTCGCTACAGATAATCCGAAGTCCAACTAACATGAAATCTCAGCTCCGAAGCCACCACGTGTAAACCCGTTCTTTTCATTTTCTGTGAAATGGAGTAATTAAAGAAGCATATTCGGGAGATCTACAGCTAGTCAGCTACTAATGCGACTTGACTTGTTACCCTGGCCGACATGTGGGCCCAGCAACGCATTTCCTTTACTGGATCGTGTCGACAAAATCAGCTCATCTCCAGAGTTCTGACTGTGCTCCACGTAATTTCTCTCTATTATTTATTTCTTCTACTTTTCTGACAGATCAGTTGGCCTCTCTACTTTATTTATTTAATTTGTGTTTATCCACTGGTTCTGCACACTAGACATCTGCTAACGGGTACCTCGGGCAGGGCAGACCCGTACCCGTCCCGGGCAGCGGGCAGGACGGGTACGGGTACAACGGGTAGGCGGGTAATTTTTTTGAAAAACTCCGCCCTGCCCGTCTCAAACCCGTGCCCGTTGCGGGTAGACGGGTACAACGGGCAAGGATACAGCGGGCACGGGCAGGACGGGCACGGGTAGAATTTTTTTTTTTTTTTTTTTTTTTTGCTGTTTTCTGATTTCTGTTTTGTTTTCTGATTTGTTTTCTTATTTTTTTTAACGTGTCGTACGAATATTATTACGTGTTTATAATTTGACTTTTAAAATCTGAATAGTTCAATATCAAATAGAGGAGGGATCGGATGACACCTCTTTTTGGTGACATCTCTTGTTACCACATCCATTTTTTTCATTTTCAAAGTCCAAATCGTCGATCCAACTGTTCAACATGATCTCCACAATAAAATGTACTTGCAGATCAAATTTTACATTTTTTTGAATTTTTTTACTATTTATTAAGTATTTTACAAAAAAACAGCCATACTTAGACCATTGAATTTTGTACCCATCTTAATAAATAGTAAAAAAATTCAAAAAAATATAAAATTTGATCTGCAAGTACATTTTATTTAGATGATCATGTTGAACGGTTGGATCGACGATTTGGACTTTGAAAATGAAAAAAATGAATGTTGTAAAAGAGATGTCACCAAAAAGAGGTGTCATCCGATCCCTCCTCTATCAAATATTGTATATATATATACATAAAATTATCAAGTCACATCTTTATAATTCCTAAATAAATAAAATTTGTAACTCATATATAAAAATTATTTGTGCGAAAATTTGTATATTTATTCGGCTAAGTACAAGTCTAATTATTTATACTAAAATACGCTAGATTACTTGAAATTATGTTGAATTACACTATATTACAATAAATTATGTTCAATTATACTAAATTACGTTAAATTACAATAACCTCGCTAATTATGCTGAAATACGGTAAGAAAAACACTAAACTACACAAAATTACGCTATAGTAGACTGATTTTGCTCATCTTTCATGAATTATAAAAAATAGTAAAAAAATTCCAAAAATAGTAAAAATTGGTAATCTGCAAGTTCATTATGTAACTAATTTACTGAGCTACTTGGATTGAATGATAGACATGAAAATCTTAATCGGAAACTTCAACTCAAGTTTTGAGGCTCTTCCCTTAGTTTTTTGACGAATCCGACGGTCGGATCGGGCTGGAAAGGAAATTAGCTTGGTTTTGGGGCTGTGGAGCTCATGTCAAAATTTCAGTCCGATCCGACGGACGGATCAAAAGTTATGCCCTTTTTTGTCAAAATTTCATTTTAAATTGATAATATATTTTCTAAACGTTCATTTATTTTTAATAGGTTAAATAAAATATAAATAAAAAATATCTTAAATCAATTACTTTAAAACAATAAACATTTTAAATTGATAATATATTTTGTAAACGTTCAATTTAAATTGATAATATAAATCTAAATCTAAATTAAATAAATAAAAATTCAAATCTAAATTTATATGCAAATTAAATTAAATCTAAATTGAATATAAATATAAATCTAAATTAAAATTTAAATTGAATCCAAATCTAATTTAAATCTAAATTAAATTCAATAATGGTAGATTGTAACAAATTTGCTTATTTTTCCAAACAAAGCAGCTTGGATCAATCTCTATACTGTTTCTGAATTAATCAAATTCAAGCATCAATTACATATTTACATACAAGGCTATTACACTCACCACAACATGTTCCAACGATGAGGCATTAGCTGCACCAGCTACTGCAACCAGTCCTCCAACTATGATCAACCAAAGCAAGCAAAAGAGGCATTTCATCAAACATTAACAGAGCAATATTCATGCAGCGCTATTCACAGAGCAGGTTTAGCTTCATGCAGCGCAATATTCACATGCATTGCTGTACTCAGTGCGCTGCCTGTAGCCAAAACTGCTCTGTTAACAGTAGCCAGCGGGGGAAAAAATTCAAAATTTCTGGTTTCGGCGGGCAGCGGGCACGGGTACGGGTACGGGCACGGGTACGCGGGTGCTGGCAGACGGGCAGCGGGCACGGGTACGGCGGGTACGGGTACACCCGGGTTTGTTTCCAAAAACAGCCACCCTGCCCGTTTCAGACCCGTACCCGTGTACCCGTTTACCCGCCAATACCCGGGCACGGGTACGGGTACCCCGGGCACCGGGCACGGGCGGACCGGGTTCGGGCAGCCCCTAACGGGCACTGTCAAACCACTACTGCACACCAACACCACTATTTGTATCGCTGCCAAAAATGGCTGCACGTGAGACTTACTATTCCAAATTTAGCCGGTTTTGATGATTTTATAATGAGTGAGGCTACGGTGCGATGCATAGCACGGATTGAGTCCGTGCTATAGCTTAAAATTTGACTTTTTAAAATTTTAACAGTTGATTTGAACCGTTCAACATGATTATAAAATGAATATGTACTTGCAAATCAAATTTTACATTTTTTCGAATTTTTTTACTATTTGTTCGAAAATCACTTGATCTGAACATTCTGGACCATCCAAAAACAACCTATCTAAAAAAATAGTAAAAAAATTCGAAAAAATGTAAAATTTGGTTTGCAAGTACATATTCATTTTATAATCATGTTGAACGGTTCGATCGACCGTTAGAATTTTGAAAAATCAAATTTTGAGCCGTAGCACGGACCCAATCCGTGCTATGCATAGCACCATAGCCTCACTCTTTTATAATTTAAATTTATTAAATATAAGTCATATTTTTAGAGTGAATTATGATGTTTTGAAGCTCACAAAATTCATTGAGGAGTATAATTATAAATATTTATCGGATTGACTTTAAACAACGAATTCAAACTATTGAAATTTATAAATTTTTCAACTTTATTATTAGCGATATATTTATCTATAAAATTTATAAATTTTTGAATTAATGTAGTATAAATTCAAGCGGTTAAAAAAATAAAAAAAAATTTAAGCTACCATCTTATATATTATAATTTTAAACTTACTATCGATTTTTGAAAAAAATTGATTTTTACCATTCATGCAAACACCGTTTGCATGGAGGTTTTTTTTTTAAATGATAAATTCTAAAGTAGAGTTAGTACAAAAAGTTATGACCGTTTATATTTTAAAATTCTAAGGCAATGTCTGCGTGGTAATTTTTTGTATTGTCAAATTAAATTTCTGATGAAAAATGGGTTATTTCTATTTGAAATAAAATAAAAATTCATAAATCCTCAGAATAAAATGAAGTCCGGAGACAATATATATATATATATATAGAGTAGAACTAGGGTGCTCCTAAGCTCACCAAGCCCTTCGTGAGCGCGACTCTAAAACCTATCGAATTGACTTCAAACGATATTTTCAAACCGTTAGATGTTCAATCTATATTAAAATGTGCTTGGAGACCAAATTTTACATTTTTTGAAATTTTTTTACTATTTATTAAGATGGTTTGAAAATCGCTGTTTTTATTAAAATTCTGCACCATTGGAAAACAGCGATTTTCAAACCATCTTAATAAATAGTAAAAAAATTCCAAAAAATGTAAAATTTGGTCTCCAAGCACATTTTAATATAGATTGAACATCTAATGGTTTAAAAATGTCGTTTGAAGTCAATTCGATAGGTTTTAGAGTCGCGCTCACGGAAGGGCTTGGTGAGCTTAGGAGCACCCTAGTTCTACTCTATATATATATGAGTGCGGCTATGGTGCTATGCATAGCACAGATGGGGTCCGTGCTACGGCCAAAAATTTGACATTTTAAAATCCTAATGGTTGATCCAACCGTTCAATGTGATAACCATATGAATATGTACTTGCAAACTAAATTTTATATTTTTTCGAATTTTTTTACTATTTTTTTAGATAGGTAGAATTTGATGGTCCAGAATTTTCAGAAAACACTGATTTTTCTACCTATCTAAAAAAATAGTAAAAAAATTCAAAAAATTATAAAATTTAGTTTGCAAGTACATATTCATATGGTTATCACATTGAACGGTTGGATCGACCATTAGGATTTTAAAAAGTCAAATTTTTGGCCGTAGCACGGACCCCATCCGTGCTATGCATAGCACCATAGGCTCACTCTATATATATATATATATATTTTTTTTTAAATTTTGACTCTGACAGCTTCCCAACTGTGTCCGGACACTATGTTCATCGTCTCTTTACAAAACTTTTCGAGTTGACCTATTCGCTCAAATCAGAATTTTCTGCAAAATAAAATTATGACAGTTTAAATATTGGAAATAATACATCTGCGTTGAGCTCTACGCAGACAGTGTCTGTGTCGGTGTCTGCGTGAAGGAGGTTGGTTAGACTAGATCGCTATTTAGAATTACGATGGATTGTAACAAAAAGATGGGTTGAAGACGAATTCACATAACCTCAGGTTACCTGACTCAAAGCAAATTACGATCCGGTTGAAGACTTGAAACAAGAAATAAAACTTGAATTTCGTACATATCCCCACGAGATTAGCTTATTGAAATCCCTACAATATCGCCGACTTAATCCAAACCATTAATTAATTATTTGCTTGATTATGTTTCTAACAGTATAAAATTGTTTTCATTGCCATTTTTTTTTAATAAATATCAAAGCGCTTGACAGATGCACCGTTGACAACGAGGATGCATTATTCTTTGACTTAGATATAGAATAATTATATATAATACAAGCAAGTGAAAAAATGATTTAGATGAACTTCAACGGCTTGATTTGATTGTTAGCTAGATTTGTAGGTTTTGTGCTATCATCAATTCTGTGACCTATCATATCCTTCTTCTTTTGGTATAAATCATTACTCCACTTTGATTTGCTTATCCATAAATCGTAAATGAAAATGTCTGCTTTAAATTCAGCGATGGAATTTAACATAACATAAGTTCATACATAAACTATAGTTAGAAAGTTTTTTGACATCATAGCAGCAACTAACTGCTTTTGCATGCAACTTTCAGCCTAATTGCCTAAACGTCTTGCACTAGAACTATTGATATGTTTTAAAACCGTTTTCACTTGATATTTTTTATAAACATTTTTTAAATGTCTAGCCATTCGAAAATGTTCCTTTATTTTTATTTTTATTTTTTGTAAGCACTTACAAAAGTTAAGGTAAGCGAGCCAACTACTCTGTTAACAATACAATTAGTAGAAAAAAAAATATATTTTTTGAAAAGTGGATTTTTTTTTTGTTTCATTTCTTTCTTATGGGTCATTGTTTTTAACTTATCGGCTGACATGATCATTTGGAGTCTCAATTCTAACGGAGCATTCATTTCTAAAACTCTTTGCAACTTCATTCAAGAAGTTTACACATGCACTAAAATAATTAAAAGATGTGAATACCTCCTGCACAGAGAATATTAATTTTGCTACTATATTAAAGACTATTTTTTTTATATACTATTTTGTTAACATTATTGCTTAATTATATTTTGCTAACAAATAAGAAAAATACTAAACAAATAAGAAAAATACCACTCCACATATTATTTTGATGGTTCAAGACTCACTACAAATGTTAAAAAATCTAATAAGAGATCGGAATTGTCAGTATTATTATTGAATGAGCTCTCTATTGTTAACATTATTGCTTGAGCATTGCTTAATTTTGCTACTATATTAAAGATTTTTTTTATATACTATTTTGTTAACATTATTGCTTAATTTTGCTACTATATTAATTATTTCATTATTTCTTTACTTTTATTCTCCTATCAAACATAGACGCACGATATTCTCATTAATAAATGGAAGAACAGAAGAAACAAAAATATATCTACTCCATCACTTGAATCCAAATTCAAGTTGATGGAAAGAACTAGGTAAAGACAATTGAGCACCTTTGTGATGATTGAGCTGACTATTCACCTCACAAAGAGCGACAAGTGTACTAAAAAATAAAAGAGATAAAAAGGCAATGCTCAAGCAATAATGTTAACAATAGAGAGCTCATTCAATAATAATACTGACAATTCCGATCTCTTATTAGATTTTTTAACATTTGTAGTGAGTCTTGAACCATCAAAGTAATATGTGGAGTGGTATTTTTCTTATTTGTTTTAGTATTTGTTTAGCCTTGGTTATTTAATTAATAATGCAATCCATGTTTTAATCCTTGTATATTTCCATAAATATTTATAAACAGTGAATGTTAACATTGAAATAATTACGTTTCATGAATGCTACATTTTTCTCGACATAGATAGTGATCATATGTCTCGTCTCTATTATATGGAGAAATGTAATTTTAATATTTACAAGCTAGAGACATCTTTAAATAAACAGATCGATCCCAGTATATATGAAAAATCTTATTTAAGAGATTGACTAAAATTAATATGCTTTCTTCAATCAAGCCGAATTATTTTTTATAAATTAATGAGAAAATGCGAACACAATTGCCTAAATAATTATATGGCAAGAAATCAAAGAAAATCAAGTGCGTGAAGGAATAGAAGGAAATAATTGATACGATTTATTGCACGTTATTACTTATCAACAGATGGAGGTTTAAAAAGAAAAACAAAAAAACTACAAAGTCAAATATAAAACACGTTCGTACCAGAGAATAATCCCAGAATGACAGTAAGCAGGACCGGGATGATTAATCTAAAATCTAAACAATAAAAGTCATTTTCATCTCAATCATAATCTCTCCGATCCCACGTTCAAATAAGGTCCAAATTAAAAATCATATTATAATCGAAACGGCTAATTTCACTCTGCGGTAGGATAGAATACCTTCGAGTCCACTTTAAGATGCGTGGCAGGTTACAACAAACGATGCAGATCTCATTCTACAGTCCGCACGGTAGGATACCGCACTGGATCTGCACTATCGGATAATAACAAATCTAAAGTTTAAACCTTGCAGATATACAATACAAACATCCATTCTCTCTCTCTCTCCCCAGTCCCCCCGTCCCCACTTGTTTTGATCTATCTATATATTAAACCACCAAATATTAACAAAAACCCCTTTCTCTCTTTATCACCTCCCACCCTTATTTCTTTCTCTTAAAAGAAAGGGTAGCATCTTTTTCACCTTCTCTTTACAAGATCCACGCGCATCGTACGAGAAACCCTCCTCTTCTCGTGCTCCGATCAGCTTTAATGGCCATGGAAGAGGATTTAACGGAGAGTTGTGACAGCCGCTCTTCAATGGAGAGCTACAATTCTCGCAAGCAGGGTCAGCAGAGCGGGCACAAACTGGAGGTGTTCAACGAGGTTTTGCGACGCCTGAGGGAGAGCCGCGTGGCTGATACCTTCTCTCCGTCTTTCGAGGATGAGTTGTGGGCCCACTTCAATCGCTTGCCAGCTCGGTTTGTGGCCTTCTTCTCGTTCGGATCGTATTCCTTGTGAATTTTACAGATTTAGCTTGATTTTAACTTTTAGATATTTTGATTTTTAAATAGATACGCGATTGATGTAAATGTTGAGAGGGCTGAAGATGTGTTGATGCATAAGAAATTGCTCGAACAAGCAAGAGATCCGGATAAAAGACCCGCCTTTTCTGTGCGGGTTGTTCAGGTGACAACATTCGAACGAGATTTTGATTTTCATAATATCCATCTGGAAACCCAGTGGATTGCGTTGGGGTCTTGAAACTGTTCTATTACTGTTATATCATAATTTTATGCCTATATTCGTTGCAGTCTCTGATCATACAAAAAAGGTTTTGTCTTTCATAATTTTGGTTTCTATATCTGTTCTGGGAATTATCATGAAAGCCCAGCTGTGGTTTAGTTTCAACTATTTTAAAATTATGATTTTAGTTTGAGCTACTTGTTCTTTATAATTTCCAAGATATTATACTCTTTAACAAGCTATTAACAAGCTATAAACTTCACATCCTTGCTACTTTCTAGGTATCCCCTGTGGTTGATGCAAATCAATCAGAAAATCCGGAGTCAAGCATTGGAGAGGAAGTTGCCTCACGAGTAGGCTCAAGACAAATGTTTGTATTTAATATCAATTGAGCAATAGTTTAATTGCATTTGGGTTTCTCTTTTTATGTTCCCAATTAAAGTTTGTATTGAAATATTTGTCAGCACACACCAGCCTCCTGCTTTTGGTTCTTCTGCGAATCTCGAGGCACTTGCGCAAGAAGTTGACGGATCGTCATACCCAGTTCACCAGTTAAACCGGTAAATTTTGATCATAATAATGTGCTGTAATTGTTGATGAGAAACAAATGTTAATTTTTGTTTATTTTTTTATTACAGGCCAATGCATGAAATTACTTTCTCAACCTATGACAAGCCAAAGCTTCTAAGCCAGGTTAGAACAGATTTTTGGTTATTTAATACTTGGTAAAATGATACTTCTCTCTAGACATGTATTTCAACATGTTGTGAGATTTTGTTGAAACCTTTGTTCTTCTAGCTACTACAGTTTGATAATTTTTTTTGTAAGGCGGTATATATATTTTGGGAGTTGTTGTTTTTTTGTTTTGTTTTGGGAATCATATTTATTTGACAATTACGGCAATCAATAATACAATTATCAAAATAATAAGTAAAATTGTTATTATGTTCTCTTAAGTTTAGATAAGTGATCCATCAAGCTTGATGCAATTTGATTTGGTCATTGATCAAGTCTTTATAAAAATGAACAGTTAATTTTTCTAACTGCTCCATGGATGACCAGAAGACCTACTATGATTTTTATTACAACAAATATAAAACAGTTACAACCATGAAGGATCCATTAGTGGGGGGGGGGATAGAAAAAAGAAGAAGAAGAAGCTACACTACATAAGCTGCGCTAACAATTAGTACCCAATATAAACCCTAGCTCCTGAGAAGATGTTCGTGATTATGCTTTCTTATTTTGATAGCCGTTCACTGAATTGTCATGGTTGTCAAGTAAGTTTGTTGTCAGTATAACATATCCTAGAAAGAATAATTTTTTTCTTTTGAAAATATCTGACTATTGGTAGGCCATGAGGTTTTGGGGGCTGGTGAAAGTGATATGCATGTCGGGGACCATTATCACATTGCAATTTATCGTGTAACTTTTGGGTTTTGCTCATATTTGTGTTCTTTTGAACTATCAAAGCTGACTTCTTTGCTTGGTGAGCTGGGGCTTAACATTCAAGAAGCCCATGCTTTCTCAACTAATGATGGTTATTCATTGGATGTATTTGTTGTAGTTGGTTGGCAGTATGAGGTATCATCTCTTTTTCTCTGTATAGAAGAAAATTCTATTCTACATTCAGCTTGAAAATTTTATTTACATAAACTGGTGGACTCTTTTTGAATGTATACAACTTTAATTTTGCACAGGAAATTGATCAGCTCAAAGAAGCTGTGGAGAAAGAAATTCACAGGATTGAGGTTTTTAACTGACAATTGAAATATATATATTTTTCCATTTAGGTTATTATTTGCAGAGCACAATGCTTCAAGTTTATATCCTTGTGTTTACATTTTGTAGCCGCAATCAACCGTGGGGAATAACAACCAATTGCCACCTCTAATGGAAAATATGCAAGCAGGCCCATCATCAAAACATAATAGTAATTATGTTGAGATACCAACAGATGACAATGATGTGTGGGAAATTGACACCAACTTGTTGAAAATGGGAAATAAAGTTGCATCAGGCTCTTATGGAGATCTGTAAGCTCTCAGTCATTCTGTGTGTGTGTGTGTGTGAGCAAGCGCAAATGTGTTTCAACTACGCTTTTCTGATATATGTTTCTTTTTCAACTTCTCTTCTTTGTTTGGGCAAGGTATCGGGGCACATATTGTAGTCAAGATGTAGCTATCAAGGTACTAAAGCCAGAGAGAGTAAACACAGACATGCAACGGGAATTTGCTCAGGAAGTATATATCATGAGGTTTTTGTTCTCATTTGCTTGTCTCTTTATGTGAAGTTCAACTGAAAAGAACAACAATATATTTTCTCTTCTTCCTTTTGAAATATGTTTATCTATATAGGAAGGTTCGCCATAAGAATGTCGTGCAATTCATTGGTGCTTGCACCAAACCTCCAAGCTTATGCATTGTGACTGGTACAATATCTTAACTTATTCTATCAGGGAATGCTTTTTTTTCTTTCTTTTTACCTCCAGTATTTTTGAAAGCTTTGTTGATTGTTGAGGAAATCCAAAAAGGTTGAACTGGTTGTTAGTTGGCGACCTCATTACCATCATGTGGGATATAATGAGAGAATGTGCATCATGGTGACCTCATAGTATCATGTAGGATATAATAGGAGAAATCTCCATGCGATTCTAAGTGTTCTTTTATTTCCTCCTTTTTTAGAAAATTTTTCTTCTGATAGGTTTTTGGTAGTGTCCTTCTGATGGATAGTTTGCAGGTTAAGTTTAATTTTTAAGAGGTTCAAATGCTCCGTTTGTGCCTTCATCATGCATTCACTTTTTAGGACTGTTAGTTATAAGAACTCACAATGACAAAGTTGAATATTCCAGATGAGGCACAATAATGGAGGCATTTGAATCCTGGTTTAAACGGTTATTTTAGCTTCTTCAAACTTAATTGCTATTTGGATAATAAGAAATAACACTCAACTTTGTTTGTGGTAGAATTTATGGCTGGTGGAAGTGTATATGACTATCTGCATAAACAAAGAGGTGTATTTAAACCACCTGCTTTGCTTAGGCTTGCCATCGATGTATCAAAGGGGATGAATTACCTCCACCAAAATAATATCATTCACCGTGATTTGAAAACAGCTAATCTCCTCATGGATGAAAATGAGGTTAGTTTTTTTTATCCCCTACTAAAAAAATTTTACACTTGTGTTTCTCTTAGTTATTTGCAGATAACATGTGTAAAGGATGGACAAATTTGTCCTCGCCCCGCATTGGACTTGATTTTCTTTTCCTGTTTTTCCTTTCTATATCAAATTGAGATAAATGTAAGCCTACCTTTGTCTTAATATTGTAAATCTCAAGGAGCAGGGCAGCGTGCAATTTGGTCGATATTGGGTTGACCTGATCTTTACTGGTCTGTGGCAGTTTCCAAATATGAGAAATGCTGCTTTAATTTTTTTTTTTGCAACACATAAATAATTTGGGCGTACTATATGCAAGACCATGTTGAAAATTTTGTGATTTCATTTTCTCGGTCCAGGTAGAAGGGCTGAAGGTTGATGTTGTTAATTTTTGCAGGTAGTCAAGGTTGCCGATTTTGGAGTTGCACGTGTGAAGGTTCAATCAGGAGTAATGACAGCTGAGACTGGTACATATCGTTGGATGGCCCCTGAGGTAATATTATACCTCCGTAAATTTTTTTTTTTTTTCTGTTTGTGTTAAGTCTTGTAATAATTTCCCCAAAATATAGGTTATAGAGCACAAGCCCTATGATCATAAAGCTGATGTGTTTAGTTTTGGAATAATGCTGTGGGAGCTTCTTACAGGAAAGGTGATTTCTTTTTTGCCTTGTTCCTCTTACCATAATACATTAATTCAAACAAAGATTATTCTTTTCTCTTTAGCAATTTTTTATGATTTTTATATATTTCAGGTACCATATGAGTACCTTACACCACTACAAGCAGCTGTTGGTGTGGTTCAGAAGGTACACAGCAGACAATTATTCTTTTAAGATAAAAAAATTGTTTTTTGTTTTCAGTTCTTTTTAATTTTTTGTTAAATATTTTCTAGGGTTTGAGGCCTACAATGCCAAAAAATGCCAACCCTAAGCTAGCAGCGTTAATTGAGAGATGCTGGCAGCAAGATCCAACTGAAAGACCAGATTTTTCTGAAATATTAGAGATCCTTCAGCAGTTATCAAAAGAGGTACTGTTTTTTTGGCCTTTTATTTATATTCTTTACTTTTTACTTTGTTTGATTGTGATATAAATTCATATATGCTCAGGGTTGAGATGATTGGGCTTAATTTGGTTTAAATCGTGGTTACTACTTGTAATTTTATTTTAATAGGTAGCTGAAGAGTCAGAGCACAAGAAAGAAAAACAATCTGGAGGGTTATTTTCGGTATTGAGGCGAGGCCACTGAAGGACCTTTTCATGTAATTTTCTTGTGCTTGTAGGGCAAAACCATGGAATAGAGGAAAAGTGGAATTTGTAAAATCCACTCTATTCCGATTGTGTTCGGTTCAAGGTGGAAAAGTAAAAGAATGGAAGAGTGGAAAAGCATATATAGAGAGATGAGTCAATTCTATCTCTTGGAAAAGACTAATTCCCTAATTCCCTATTCTAACTCCTTATGGAATAGAAACTTGGCTCTTGGTGGAATAGACGCAGGTCTAAACTGTAAGTTGGAGTTTGACTGCAAAAAAAATTCAATCCAATTCCTCTTTTCCACTTTTCCATAATTCCGATATATTCCATTCTTGTTCAGCTACTTCATCACAATTCCACAGAATTCTTCTATTCCAAGCTTGCTGGACAACATAAGGATATCACAGAATTTGGCTATTTCTTCATTTCCTTGTCTTGGTTTATCATGCAGGTTGTACAAATTTCGTTTTGATCTTGTTTGATGTTTCTTTTTGTGGTTTCAAAATCATCCATTGTAATTCGAGCTATTTTTTTTTTTGGAGAATTAGTTCTCTTGCCATTTCTTTTGTTTAAATAGTCTACTTCCAATTATCCTATAGATTTTTTTTTTTGAGAAAAACATCTTATAGATTTTTTGAAAAGGTTAACTAATATAGGTGTTAATGCTGCTGATAAAATTGAAGGCTGAACCAATAATTCAGTGGTAATAATCTCGCTTATTATTGTGATTTGCTATTGCTGTCTAGTATTTCATATAAATGCTGTATGATATCATTCTGGCTACTACTAATTACAGTTCTGTGGTTAGTAGTTTGGATGACTCGGAGATTCTTGTGAAATTTCTTTTTATTAAAGGGTTCTGGTATACCCCCATTATTTTTTAGATGCTATTTTTGAGAATGGAACCTATGTTTCTGCGAAGAGAGACAGGGCTTGTGTCACTACACTAAGTCTGCGATTCACTTGTCAATTTTGTTAACTTGAACTAAACTATTGCCAATTTTGTTGCCTTTTTTTAATCTTTCTATTGCTCAGCTAAATTTAGAGTAAGTAGTTATTGAGATTTTGATAATTATTCTAGTTTGTTTTTTATTTAAATTTCACAATAGGCAGCACGTGCATTATGCTGCATTTAGGCATATAATTAGTACAGACTTAG
Source organism: Carex parvula (assembly GCA_025461045.1). Taxonomy (NCBI): domain Eukaryota; kingdom Viridiplantae; phylum Streptophyta; class Magnoliopsida; order Poales; family Cyperaceae; genus Carex; species Carex parvula. The sequence goes on along the minus strand of JAJGRW010001303.1, from coordinate 407,113 downwards.
GTCATGTTTGTTATGTCTATAGAGCTCACTATCACAGACATATATTCATTTTTTAACATTTTATTCCACTAACTAAATTAATTTAAGTCATAACTTGAGCTGTCAAACGAGATATACAATATGAGAAATAAGTTGAAATAAGTAACTTAATCCTCCCTAAATTTAAGTAACAAGCAAACATAACCCATGATAGCAGCGTATCTCAGTTGTGGATGGTAATACGAGGAAACGGGTGCTAAGCCACCCTTATAAATTAAAAATTTGTAAATTTATCTATTGAATTTTGTAATTTTAGTAAATGAAACTACACTTACATTTGATATTTTAGCTCTTCAATCTCAATTTTTTAATTCCACCCCAGATGCATCTAGGCATTTGAAAACGGTCCGGTTCGGTTCGGTCCGGTCCAGACTCAGCTGGGCCACGGTTTCCACTGGTCAGACGGTTTAAATGGGCTGGGTCTGGCGGGCCTGTTTATTTTTGGTTGGGCCAAACCCGTGTCAGGGCCTTGGTCCAAAATGACACGGTCAGGTCCAAGGTTCGGTCGGATTTTTTTTTCTGGCAGTCTGGCCTCTGGCTAGCTTGCGCTGAAATTTTTTGTTTTTTTTCCAACTCAACAAGTTTGTTATTATTTCAAAGTTATAATAAAATATAAACCAAAATTTACGACATTCCAACACTTTTATTATTTCAAAGTTACCCTCTTCCTTTATTCCGGACTTGAGACCGGCTATGTAAAATAATATAGACGGAGTTCTAACTTTTTTTTTGTTAGTCATTTTCTTAAGAATGAATAATTTAAAAAGTAATTGAAATGTTTAAAATTTATAATTTAAAAAAATAACAATAAAGATTAAAAGAGTTTAGAAATTTATACCGACACTACCTATCTAGAAGTTGTTGTTCATATACCATAGTTCGCTCTCTTGCTCACCGTCTGAATCCTCCTCCATCTCGATACCGCTTTCTTGAGTTTCGACACCGGATGATGTTGCTTCCATGGATGCATGTTGCGTGCGAATCTTTCAAGCACACAAGTCTCTCGAAAATATTTGCACCCAACTTACTACTTTTATCAGTGAGGATCCTATTTGCCGAACTAAAACATGATTCGGAAGGGACAGTTGACACGGGCACGACAATTATGTCGCTGGCATCATCGCTAGCGTTGGATAGGCACTTGCATTCTTCTTCCAGTACTCCATGACGTCAATGGATTCATGTTCCATCATCGCCAAACACTAGCTTATTAATTCGTTTGTGCTACTTTGGGATATTTGCGGGTCTTCATCATCCATTAACAATCCACTACTGCTGTTGCTCCTGTCATTATTAAAAAAAAATTAGTGAACAAATAATGTAGATATTATAAATAATAGAGATTAAAAGCATATGTATATTTATATTCATACCTAACACCGTGACGGGTCGAAGACGGTTGATTGACATTTCTTCTTGTGTTGTATAAGCTAAACATCTCATCCAATGCTTTGTTCACCGTGCCTCCTCAATGATGAGTCTAAATGTAGATTATTCTTGTACCTTTGAAGCATTTTTATCGTGAACTTCTTCTTGAACGACGGATGGAGGCAATTAGCGATAATGGTCACGAGGGGTTCTTCTTCCAATATTTCAGAAACTTATCTTTCATGGTTGCTACGATCGGTTGGAGAGAGGAATCATGGTTTTCTATATCTTCCAACTCACGATATACCTTGGAAATAATGTAGAGACGGTGAAGCAACTCATGTGCTGTCGGTGTGTACGAGCAGGATAGTTTGACGGTTGCATTGAAAAAGGATCCAAGAAATTTTTTTAGGTTTGCTATTTGTTGTCATTCTCCCTCGGAGAGTAACAATGCATCTCCCTCGGATAAGTTCCTCAAGGTCTCGTCTATAGCACCCTTGTAAGGAAGGCATCGGTGGAACATCTTATATGTAGAATTCCAACGGGTATCTATATCCCAAGTTACTCTCAATTTACTCAAATCCAACCTTTCACACAAATCGGTAAAGCGTTGTTTTCTTAAACCGTTTGAGAAAATGTGGGCAAGACCTTGCTTAAATTTAATAATTAATTCTTTAACAACATCTGTTTTAAGGCCCGCCTTTATGGTAAGGTTAAGTATATGACAAGCACACTTTTGGTGAAATATTGTACCATTAGTGATTGGGGTTAGTGACCGGATAAAATAATCAATGGACTTGATGTTGTTGCTAGGATTATTGAATGAAATTGAAAAATCTTGTTCTCTAAATCCCTTTTCAAATTATACTCATGTAAAACATTAATAATGGATTGGTAAATGATTTGTGCAATGTGCGGAGAATCCAACATCCGAAAGCTTAAAATCCTTTTTTGTAATACCCAACTATCATCGATATAATGCGTGGTAATACAAGAGTACCCAAGTCCATGTTTACCGATAGTCCAAATATCCGAGGTAATTGAAACCTTATAATTTGCAATTGCAAATATAGCTAGTATGTCGTTTTTATGGTCGGTATACTATTGTTTTAACTCTTTTATCATCTTTCTATGATGGAACCTCTTGTACATTGGTTCACCACACCCCCTAATTATCAACCGGGCAAAACTCAAGCAATTACCCATACTTATTAGTTGTTCTTTGTGGACAATGTATCAGGCAAATTCACTAAGCATTCTCTTTTCATCATATTTTTGGTGGGTTCTAATACCATCCGAGTTCATAAGAGTTTGAACTAAGCGCGAGTCCATTATTTCTTGTGGTTCCTCATTTTTGTTCATGTGCCATTCGACATGTTTCTTAAATGCGGATATACCATTGGAATTAACATAATTGTAAGTTTTCCTGCAACTTCTTACCTTACATCTTCCAGTGAGCAAGACACCCTCATGATCTTTGGTCATCTCATAAAAACGCCACCAACTAGCCTTGTATTTGGGTGTTGACGTTTTCCTCTTCCTCTTTTATGTTGGTTCAGCTTCAGTTGGTGACGGCGGGACACTTGTCGAATGAGACTGTGGCGGGTGAGATCGTACAACGCGGTGGTACTCCATGACTTTGATCAAGGTTATACTGAGAGGGTGAGATGGTGTATTGACTCAATGCGTTAGAAGAAGTAGCCCCCGCTCCACTATATGTAAGTTAGGATTTTGTGAATAATACGGTGGTGGAGAGTTAGGATTTTGTGGATAATGGTTAACATTTTGAGGAAAATACGGTGGTGGATGAGGGTTAGGATTTTGTTGATAATAGTTAACATCTTAAAAAAAATACAGCGGTGTAGGGTTAGGATTTTTTTCAAATATTTCGTTTGCAAAAGACTCCACCATTTGCTCAACCGATCGTCTGCGAGGAGGAGATGCCATTTCTTCTACATATTAAAATTAACATATTTAAAAAAAAATCAAATAAATAAATCTAACAAATAATAAATAAATCTAACATATTCAAAAATAAATCCAACATATTTAAAAATAAATCTAACATAACATATTAAATCCAACAAAACATATTAAAATCTAACATAACATATTAAAATCTAACATATCTAAAAATATGGGTGCATATATGTATAATTTGCATTTCTATGGGTTTCTAACATATAATTCTAATTTTGAGGATAATTAAGTGCAAATTAAAAAAAATCCGAAATTAAAATTTAAACTAAAAATAAATCCGAAAATAAAATAAAATAAATCTAACATAACATATTAAAATCTATCATATCTAACATATTTAAAATAAATCTAACATATTCAAAATAAATCTAACATATTTAAAATAAATGCGAATTTTATCAAATAAAAATCTAACATAAAACCGAATCTAATCTATTTAAAAATAAATCTAACATATCTAACCTATTTAAAAATAAATCGAACATATTCAAAATAAATCCAACGTAACATATTAAAATCTAACATATCTAACATATTCAAAATAAATCTAACATATTTAAAATAAATCCGAATTTAAAAATAAATCTAATAATATCAAATAAATCTAACATAAAACCGAATCTAATCTATTTAAAAATAAATCTAACATATTCAAAATAAATCCAACATAACATATTAAAATCTAACATTTCTAACATGTTTAAAATATTCAAAATAAATCCAACATAACATATTAAAATCTAACATTTCTAACATACTCAAAAATAAATATAACATATTTATAAATAAATCTAACATATTACAATCTAACATATCTAACAAATCTAACATATCTAACATATTTAAAATCTGAATTTCAAATTTAAAAAATAAATCTAACATATTCTAAAATAAATCTAACATATTCAAAATAAATCCAACATAACATATTAAAATCTAACATTTCTAACATATTTAAAAATAAATCTAACATATTCAAAATAAATCCAACATAACATATTAAAACCTAACATTTCTAACATAATCAAAAATAAATATAACATATTTAAAAATAAATCTAACATATTAAAATATAACATATCTAACAAATCTAATATATCTTCCGAATTTCAAATTTAAAAATAAATCTAACATATTTAAATTTAGAAAAATAAATTTTAAATTTTAAATTACTCTACAAAAATAAATCTACCAAAAAATAAATCTAACATTACATTTGAATTTTAAATTTCTCTTTAAAAATCAATCTAACAAAAAATAAATCTAACATTAAATTTAAATTTTAAATTACTTCACAAAAATAAATGAAACATAAACTAAATCTAACATTCAATTTAAATTCTAAAATTCTCCACAAAAATAAATCTAACATTAAATTTAAATTTTAAATTACTCTACAAAAATAAATTTAACATAAACTAAATCTAACATGCAATTTAAATTCTAAATTTCTCTACAAAATCTAACAAAAAAAAAATTTAAGTGGAAATAAAATAGATCTAACATTCAATACTTCAATTTAAATTTTCAATTACTCTACAAAATCTAACAAATTTAATCTAACATAAACCAAATCTAACCTTCAAATCTTGCGGAAAAATTTTGCGGGAGGTGCCGAAGTACCTACACTTTCGTAATTATGTTTGCGCCTTTGCGGAATGAAATAAATTTGCAAATATATCTTTTTTGAAATATTGAAATTAAAATTTGAGAATAATGAAAATAACAAGAGTTTGAGAGTAATGAGAGTTGAGATTGAGAGAATGAAAGATTGAGAATAATGAGAATTTGATGTGAAAATGAGATAATGATGAAGTTTAATTTATGGAGGTTTTTTGGAGGAGAAACAATAAAACAGTTGGTTTCAAAAAAAATTGAATTGCTACGGTGGGTTTGGGCGGGTTGGGTCTGGTTGAGTCCGGTTCTACACAGGGTGGTCCGGGTTTGGTCCAGTCCGGTCCGGGTCGGTTCCACGGATTCCCACAGTCCGTTCCTACACGGTCCTAGAGAAATAAAATGAACCAAATCCGTGCTAGACCTGTTCCTAGCAAAGGTTTGGTCCGGTCCGGTTTTAGGACACAGTCCGGAGCGGTCCGGGTCCGAACCACGGGTTGTCCGGTCTGGTCTTGGACTGGCCGAGTTTTTTCAAAACACTAGGTGCATCTTATGTCCTTGGTTAACCTATGGCTACAGCAGATTTATATCCAAATTTAAGTAGCAATCAGATAGCAGTGGATTTTATGTCCCTAACCTATGACTGTAGTGCTGAAACGCCCCGGGAAATGCCTTTTTTTTTTTTCTTTAATTAGCTTTTGGCTTTATTAAAACTATTCTTCGTACCTCATTCTGCAGTAACTTATAAGCATTCGATCTGTTCCTCTACATTGTTTTGGGTTTTCAAATCGTTGTGGTTATCTGACATTTGTTTGTCCTTTTTTTTTTTTCCCCCTTTTTGAATAATAAGATAAGGATTACGAGTCTGGTGCGCTAGTGGAAAAAGATATCACTTGAAAGTTTTTACCCCAGTGCCTAAAAACCCAAGTTCTTTTGTTTATTTTTTATTTTATTTTACCACTGGCATAATTTTTCACTTCTCCCAGAAAAAACACATGCATATATAATTGCACATTAGACTTTGGCAATTTCATTGTTTAAGAGTTAGGACGTTAATCTGACTATACTCGTCAAATTCTGCACTTAAACCTCTAATTTCTCAAAAACTCTTTCAAAAGAAATTACCAGCAAATTATGAACTCGACGTGCTAATTACAGGAAAATAAATGAAGATCCACTTTTAAGCACTCCAAATTATTAGGGAAAAAGTATTTGTCACTGAAGGTATCTTCGTTCATACACACCAATTATGATTTTAGAGCATCCCATAAAACAATCACAGATTGTTATTCCTGTGTGAATTTAAATTTATATAGTTCATATTTTACAAAACAAATGTGCATAATATTCATACTTGACATATGTTAATTATGTACAAATTTGTTCTATCATGTATGAGCTTTATACAAAGTTGAATATTTGTAGGGTTAAGAGTAGAACTAGGGTGTTCTTAAGCTCCCCAAACTTTTTGGCGAGCTTAACTCCTTAACCTATCAGATTGACTTTAAATGACAAATTCAAACCGTTGAAGATGTACTTTACGAGTTATGTGTTTATATGTCGAACTTATAAATTTTCGATTAATTTAGTGTAAAGTCAAGTGGTAAAAAAAAGATGAAAAATGAACTTGTTAAAAATTAACTTAACCTTATTTGTTTGACTGCTTGACTTTATACTAAATTAATTCAAAAAATTATAAATTTAACATGTCCGTAAAACCATCACTTGTGAAGTAGATCAGTTTCAACGGTTTTGATCAGTGTTGTAAAAAATGGTCGTTTAGCCTGACTAATTGGCCGATTAGTCGTTGACGGTGACCAAACCGTTACGAATCATCTGTTTCCGGCCAATTAGTTGGTCATTTGTATTATTCTTTTTTTTGCATTTAGCTGTTGTATGTATTATACTTTGTCTTGTCTTATTTGAGTTTTTCTAAGTGACAATTTCATATAGTTTTGTTAATTAACAATGAAACTAAGTTAAAATAAATTTATTTAATAAGTTTGATGAGTTAAATTAATTATTTTTAATAATTACAATTATATGCACGTAATTTTAATGAAAACGCAAAAATGATCCACAAAATTCCGATTAATTGACTGCATATAGATTAATCGCTTAATGTAAATCTTTCCGACGATCACATACCGTTATTTATTACAAGATTAGTTTGAATTCGTCATTTGAAATTATTTCGATAGATTTGGAGTTAAAGCTCACAAAATGTCGGTGAGCTTAACACAAAGTTATGCTCGGATTAACATTTGTGAATGTTTTGTAGGACGACATGGGATACTCTGGTTGGTAGATGCTCCTTTGGGTTTCTTAGCATATCTCAAGAATTAATTAGTAAACAAGTAATCTTAGGATTGTAAGCCATGATTCATCCCACGGGGTATAATCTGACATCAAAAGCGAGTTCTGGAACTGTCAGTTAAAGTTGAAATCATCATTATCCAATTTAAACATGCTGCGGAGGCACGACTAGACCAAAATTTTGAAGTTCTCTTTTTTTACTGCAGCGAGGAGTCTACTTGATAAATACTCTCGTCTCCTTTTCCTTTATCTTTCGCTTTTTTCTCTCTCTCTGATTCTTCTTCTTTTTCTTCTTTCAAGGTTTGTATTTTATCTTTTTCTCTTGTCACTCATAGCATCTTCTTTGCTTCCTGTGCAGGCCTCAATAACCTACATTTAGCTGCAGCAAGAGGGAGAAGGAGAGAGAGATAGAAAAGCGGTTGGTGGTCACTAATTTGGGTCATCAATGAGCCTGCCAAATAATGTATCTCCTATAGTAAAAGTGTACTATGGGAAACCAATACTACCTGAGGTGTCAAGAGTGTTTGCATGTCTATATGAGAAGGATTTCAAGCAGGTTGCTTTTGAAGCTGTCGATTCCATGCCAATCGACTTGATCAGACTCCAGGTACTTGCTTTCTTGTAATTTCTGTGTCATTTTAATTAATAGTTTTATTTCAAATTATTTTATGTACATTATGACTTAGCAGTGTTTCTTTTTTGGTATTTGTGTGTCATAGGCTTCAACAAGTGTCCCAGCTCCCTTCTTTGAAGATGGCTCCAAGTTTCTCTTTGGTAAGGTCTTCTGTAACGATATTTTAACATTCTTTTTCTTAAACAATATTTGAAAGAAACAAAGGTGATTCAGCTATAATTTGTCATCATTGAATAAATTTTATGCTATATTCCGATAATCACCGTACTTCCAGATTAGGGCAAAGCCTCTATGGATGTCAATCATATAAAATTTTTATATTTGAGTATGGAAGTCAATTTACGAAACCCATAGCACTTTACTCTAGACTATATAGTGAAAAAGGAGGATTCAAATGCCTTCATATTTTGTGCCTCCATTCTTTAAAACTTTAATAACTCAAAATTTAAAACTTAAATTCAAAATAAAACAGTTGGATAGAACTACATCATTTTATCTATGCACGTGTAAAAAATTATGGCATTTCAACTTGAGTGAGGCTTCGGTGCTATGCATAGCACCAATTGGGTCCGTGCTACGGCTCAAAATTTGACTTTTCAAAATCCTAACGGTCGATCCGAACCGTTCAACATGATTATAAAATGAATATGTACTTGCAAACCAAATTTTACATTTTTTCGAACTTTTTTTACTATTTTTTTAGATAGGATGTTTTTGGATGGTCCAGAATGTTCAGATCAAGTAATTTTCGAAAAAATAGTAAAAAAATTCGAAAAAATGTAAAATTTGGTTTGCAAGTACATATTCATTTTATAATCATGTTGAACGGTTCGGATCGACCGTTAGGATTTTGAAAAGTCAAATTTTGAGCAGTAGCACGGACCCAATCCGTGCTATGCATAGCACCGTAGCCTCACTCTTTCAACTTTGTTTTGGTTGTCATCTTGAGATTGTAAAAATGAATACTGATGTGAATAATTTATAGACGTTGATTTTTCAACTTATAGATTCACATAAAAGCAAAATTGAAATGTGATAATGTATGAGCACATAGAGAAAATAACATAGATCACATCTAACATTTTTATTTTAACATTTAAGTTTTGAAATTTGAGTTACTAAAATTTTTAAAAATAAAAGCACCATGGAGGCACAAAAAATGAAGGCATTTGAACCCTCATAAAAAAAATGTACAAGTAGAGGAATTTTGAAAATAAATGGAGTCAAGTGACCCAATTTACTCCATGTAGATCCGCCTCTATTCCAGATAATGTCGCATGCTGTCATATGACAAAGCTGGTTTGGTTTAAAAGCTGTTATACTACCTAAAGCTTCATTCATTTTTGAAGCTTAAAGACTCAACAAAACCTGCATTAGTAATTTAGCCAAAAAATTGCAAGATCAGTTTTTTTTTTCAAATTAGAGATCTTCTCTGTGCTCAACTTGTACGAGTCATGAAAATTATGAACGGTTTAAGTCGAAAATGCAACCATCCTAATTACTTTGGTTTAAGTCGATTACTAGAACAATTTTTGGCAATAGCACTTGTATAATTCAGACTTCGGAATCAAAATTCAACACTGGTTCTGGTAATGGCTGATAATTTGATTTTCGTACTGGCTTAAAAAGGAAATTTATGTAACATCAGAAGCATAGGATCTTTTTTGGTGAATTATATAATAAGCTCGTCATAAAGTCACCCTGCTTAATTCGGGGACAATTACATGCATGCAAACAATCCATAGGAAAACCACTGCAAACAGATTCTAAACAAAAAAAAAGTTAGTAAGTTCCAAATTCTGATCAGCACTACTTCTGCAGCTGGTATGATCCAGTGCTTGCTGCACCTGCCAGAGATGAAAATATTCGTTTTAATACATGCAATCCAAAACGAAAACCACAAAAAAAAAAAATTAAGTTACAATTCTGATTAGAAACTGTTATACAACATGCCGTGCCAAAGTCAAAATTATTTAATTTCTGACAACAAATTCCCTAATACATGAGATTTGATTTTCGTGACTTCAAGGAGATATGATGCCTGAACCATTTTGTGATATTATTGTTGAATTCAACTTTTAAAGAGAAGTTAGTGCTAGAAACACAGTCTAATCATTTTCATATATTTTCATCACAAAAACACCAGAATCAAGAGCTATATGCAGATATGTCTCAGAGACATATGCTAACAGAGGCAATCGATACCTTCTTGGCCATGACCTTCTTGACCGGGTCTCAATAGAACAATGGCTCAAGTCAGAAGAACAAAGCTTCGATCCGCCTAGTCGGGCCTTAGTGCTTCAACTTGCTTTTCCACTGTCAACTAAATCCTCCAATGACCTCCGAGAAGAATCTGAGCGACTCGCAAAGGTACTTTTTAAACTATTTTATATTCTTGTACTCTTTGACTTATGTGTGGTTTTTTCTGCATAAAATCATTTCTAATTAAAGGTATTGGCAAAATAATCTAGAACACTGGCCTGGTTCGATTAACTCAACCAAATCCAAATCAGAATATAGCCTACACTGAAATTATATTAGTCAACTAATTGCATTAATTATTTTTTATTTGTTGTTTGATATTTAACAGGTTTTGGATGTGTATAACCACCGGCTAGGCGAGAGCCGGTACCTAGCAGGGGATGAGTTCACACTGGCTGACCTTACGCATTTACCAAACTCTCAATACATTGCTACCTCTCATGAATGGGGCCACCTTTTTTATGAAAGAGAGAATTTGAATAGGTGGTGGGAGGACGTGTCAGCCCGGCCTAGTTGGAGTCAGGTGGTGGAGGAAATAGAAAGAAGCAAAGAAGAAGGATACCAGGAAGAAACGACAGAAGAGGAAACAAATTATTATGAAATTACGAGAACACCCTCTAAAATGTTATTGAAGGCAAGTACATTCCTACCCATTGAGGAATCAGAGCCGGTAAAACCAAAGAGTACTTTTAAAATAAGCAAAAATGTTGCCGGCCCAAGGGGATCGGTATCGGTCACCATCCCAGAAAAAAGGGGATTCTCAGTGTCAGTACCAGACATAAAAAGAGCTCAGATTGAAACAAATAGACTCCAGTCTCACTCAACACCTCATGCTAAACAGCCAGTGGCTGATGCTGAAGTCACAATGGAGGAGTCTATCATTCCTCCAACCCGTACACAGATACATTCTACAGCTCGTACTGATAAAGCCAGCATTGAGACAACAAGAGTCGAATCTCAGTCCACAAAACAAGAGACCCGTGATGAAGTCACAACTGAGGGGCCTACCATTCCTCCAACCCGTACACAGATACCTCCTACAGCTCGTACCGATAAAGCCAGCACCGAGACAACAAGAGTCGAATCTCAGTCCACAAAGCAAGAGACCCACGATAAAGTCACAGCAGAGGGGCCTACCATTCCTCCAACCCGTACACAGATACCTCCTACAGCTCGTACCGATAAAGCCAGCACCGAGACAACAAGAGTCAAATCTCAGTCCACAAAACAAGAGACCCATGATGAAGTCACAACAGAGGGGCATACCATTCCTCCAATCCGTACACAGATACCTTCTACAGCTCATACCGATAAAGCCAGCACCGAGACAACAAGAGTCGAATCTCAGTCCACAAAGCAAGAGACCCATGATAAAGTCACAGCAGAGGGGCCTACCATTCCTCCAACCCGTACACAGGTACCTTCTACAGCTCGTACCGATAAAGCCAGTACTGAGACAACAAGAGTCGAATCTCAGTCCATTAAGCCGGTGACTGATGCCAAAATCAAAGTGGAGAAAACATTCTTTCCTCCAACCAGCAAGGAAGTACCTCCTACCCATGAAACCACCACTGAGTCGCCTAAAGCAACCGAGAAGGATGCTGCTTCTCTGACTGATGAAACCAGCATGAGTAAATCTCGTGGTTTGCTGTTCAGACAAGCATCTCCTCCTACCAGTAAAACTGTGCAGCCAGAAAGTCGGTCGCCGGAAGGCACACAAGCACCATCAACTGAGAAAACCACCACAGAACCCCCGAGTAAATATCAAGGTCAAACCTCAGCCACAGATTCTAAGCAGGGTGATGCTGGTGAAAAACTGACTAGTAAACGGGATGAAACAGAGATCAAGGCAGATGCTTTTCTGGCTGGCAAGCATAAGGACTGGCACGAACAAAATCATCAACCTGAAAAGTTTGGTGAGGAAAAGCTTGCCAACGGCACACTGGCTCAAGAACCTAAACCACCGATAATTGAAGAAATTACAACAACACCAAGTCCTACTACAACAACATCCTCCGAAACACCGAGACAAGAACCTTTGGCCGGTAAATCCACCGACCTAACGGCAAAAGAACCTTCTGAGAGCAGAACCACCACCAAACCAAAAGATACTACACCACCTGCTACACAATCAACTACTATCCCGGCTGCCCCACAGGATCCCGCTTTAGGTAAAACTAGTGGGACTAGTCCAGCTCCTACTGACAACCCTCAAGCATTTCTTTCACCATCTGTCAATGAATCCCAAGGTGGAATTAGTGATAAAACAAACAATGTCCTAGCCCCTAAACCATCAAAACAAGATGGCACCACTCCTCCGACTAGCAAACAAACACCGCTCAATGATGAAAGGTCAGCCGGAATTAAAGATATTTCCCAGCCGAAAAAAGCACCCGCTGAAGAGGCCTCAAGAGGCACAGGCAATGATTTAGCACAAAAATCTCAAGCCGCTACACAAAAGACACCTCGAGTTGAAGAAGCTGCCCCCAAACCACCAGTAACTCCTGATACTGAAAAGACCAGCCCTGTTAATACAACCGGTTCAGAGAAAACTAAGGAAACTAAGAATGAAACCAAAATGGAAACCAAAACTGAAGCTGAGCAACTGGGTACCGGTCCTAATCAAACTAGCTTGCAACCAAATAAAACTAATGATACTGAAAAGCGGCATTCTGTTGATGAAAGCGGGACTGAGAATAGAAGTGAGCTTTCCCAAGATAAGAAATCCTCTTCCCTGAAAGAAACAGCTCCAACTTCTGATGGCAGCGGCACTGCGCGAGACACAATTCCTCGAAAAAAGGAAACTCAGAATGAAACCAAAATGGAAACCAAAACTGAATCTGAGCAACTGGGTACCGGTGAGCCTAATCAAACTACCTTGCAACCAAATAAAACTAATAATACTGAAAAGCGGCGTTCGGTTGATGAAACCGGGACCAAAATTGGAGGTGAACTTTCCGAAAATAAGGCATCCTCTTCCCTGAAAGAAACAGCCCCATCTTCTGATGGCAGCAGCAAAGTGCAAGACACAACTCAACAAAAGGAAACTAAGAATGAAACCAAAATGGAAACAAAAACTGAAGCTGAGCAATCCTCTTCCCTGAAAGAAACAGCTCCAACTTCTGATGGCAGCGGCACTGCGCGAGACACAACTCCTCGAGAAAAGGAAACTCAGAATGAAACCAAAATGGAAACCAAAACTGAATCTGAGCAACTGGGTACCGGTGAGCCTAATCAAACTACCTTGCAACCAAATAAAACTAATAATACTGAAAAGCGGCATTCGGTTGATGAAACCGGGACCAAAATTGGAGGTGAACTTTCCGAAAATCAGGCATCCTCTTCCCTGAAAGAAACAGCCCCATCTTCTGATGGCAGCAGCAAAGTGCGAGACACAACTCAACAAAAGGAAACTAAGAATGAAACCAAAATGGAACCAAAAACTGAAGCTGAGCAATCCTCTTCCCTGAAAGAAACAGCTCCAACTTCTGATGGCCGCGGCACTGCACAAGACACAACTCCTCGAAAAAAGGAAACTCAGAATGAAACCAAAATGGAAACCAAAACTGAATCTGAGCAACAGGGTACCGGTGAGCCTAATCAAACTACCTTGCAACCAAATAAAACTAATAATACTGAAAAGCAGCTTTCGGTTGATGAAACCGGGACCAAAATTGGAGGTGAACTTCCCGAAAATAAGGCATCCTCTTCCCTGAAAGAAACAGCCCCATCTTCTGATGGCAGCAGCAAAGTGCGAGACACAACTCAACAAAAGGAAACTAAGAATGAAACCAAAATGGAAACAAAAACTGAAGCTGAGCAATCCTCTTCCCTGAAAGAAACAGCTCCAACTTCTGATGGCAGCGGCACTGCACGAGACACAACTCCTCAAAAAAAGGAAACTCAGAATGAAACCAAAATGGAAGAAACTGAATCTGAGCAACTGGGTACCGGTGAGCCTAATCAAACTACCTTGCAACCAAATAAAACTAATAATACTGAAAAGCAGCGTTCGGTTGATGAAACCGGGACCAAAATTGGAGGTGAACTTTCCGAAAATAAGGCATCCTCTTCCCTGAAAGAAACAGCCCCATCTTCTGATGGCAGCAGCAAAGTGCGAGACACAACTCAACAAAAGGAAACTAAGAATGAAACCAAAATGGAAACAAAAACTGAAGCTGAGCAACTGGGTACTGGTGAGCCTAAACAAACCACCTAGCAACCAAATAAAACTAATGATACTGAAGTTGGGGCCTCGAATGAGTCTCCATGAAACCCTCCTACTGAGAAGTGATAGCGAGCCTAACTCTACTAAAAGCCCTAGACCTTCCAATAAAGAGTGAATTGGTAGTTCCAGAATCGAATGTGTTGCTTAATTGATGTTCCAACTGTTTTACGTCTGTTTTTGTATGTGTTATTTATTTTTCTCTTCGATAAAGTTGCTACTTGTACCTGCCGAATGTTAGCATGTAATAAGAGCCTCTTCTGTTGGTATTTTTAGGCTCAGACAAGCGTCATCTCACCTTATGAGTAATATAACAGTTGATGTTTTGTACGGTTCTTTTTTATCTGTCCATCTTATGCATTTGTAATTTTGTCTTTTGCTCACCAAGGAACTCATTATCTGTTTGTCATTGAATGATAGAAGTACATTTAATAGATTTAAATTTATTGAAAGGATTTCTTGGATGTCTTTTGCAATCATCAGGGAATGATTAATATCAGCTGCTGAACAGCGGGATATGCGTACTATTCTAGAAGAGAGGCGGAAATTAAAGAGAGATAAAAAAAGAAGTTAATGAGAGAGAATTGTATTCAAGTTGACCTCCAGAATAACACAGAGTACAGATGTCTAATGTCTTACTTATAATAATCTATACTCTAAATAAATAGCTAACAAAAATAAATTTTTAACAAACACTACATATTATGTACAGAAACCACTTCCTCCTTAATTGATGATGGAAATATGAAATCAATTAGCTAATATTGTATCTTCTGTAATTAGGAAGCCTAACGGCTAGTAATTGATTTATTGTATCTTCTGTAATTAGGAAGGCTAACGGCTAGTAGTTGATTAGGAAACAGTAACGGCTAATTAGTCTAGCTAAATATCCTTGTAATATGTGTGAATATACACCACAATTAATCAATTCAATTCAGTAAAATTTCATGGTATCAGAGCAGTAAAAAACGATTTGGGGTCAAAACCGAAATTCGTCAAAATTAAACAACATGGTTCCATTACCTTCTACAGCCCATGGTGGCGACACTCAACACGGTATTGGCGGGCACACGAGGCATTCAATCGTTGAATCAACTGCTGTGCTGTTGTTAATCACCAAATATCTCACTCTCGCGCTCCTTGCGTGAAGAAGCCATGGCTGGAACAGAGCACCTCACGGGCAAACCAAAGAGAAAAGAGACCGCCTCGCGCTCAATCGCTGTCTGAGTGAGACCTAACAGAGAGAAAGTAAATAGCGGGACTGCAGGGATCCGCTTGATCCGACTGGAGGCGATAAAGAAGAATTTAATTCGAAGGTTCATTCGGCGAGCACCGTTTCAGTTAAACTTCTCTCCAGTCAGATCGAGCAGCTCGCCTCCGATCAACGAATTAATTCGCAACTTCGCAATCTCAGGCAGAACCAAGCCCACGACTTCACCCGCGCAAGTCAGTGCAGTCAAACATCCGGTCAGCATTTTTTAATGGACATATTTCAGCTGGTCAGTCCGAATTTTGTGGTAATAAACCGGTTTTCTGCGCTGATTTTTTTATTAATACGATATTAAAAAATATATATATCGAAATAATAAACGATTTTGATGAAATTCGAAATTAAAAAAAAACTGTTATGGTTTATAGCATCCATCCATAATATCAATATAATCTAAATTAATTAATTCTTAATTAACGAAAACAGAAAAAAAAAAAAAAAAACGTTCTTCGTAACGTCCAGAGATCTGCAATTATAAATCTCTCTTCCAGAATTTAGATCCAGTGCAATACCTGACCAGCTGACCTTGTAAAATGAGATATGAGTCGGTCCATTTTAATATGGCACATATCGCAAAACAATAAAAATATCCTAACCAGAGAAAGAGAAAAATGGCGTATCGACTAGCAAAAGCCCAGGCGTTCCGAAAGGCGATTTTACACCCCGCTCAAGACAGACCCCAACGCCGGCCAACCTTTGCAGAGATAGTGTCCAGGCACGTCAACCGCACAACGGCGAAGCCACAGGCAACACGTCCCATACCCCCTACCATCCCCAAAGCACAGCAACCTCCTAGGACTAGCCTCAACCACCAGTCTAGAGGAGTAAATGTCCAGGCAGCAAAGGAACCACCGCATGATGACGAAGGCTGGACAACAGTACACAAGAGAAAACCTGTCAGTCCCCGACGTACCCCCTACTTCAGCCCGCAACAGAGGAAGTTGAAAGAGAGTAATAAATGCTTTAATTGTTTTGCACCGGGACACAAAAAAGTAAATTGCAAAAACAGGGTCAGGTGTATTAACAGTGCTTAAGAAGGGCATTTCTCACGTTACTGCCCCAAGAAAAGTGCAATCAACAATAAAGAAGCTCAGAGAGTAAATGCAGCAACCAACCAGGAGAACCAAGAATTACCACTCGTGCTTATAAAAAGGAAACCACAAGAGCAACCACAACACACACCACCCGTAACTCAAAATCCTCAAACCAAACCCAAACAACAACAAATGGATATTACTGACTGGGAAACCATAGAACTGATGCACCCTGATCAGGTAGAAGTTGAGAGAGGGGAAGAAATGGAGGTGTTCATAAACCCTAGAGAAATCCTTTCACCAGAAAATTTGTACTTGCACCGAACAGCCATCGTGCTGTCCGGGCCTAATCAGAATGATCGATTCCTTGCACATCGCATTGCCACCCGTTTGGCCAGCTATTTCAAGAGGCAACCCAGAGACTTCAAAATTAAGAAAGCTCACTCTACTGTTGGAGACTACTTCGCCATCTTCCCAACCCATGAAATGATGAAAGAAGCGGCAGATACGTGTGTTTTCGTGTTAGGGCCGGGGGTTGAGGTTCAACTAACAGAATGGACTAAAGAAGTAGGAATGCTTTATGATCCATCTTCCAATCTTGCAAGAATAAAGCTTTACGGAGTCCCTCCCCAAAACTGGAATGAACATGATGTTGCTGATATTGTCTCTGGTTTTGGTGAACTTCAGAGAATGTCAGACTTCAGGGAAACCGAAAACTATGAATACATTCTTGCACTGGTAGACTGTCACCAACCAAAACGAGTTCCCCGTTTTCTAACAGCAAGAGCCAAGGCATACTACGCACCAATAGAAATCGAGCTTGACGGTTGGATACACACAACTGAATCCACGCTTCCAGTAGCAAGACGTGATTACCATAGAGAGGAAAGATCCACACAGGGGTCTTACATGGGAGAGTCAAGGGCACCGACTGCCCGACAAAACGCAGCCCCTTACTCAAGACATCGTCCATCGGCTACCAGAGACCGCCCGGGCACTAGTGAAAATGTTCGCCGGAGAGATGGCCATGGGGAGGCCGAAAACCAGATTGGCCAAATTGAGATAATGGTTACTCATGTAAATGGAGAGGAGGAAGAGATAATGGTCACCCATGCAAATGGAGAGGAGGAAGAGATTACAGTACAAGGAGAGAAAGAAACTCAGACCACACAAATTGAGATAATGGGAGCAAAGGAAACTGGAGAGGAAGAAGAGGCAAAAGCACAAAGTGAGGAAGAAAATCAGTTTACACAAATGGAGACATTAGAAACACAAGCAACTGGAGAGGAGGAGGAGATAATAATACCAAGAGGCGAAGAGACAGAGCCAATTTTTACCGTTACAGATTTTCAAATGGAGTATGAGGTTGCAGGAAAGTACAGGGAATTAAATGTGACAACTAAGCTAGGGGAGAAGTTTAGGGTAATTATTCTTTCTGACATCTCTAGAGCCATGTGCGGACTCCTCCCTGTGACATCTGAGTCATTCTCCTCTGAACTCTGGAGGGGACAGGCATTTAAGAAACCCACAGTACTTGCAAGCAACGTGCCTGTAAATGCCCACCCAGCAGAATTCCTCATTACTAGACAACTCACAGCCCTCTCTTGACTCAAAGCCCAGGTTTTAAAGAATTAAATCCTCCCAAAGCAAACACCTTAGCCGCAGCCCACCAAGAGGAATTCATACTAGCTGGCCCAATAATATACTTGGGCCCGGCAAGGGAAGAACCGAAGCACCAGCTCCTTTCCACTGGGCCGCCAGCAACTGAGACCGAACCACCCAATACTAAACTGCTGGACCTTCCTACACCGAACTCCATCTCTAAACCATCAGAAACAGAAGCCGCTCACCATTCCATCAACTCAAAAACTACCCCCGACCCCAGTTTTGGATCACCTCCCCACATCACCACCGAGAATACCCCGGCCTTCCTAAACGGATCCTTTGCCACCACAGAGCCGATTCCCGATTCCCCTAATGGATCTCCACCAGGCTTTGCGGGTCCGCCCCGTTATGCTCGAGGCCCGATTAGACACAGTGCACGCCTTTCAGCCAAGAGCCAGATGGAAGGAGACTACATCGGTCCAGAAGAACGTGCTCGTTTAGTCTCAAAACCATACACTGTTTCTTTCCACAAGAGGCGACAACCAAAGAAACGCAAGCCCTCTCCAATCAAGCTAGACTACCTCAAATCCTTCTCACCACTGTCAGATCACCAGGCAGAGGCGATTATCTGCCAAGCAGTCATCGAAATGAATGAACAACTGGAAAAGGCGGCCCAAGAGGCAATTGCCGTCGAGTAAGTCCCAATAGCAGCAGGGACAAGGGGATGGGGCAATTTTGGTTATTAATGATAGACAAAATTTATCAATTTCGGCTGTGTTTAGTTAGAAGGGGAGTTCATCTCTTTAAGAGACGAATTGGGAAGGTTAGATTATATCCAGGTTTTAGTGGAAAGGACAGCAGTCATAGACACTGTCATAGTTATGGTTAGTATGAATTTTGGTTTTTTAGCTTGAAGCCTGAGAAGGTCAGGATTGTAAGGAAGACATGTAGTAAGACCTCATCTCCTAAAAAGTTTGTTTACAGTGTTCACTTGGATGTTATCTTTGTTTCCAATGAATTACAAAACCAAGGCTAATATCATTACATGGAACGTTCGGGGTCTAAATGAGAGGGAAAAAAGATTGGCCATTCGACAAACTTTTTTATTGAAAAACCAAGCATCATATGCTTACAGGAAACAAAATTGCGCAGAATGGATGACAATATTAGAAAGGAAATTTGCGGTCGTAGACTAGATGGATATCAAGCAAAGAATTCCCAAGGATCCAGAGGGGGTATTTTGATAGCTTGGCACGGCAGGAGATATGAACTCATTTCCTCCGACATGAAGGAATTTTGCTTATCGGTGCAATTGAGGGATACATTCTTGGACGAGATTATCAAAATAACCTCGGTATACGGGCCATCCAGATCAGAAGCAAGAAGTCAATTATTTCAAGAATTGCGATCAGAATGCCCAAGCAATGGCACACCCTGGCTAGTCTGCGGGGATTTCAACACCACTCTACAATCAAACGAAAGAAACACGGTCACAGCAAATTGGAGATGGCCTCGGGCATTCGCAGGTTTGATCTCAGATTTGGGTCTGATAGATTTGAGAATGATGGGAAGAAGGTTTACTTGGTCAAACGCGAGACACATACCAACCATGGCCAAACTAGACAGATGCCTTATCTCGACGGAATGGAATGCGCTTTTTTCAAACTCCAAACAGGTGGTGC
Organism: Carex parvula; assembly: GCA_025461045.1. Taxonomy (NCBI): domain Eukaryota; kingdom Viridiplantae; phylum Streptophyta; class Magnoliopsida; order Poales; family Cyperaceae; genus Carex; species Carex parvula. Next base: position 387,084 of record JAJGRW010001303.1, on the reverse strand, counting down.
TCCCTAATACAAATTCAGACCATAGCCCCGTCATGTATATTGGCACTACAACCTTTCAAAGAACGAAAAATTTCAGATTCGAAAATATGTGGCTAAAATCAGCCAAGTTCAGCACTTTCATGCATCAGCTATGGGACACTTTACCTCCAGCTACAACCCCTAAGCAACTACATGACAAGTTCGAAAAGGTAAAATATGAAATTTCAGATTGGACTAAGGCGCAAATTGGGAACATTAAAAGGCAGATAGGAGTATGTAGGGACTACATAGGGTGGTTGGACAAGGTAGAAGAGCGCAGAACACCAACACAACTAGAAAAAAGAACCAAAGCACTAGTTAAAAGGCGATACACTACTTTAGCGGTGTACGAGGAGGAATTATGGAAGCAAAGAGCAAAGACTAAATGGCAAATCCAAGGTGACAACAACACAGCCTATTTCCATGCGTATGCCACATCCTCACAAAGACAGAACATAGTCGGCGCCATAGAACATAATGGAAGAATGTTCAAGGATCAACAAAACAAGGCCAGAATTTTTCGTGAGTTTTACATAAACCTCATGGGGAAAGAAGAAGAAGGCCATCAGAACATTGATTGGCGCCACCTCTACCCAAACCCACAAGACCTGACATGCCTAGCCGATCCAATCTCCCAAGAAGAAATTGCAAAGGTCATACAAGAATGGCCTAATAACAAATCGCCGGGCCCGGAAGGTCTGACAGGAGAATTCTACAAAGCCTTTGCCACCCTGCTCATCCCCGACCTCTTGGCAGTCTTCACAACCGTAACCACGACATATCAAACACTAGAACCTCTCAATTCCTCCTACATCATACTGCTGCCCAAAAAAGACAACCCTTCTAAACCTACAGACTTTCGCCCAATAAGCCTGATTCATGGCTGCCAAAAGCTAATATCCAAAATATTGGCCAATAGACTCCAAGCAAAGATAGACGGGTTATTACATTGTTCACAGACGGGATTTGTGAAAGGAAGACAAATATCAGAAGGTTTCATATACGCACGAGAGATACTGCAATTTGCAAAAAAATCCAAGCTACCGTTCGCCATGTTTAAAGCCGACATCCACAAGGCATTTGACACAATAAATTGGAGATTTCTATTAAGTGTTATGCAAGCTTTGGGATTCCCCCAACAATGGCTAACATGGATAAAAAATCTGTCGCTACAAGGACACTCTCAAATCATTCTAAATGGGCTCATTGGGAAGAAAATCAAGCTTAAGAGGGGAGTGCGACAAGGGGATCCACTCTCTCCCTTACTCTTCATTATCGCCATGGATTTTCTACCTAGATGGATGCAAAAATTGAGTTACACAGGAGCCCTCAGAATGCCAATCAACTCCATGGAACCGTGCTTACTATACGCAGATGATGCCTTATTTTTTGTCAAACCAGAAATGCAACAGATTCAAGTGCTCAACCTCATTCTAACCACCTTCCAAACATTGACGGGTCTGAAAGTAAACATGAACAAATCTGAACTGGTGGGGGTCAATGTACAGGACGACATTCTCAACACACTCGTTCTAAGACTAGGTTGTCAAAAGGGCGAATGGCCCTTAAAATACCTAGGTCTGCCGCTTACAGTGACAACAATACCTAGCATCACATATAAGGCACTAATCCAGAAAATTCAGCAGCGTCTCTCGGGTTGGGCAGCCAAGTTCCTCTCTATAGCAGGTAGAATAATCCTGATCAATGCAGTCTTTTCAGCTATACCGGTCTATTTTATGTCGGCATTTCGTCTTCCACAATGGGTAATAGAAGAAATCGATAAAATTAGACGAAATTTTCTGTGGCATGGGGCAAAACAAGACGAGAAAAAGATTCACCTAGCAAATTGGGAGATGGTTTGTGTGCCTAAGGAACTAGGTGGTTTGGGGATTATTAACCTCCGATTGTTCAACACGGCCTTGTTAACAAAATGGATTTGGCAATGGCACAAACCTCAGGAAAAATTATGGAAATCGATATTTACAGATATCTACTGTCAACAAAGACCCATGGCCCTCTTCGAATCAACCTTCTTCTCGAGACACTTGACAGAAGCCCAAACTTTATGCAACCATGCCCTTTTGAGAATACCGGTACAAGGTACATCAATCAAGCTGTGGAAACAAGACTGGGGACAAGGAACATTAAGCCACTCACTTCCAACTCTATTCTCTTATGCCTTAAACCAAGAAAACACAGTTCGGGACCTCCTCACCACACCAGATTTACAGCAGCTCTTCAAGCCAATCACATCCGAACTGGGAAGGCAGCAACTGACAGAACTGATGCACATGCAACAATGGCTGTACCAGCAAATTCATTCAACTCAAGAGGTAGTAGATGAGACAGTTTGGAAACCACACAGCCAAGGTACCTTCTCTGTCAAGTCCGCGTATTTCAGACTAAGCAACAGGCCGAGAATAGGCTCAAACCTGGGCAAAATGTGGAAATTGAGAGTACCACCTCGTTTTAAGGTCTTTGCATGGTTATTATACCATAACAAAATTCTCACAGTAAAAAACTTGCAATCGAGAGGATTCGTGCTAGTTGGAAGGTGCTACATGTGCAGAAACAATGAGGAATCGGCAAATCATCTCTTCAACGAATGCCATACAGGAACTGCAGTTACCAGAGGGGCAATGCACATATTAGAGACGGTCCATAGTGAGAGGAACTGCAACTATATTCAGGCAATGGTAGATGCGGCCATACCAAAGAAAACCAGGGCAGTAATTCTAATCTCAAACTTCATAATTTGGCGAGAAAGGTGTAATCGAATTTTCAGTGACAAATCCAAAACAGTGGAGCAATTGGTAGAAGATGTTAGTCAACAGTGGAGAATATCACAGCTAGAAATCGATGCTGGCAGAAGACTTAGAGATAATGGCTAACCTATCATAAGCAAACCTTGTTTCTACTTTTCTTCTTAACTTTTCTTGTAATTTCTTTTCTCCTTCACACCTAGCCTCCTGTACTAGGATTACTCTTTCTGCCTTTCTTATTTTTCATTTTTTTCTCCACGCACAACACAAGGTTTCCACTCCCGGAAACCTGACAACCATGTAACCGATCTTGGTTAATGAAAATGAGGGCATGACCCTTATTGTTTCTCAAAAAAAAAAAAAAAAAATATCCTAACCAGTATTGTAAAAGGTTTCTCTCATTTGTGGTTTGAGATTAACTCCAAGCTGCTTTGAGATTCGGGCTAGCGCAGGGCAGTATTAATTGGCTTTAAGATTTGTGCCAAGTTAAAAAGAATAGTCCAGATTCACTAATTCTAAAAGATTCCCTGTTACGGTACCGGGGAGGATCTGAATTCGCAAAGAACCCACCTCCCCGGATAAGTATCCTCTCCATTACTGTAAAAGATTCCCTTCACTTTACGGTTTGAGATTAACTCTCAGCCGCTTTGAGATTCGGACTAGCTCAGGGGCAGTATTATTGGGCTTTGAGATTCGTGCCAAGTTAAAAAGAACGGTCGGTCCAGATCTAGTAATTGTAAAAGATTTCCTATTACGGTACCGAGGAGGATGTGAATTCCCCCCTCCCCACATTCCAAATAAGCTTCGAACTGTAGTGAATTCTTTGAAAGTTATTCTTCACAACGTTCAATTTTTTTTCCTTCCTGTTTCGTTAATTAGAAGTTAATTGATTTGAATTATCTCGACGTAATGGTTTATAACGTCCAGTGAATGTTATAAATCATAATGGTTTTCTTAAATTTCGAATTTCGCCAGAATCATTCACTATTGTCGATATTTATTTATTTATTTTCCTATTAATTAAAAAAGGGGATTTTTTTGCTAATTTAATTAGAAGTAAGGGCCTTGGAGTTGTAAATAAAAATACTTGGATTATAGACTTGGGTGTCATATATTAAAATAATGAAACGCCATTACTGTAGCAAATGGTGCCAAAGTATCAATAACTGGAATGGGACAAATCAAATTTTTTGACAAATATATGGACAATGTTCTTTACATGCTTACGATTACCTCTAATTTATTATTAGTTAATAAAATCACACGTGAATTAAATTGCAATATAATTTTTACACCAAAAAATATCATATTTCAAGACATAGTTATAGAAAAGAAAATTGATGAGGGAATTTTGAAAATGGACTTTATACATTAGAATCAATTAATCATGTACAAAATTCTCGTATTAGTTAAGGAAAATTATGGCATAATAGATAATAGATTAGGGCATCCATCGGATAGAGTATTAGAAAAATTATTCGTATTATCAAATTTAAATTCAAGTTGTTGTCATGTTAGTCGGTATGCAAAACAAATAAGATTGTCTTTTTCTAAATTCTAAAAATGAAACGAATACTTTTCTGAACTTGTGCATTCTGTGTTTAAGGTCCGGCTACAGTAGATTCATATAATGGTTTTAATTTTTTATTATATTTATTGATGATTTTCACGCACTACATGGATTTATTTACTAAAATCAAAATATAAAGTTTTCTCTATTTTTAAAGAATTTTACGTACTGATAATGGAACTAAATATGTTTATAAAGATTCTTCGGATTTTATTAAAATGTAGGTATTTTACATCAAAATACATGTAGGAATTCTGGAAAAAATAGATATTTATTAGAAGTAACAATGTCGTTAATGTTTCAAAATTTTATTGGTCCGAAGCCGTATTGACCACGGGATATTTAATCAATAGAACCCCAGGTTTAATTTTACAATTAATCAATGAATGTTGAAAATCAATTCAATTCAGCAAAATTTCAATCGGCAATACTGTCAAGAATTTTGAGAGAAGGATATTTTGTTTGATGATTTTAGGAAGAACAGCATTTTATAAAATTTCCCAGAGAATTACATCACTTTACATCACTCCGGAACAGAGAATTACATACATACATGGTAAATTGATAAAAATTAATAGGAAAATTGCTTGTGCATTTTAGGCCTAGATCAAGTTGAAATTCCAATATTTCAAGGAAAAGATGATGGCATGATAGCACCAATTCCTTAGATTTATGTATTAGCAGAAGAATTGTGTATAACCGTTACTTAAGCTGGGACTAAACCCTCTACTGTAAAAGCAATTCAATTATAATTATGCTGGCACTGAATAACTGGAGCTACGCACAGGAAAGTAAAATTGGAACAAACAGCTTAAACGCATGTAAGCAGAAATCTTACAAGCAGCAATGAGTTCATATCATACCATTAGTAACTACACAGGGTTAGCACGCCATCCAAATTTCTAAACCCTTATAATTTAAAAACAAGTTGATTAACTCCTATCAGATCTGCTATTGAAATTAGCATTTCTAGCTAGATTAATACTGTAACATATTTTATGTTAAATTCTTCGGGAACATTACAATACTATTACTTAGCAGGTACATTATTCGAAGAGTTTGCAATACCAGTGGCCTCACTGGTACACGATGCAAGCTTTAACTTCTCTCTGTATTCTTGCATTTCCCTCTTGTACCGCTCCTTGTCCCTCACTCCATAATTACGGAACACCTAAAATGAATGAAGGATGTCTATCAACTGTGTCGCTAATCAATTTAATTATAGTAAACTACTAAAGTCTCAAATGTTGCTATTGCATATGACAATTTTCAAGTTTCAAATTTGAACTGACCAATTTTTCTTCAGTAGTGAGCTTGTTCCAAGATTCGCCGATCATCTTACTATACTCCCTTTCACGCTGCGGATACATCTCCTTCAGCCTGGCATGCGTCTCAGCAAAGAAAAAGTTGTAGGCACTCCTGTTGGGTTTTGGGTGACCCGGGTCTCTGCTTTTCCGCTGCCTCATACGCTGACCCCTCGTCTGGGCCAAAAGTGGCCCATTTGCACTAGTGGAGCCCATGGGTCCTGCCATCTCAGATGGATTAGGCAAGACTTGGGTTTGATCAGGTGCATGATAGAGAACCCCCCGTAACATCTCATCTCCGATTTTGACACTTACGAGGTAGCCATACTCGAATTTACCATCAATTGATCCTGTCACGTTGAAGTTGCATGAACCTACATAGAAAAGTGCATTCAGACTATCATCAGGTAATTTTATTTCTCTTGTCTATCTAGCCAAGCAAAAACTTAGTTATATCAGTAGACAATTTTCTGTCAGGGCGGTTGTAAATATATTGCACAACAGATAGTTAATAATCAAAACTATTATGGACCTAATTAATGGAGGCATTTTCACCTAAGGCAACAAAATATTTCTGTTTAGATCCGGACCGTCCGATAAGAATCTCGGACCGGGTTAGCCCGGACTCTGACCAAACAGTCCAAATCTAAACAAAAATATTCTGCTACCTCAGAGGATATGGACTCATGCTGGTA